>QXEO01000774.1:1200000-1563610 GCA_007115705.1 Dactylis glomerata | reverse complement strand
GCATAATCTATCACGTTTCGTGATAGACCCTTTGTGAAGGGATCTGCCAAGTTCTTAGATGTGTGGATGTAATCCAACGCAATAACTCCAGAGTTTCTCATTTTTCTGACAGATTTTAATCTCCTCTTCACATGCCTTGATGACTTCATGTTATCCTTAGAACTGTTTACTTTGATGATCACAGTTTGATTATCACAGTTCATAGGAATTGCGGGTATTGGTTTTTCAACCACAGGCAAGTCCATCAAGAGCTCACGAAGCCACTCTGCTTCAATAGTGGCTGTGTCTAATGCTGTGAGTTTTGCTTCCATAGTTGACCCCGTTAAGATGGTCTGCTTGCAAGACTTCCAAGAAACATCGCCACCACCAAGTGTAAACACATAACCACTCGTGACCTTTGTCTCATCAGCATCAGAAATCCAATTTGAGTCACTATACCCTTCAAGTACCCTTGGGTACCCAGAGTAGTGAATTCCATAGCTCGCAGTGCCTTTCAAATAGCACAAAACCCTTTCAAGGGCCTGCCAATGAACATCTCCAGGATTTGACACAAATCGACTCAACTTGCTTACAGCAAAGGAGATATCAGGCCTCGTGGCGCTGGCTAAATACATAAGCGAGCCAATAATCTGAGAGTATCTCAGCTGATCCTTAGCATCCTTAGGATCTCCCTGATTCTTTCGAACCAACATGCTAGGATCATATGGCATAGGAGAAGATTTGCAGTCGCTATACCCAAAACGACTCAAGATCTTTTCGACATAGTGAGATTGAAGCAGTGTTATCCCACCATCATCATCTTTCAGTAGCTTGATGTTCAAGATCACATCAGCCACTCCTAGATCTTTCATCTCAAAGCAATGAGATAGAAAGTCTTTGACCTCCTTGATGACTTCAAGATTGGTCCCAAATATCAGGATATCATCAACATACAGACATAGGATGACTCCCTCGCCCCCACCATGGCGATAGTACACACATTAATCAGCCTCGTTTACAACAAAGCCTATAGCAGTTAAAGTTCTTTCAAACTTTTCATGCCACTGCTTAGGTGCTTGCTTAAGACCATACAAAGACTTCAGCAACTTGCACACCTTTCCTTCTTGACCATCTACCACAAATCCATCCGGCTGATCCATATAGATTTCCTCATCTAACTCTCCATTTAGGAAAGTCGTCTTAACGTCCATTTGATGAACGAGAAGACCATGTGAGGCAGCCAAGGAAAGTAGTACTCGAATGGTAGTCAATCTGGCCACACGTGAGTAAGTATCGAAGAAGTCTTCGCCTTCTTTCTGGGTATAACCCTTAGCAACAAGGCGTGCCTTGTACTTTTCAATGGTACCATCAGGTCTAAGCTTCTTCTTGAACACCCATTTACACCCTACAGGTTTACACCCATAAGGACGACCGACAATCTCCCAAGTTCCATTAGCCAAGATGGAATCCATCTCACTGCGGACGGCTTCCTTCCAATAGTCAGCATCCGAAGATGCATAGGCCTCTGAAATAGAACTAGGAGTGTCATCCACAAGATACACAATAAAATCATTACCAAAGGACTTTGCAGTCCTCTGTCTTTTGCTCCTTTTAGGAGTTTCATCGTCATTCTCCACAGGATTTTCGAAGTGTTCTAACGGAATGGTGGGTTCAGGAATTTTAACTAATTCCTGTCTAGATGAACTGGGCATCTCCTGATTCAATGAGTTAGGCATATCCTTCATAGGAAAGATATCCTCAAAGAAAGTCACATCATTCGACTCCATGATCGTGCCAACAAGCATATCGGGTACCTCAGATTTTACTATCAGGAATCTGTACCCAATGCTATGGAAAGCATAACCTAGGAAAACACAATCAATAGTCTTTGGTCCAAGCTTGCGCTTCTTGGGAATTGGCACATTGACTTTGGCCAAACAACCCCAAGTCCGTAAGTAGGAGAGTTTCAACCTTCTCTTCTCCCATTCCTTGAATGGAGTAATTTCTTTGTTCTTTGTGGGAACTCGGTTCAGGACATGACAAGCTGTCAATATAGCTTCCCCCCACCATGCCTGAGAAAGACCCGACATATCTAACATGGCGTTAACCAAATTAGTTAGAGTGCGGTTCTTTCTTTTGGCCACCCCGTTTGACTGAGGTGAGTAGGGAAGCGTCCTCTCATGGATTATACCATGTTCCGCACAAAAAGAATCAAACTCGTTGGAAAAATACTCTCCACCACGATCAGACCTAAGATGTTTGATCTTTCGATCAAGTTGGTTTTCCGCTTCGGCTTTATAGATTTTAAAGAAGTTCAGAGCCTCATCTTTTGATTTCAGAAGATACACATGGCAGTATCTAGTGGAGTCATCAATTAGAGTAATGAATTATCTCTTTCCACCTTTTGTCAAGACACCATTCATCTCACAAAGATCTGAATGTATAAGCTCTAGTGGTGCCAAATCTCTTGCCTCTGCAGTCGTGTGAGACTTGCGAGGTTGCTTAGCTTGCACACACACTTGGCACTTGGAGCCTTTCACCATAGTGAATTCAGGGATTAAATTCATTTTAGCTAGCCACGTCATACAACCAAAATTAACATGACAGAGTCGTGAATGCCAAACATTTGATAAACTGTTGTTGCAAACATGGTTAACAACTTTATTACAAACGTCTGACAAGGATAGGCGGAACAAGCCCCGCACTCATAGCCTTTACCAACAAAGTTTCCAAACTTGGATATTACAAATTTATTGGACTCAAAAACTATCTTGTAGCCATCCCGACATAGAAGAGATCCGCTAACAAGATTCTTATTGATTGAGGGAACATGATGCACGTTCTTCAGCCGCACGGTCTTTCCCGAAGTGAACTTTAGATCGACCATACCAACACCACGAATAGTAGCATGAGAGCCGTTTCCCATCAACACGGTGGAAGTCCCTGTGACCTGATAAGAGGAAAACATGGAAATATCAGAACAAACGTGTACATTAGCGCCGGTGTCAATCCACCAAATTGGAGACTGACAAACTGAAAGGATAGTAGGAAGTATACCATACCCAGAGTCCTTCATCTCAGCATCGCCAATGACAACATTTGCGGTCTTGCCGCTCTTCCCATTACGCTTATCAAAGCGGTTTGGGCAACTAGGTGCCCAGTGTCCAGGTTCGCCACATACATGGCATGCTCCTTTCCTCTTATCGGTCCTCTTCTTGAAGTTGGTAGACTGTGATGGTTTGTTCTTCCCATCAAACTTTCCTTTGCCATCAGATTTGTTCTTGTTCTTGGACTTGTGAGATTGGAAGTTTTTGTTCTGTACCACATTGGCACTAGAACCTCCCTCGGCACCTCGAGGACGTGTGTCTTTTGCTCTTGCCTTCTCTTCCATATCAAGAGACCCAATAAGATCAATGACAGAAAATTCCTGTCTCTTGTGCTTCAAAGAAGTAGCAAAATTCCTCCACGAGTGACAAGGGTATAGTTAATAGAGCCCGTTAGTTGAGTACCCCTGAGGCCCGTTAAGCTAGGCCCAATTGTAATGATAGTCGAATACGAGTCTTTACCGTATGTCGATATTGTAATCTGTATCGGACCCTACCCGATCCTCGAGACCTGGCCACCTATATATAGGGGCCAGGAGGGGACGGTGTAGGGCAGATTGAAAGCAAGACAGGTTGAACACCCAAGTTTACTTTCGATACACACCTATTTCGACTAACTTTACCTTCGAGTTCATCCGACGCCCTATCTCCCCGATCCCAAGTCCTTCATCTAGGACATTTGTCGAGTTAACCCCTCGTCAATTGGCGCCGACCGTGGGGATCTTGGGCGTTGGAATCATGAATTCGACGGCTTTTTCGCTTTTAGCCAACAGCAGTACAGAAGTCGACGAAAATCAAGAGATGGAGTTGACGATTGGAAGTTTGAGCATCCTCATCGGGCCATCGGGTTCATCCTGCCTCTCGGATTCGACGAAACCAGATCCGTCGGCAAGCAGGCCCGAAACAGAGGAAACATTGAAGTCATCAGAAGACTCTTCCAGCGAGGTAAATTCGCCGGTCAGCTTAGAAGAAGCATCAATCGCAGAAGGCGACGAAATTCAGGAAAATTTTGACTCAGAAGAAAAAGCGTGTCAGACGCACAACAACTCAAAGGACTTCGCCGAGGGAAGCAGCGGCGTCTCCAAAGTACATCAGTTATGCGTCATTATCACTGAAGCAGAAGAAGGAAACAACAGCGAAGGAAGCAAAAAGGTCGACAAGCAAGTCGACAAAATAAAAGATCACAACAAAAAGGAAAAAGAGAAAGTCCATGTCTCGGCTGGTGAATGGAGAATGATCAAGTCAGCCATTAATCATGGTACAGAAGTACCCGAAGGATCAAGAAGAGAAGTTCTAATGGGATATCAGTATGCATTATACCAACACAGGAAGAAGCTACAGGAGGAAAGAGAAATGGTGTTCCAAGACAATAACAGTATATCAAGGGAGGAATACTGGGAAGACTATAGTGAAGATTCAGAATATAGCAGAGAGAGGCGCGGAGACCCAAAACACAACAGGGGGGCGACAGCATGCGGCAGAAAAGAAGGGTATTCAAGGAGCCCCACCCCGCATCTAGAAGAGGAGGAAGGTGACTCGATACAAAAAATGCCAGAGGCAGCATTAGCAGCAGCACAAGCATATTTGCTAGCTACAAGAGCAGAGCATGGAGACCCGCGAGAAGATATGCACCGAGCCGCGATACGAAGCCTCGGAATAGTAGAAGGTAAGATCAGGGAACAAGGCCCAGAGACGAAGTCGACAAGCTACAAGGGAAATCGAAAGGAGAAGCTCAGATATAATTGCGCAGATAACGAGTATAGTGAGTCATCAGAAGAGAAAAAGCAACATAAAAGGAAGGAGGACGCAAGAAGTATAATAGCGCAAGCTCGAGTAAATAAATCACGACATGCTTGGAGGGAAGAGAATTACGAGGACGACGATAAAGATATGGGTGCGCTGTGCTTTACCCGTAGGGTTCGCAAAACGCGGGTACCCAAAGGATTCAAATTACCACATGACCAGAATAAGTACGACGGGTCGCAAGAACCTACCTTATGGCTATCAGATTATCTACAGGCAGTACAGATATTAGGGGGAACAAAGGCGACTGCAATGCAAAGTTTGCAGCTGCACCTCACCGGCGTCGCGCGGTCCTGGTTGAATACCCTACCCGATGAATCCATTGGAAGCTGGGGGGAACTCGAAAGTCAATTCACAAGAAATTTTCGTTCCACCTACAAGCGCCCAGCATCACTGGAGGAAGTTAAAGCATGTGTGCAGAGGAAAGGCGAAACGTTGCGTTCTTATATACAACGCTGGAGTATAATCAAAAACTCAGCAGAGGACGCCTCCAACGAAAGAGCAATAGATGCCTTTTCGGAAGGACTTCGCCGCTCAGATCTTGTGGAAGAAATAGGAAGAACAAGACCTACGACAGTAGCTGAGCTAATGGAGCAAGCCAACAAATTCGCTGATGGAGAGGACGCATATAACAACAAAAGAGGACGTTCGCCAGAAGTCGACAGAATAAGTCGACAGAGGAGAAGACACCGCAGCAGGGATAACCAAGGAAGGCGCAATCAGATAGCCGCGGGTTACATGCTAGAAGAAGAGGAAGGGTATGAAGGTAGGAGGCTTCAGGCAGAAGGAGTAGAAAAATCGAGATACTCTGGTCCTTCGGCCGAGGATATGCTATACGGACCTTGTCGAATCCACTACGCGTATCTCGACGGGAAAAGGGTCTCAAATCACCAAATGAAGGACTGCAGAACATTCCTAAGGTTGCAAAGCGCAATGGGCTCAAGCCAAGAAGGGAGGCAAGGAGAAAGACGTAAAATGCAAAGGCTAGCAAAGCACTTAGAGTCAAAAGTGTACATATCAGCCATGATTCAACCGGTGCCCAAGTCAAAGAAAGAGCGAAAGAGCATATCCAGACAAGTAAACCTAGCAATATCATCACCACCAGCTACCACAGAGTACCTACGATGGTCAGAGCAACCAGTCAAGTTCAGTAGAGCAGACCACTCAAGGAAAGTTCCCAGGCCGGGCCACTCGCCTATGGTTCTAAAAGCACAAATAGGAGGGTACGACATCGGAAGAGTGTTCATGGATGCAGGGAGCGGCATAAACTTAATATATGCTAGAACACTAAAGGCAATGTGCATCTCGCTGACGAGTCTGAAGCCAACAGATTGCTCTTTCCACGGAATAGTACCAGGAGCAGCAAACTACCCCTTGGGAAGAATAGAAGTCGATGTCTGCTTTGGCAGCAACGAGAATTATAGAAGAGAGAAACTGGAGTTCGAAGTTATGGATTGGCTGTCACAATATCATGCAATCCTAGGGCGCCCAGCATTTGCAAAATTCATGGCAGTACCACACTACGCGTATCTTACGTTAAAAATTCCAGGGCCCAATGGAACAATCACAGTACAAGGGAGCTTTGAAGTATCCAATACATGCGACAGGGAATTCAACAGGATGGCGCAAACCTTCGGCATGACAGCAGAGTATGAGAGGTTAAAGGGAGAAACAGATCACAATGTACTACCCGACGTTGGACGATCCCTGCCAGATCAGGCTTTCGACACGTCTCAGGACTCGAAGAAAATTCAGGTCCATCCTACAGATGCAAACAAGACAACATCAATTGCGGTAAACTTGGATCCCGCATAGGAAAGCGCTCATCGAGTTCCTCCGTGAGCGCTGGGAAATCTTCGCCTGGTGTCCATCAGACATGCCAGGGGTTTCCAGGGAACTCGTCGAGCACGCATTGAACGTAGATCCCAAGGCAAAGCCAGTTAAGCAGCCACTACGACGATTCGATGAACCTAAGAAGAAAGCGATAGCATCAGAGTTGCACAGGCTAGAAAATGCCGGATTCATCAGAGAAATAAAAACTTCGAGTTGGGTGTCGAACCCAGTCATAGTACCCAAGAAGAACACAGACGTGCAAAGAGTATGTGTCGACTACACATCTCTCAATAAGCATTGTCCAAAGGATCCCTTCCCTTTACCCCGCATCGATCAAATAATCGATTCAACAGTGGGATGCGCAAGGCTTTCCTTTTTGGACGCATACTCTGGCTACAATCAGATCAAACTGAAGAGAGAAGACGAAGAAAAAACGGCCTTCATCACACCATATGGGGTGTTTTGCTACCAAGTGATGCCGTTCGGCTTAAAAAACGCAGGAGCAACTTATCAACGGATGATGCAAAATTGCCTAGGAAACCAAATAGGACGCAATATCCAAGTCTACATTGATGATGTAGTCCATCACAACAAGAGAAGAGAAATCTTTAATCAGCGACTTGGCAGAAACCTTCGACAACCTGAACAAGTACAAGCTCAAGTTGAACCCGACAAAGTGTTCCTTCGGAGTATCAGCAGGGCAACTTTTGGGGTTCTTGGTGTCAGCACGAGGAATAGAAGCAAACCCAGAGAAGATTCAAGCAATATTAACAATGGGGAAACCCACGAAACTACACGACGTACAGAAACTGGCAGGACGCGTCGCGGCACTAAGTCGCTTCGTGGCTCGATTAGGGGAGAAGGCGCTTCCTTTTTATGCACTTATGAAGAAATCAGACGATAAATTTGAGTGGACAGAAGAAGCAGACGCAGCGTTTGCACAGTTGAAAAAAGTGCTTTCCACGCCGCCAGTGCTGGTCGCACCAAAAGAAAAGGAGCCACTGCTATTGTACATCGCCGCAACCCATCAGGTGGTGAGTACAGTTCTAGTAGTCGAAAGAAGCGAAGAAGGAAAAGCCCATGGCGTCCAGAGGCTGGTATATTTCATCAGTGAAGTGCTATCTCCAACCAAGCAGAGGTACCCGCATTATCAGAAATTGGCATACAGTGTCTTCACAACTGCACGTAAACTACGACAGTATTTTGCGGTGCACCCAATTATAGTGGTCAATGAAGCGCCACTATCGAACATATTGAACAACCCTCTAGCGACGGGACGTGTCTCTTTGTGGGGAATCGAGTTATCTCCCATGGACATCACGTACGAAAAAAGGAAGGCGATCAAGTCGCAAGTCTTGCCAGACTTTACAGCAGAGTGGCTCGAGTTGCAAAGCACGGGACCACCAGATTTATCGAGTACTTGGACAATGTACTTTGACGGTTCTAAAAGAGTCCAAGGCGCAGGCGCAGGAGTAGTGTTGATATCACCTCATGGCGACAAATTAAAGTACGTCTTAAGGATGAGCTTTCCGCAGGCTTCTAACAACGAAGCGGAGTATGAGGCTTTGTTGCACGGAATGAAGATGGCTAAAGCATGTGGAGCAACTCGCCTAAAAATATTTGGAGATTCTAACCTTGTTGTTCAGCAAGTTATGAACAGATGTGACACAAACAATGACAACATGATGGCCTACAAAAATTTGTACCATTATCTAGAAGGAACGTTCGATGGATGCAAAGTCTCGCACATAAGCAGGAACAGCAATGAAGAAGCCGACAATTTAGCAAATATCGGGTCACAGTGTTTACCTGTACCGTCCGGAGTATTTTGGGAAGAAATAGTGGAAAGATCAATAAAAAGTGGAAAAAGCTCGACTACTACAGCAGGCTTGGGGGCTACGTCAGAACCATAGGAGGTCATGATGATAGAAGAAACATGGATGCAGCCATATCTTGCGTACATGGTAAATAAAAAACTACCAGAAGATGCAGTGGAGGCCAAGAGGATAACTCGAAGATCGAAAGCGTTTGTCGTCTTGGAGGGGAAATTATACAAGAGAAGTATCACCAGCGTTTTACAGCGTTGTGTAACGCCCCAGGAAGGGCAAGCAATATAAAAAGACATACATGGCGGAGTATGTGGCCATCATGCTAGCAGCAGAGCAATAGCGGCAAAAGCTTTCCGAGCAGGATTCTATTGGTTAACAGCCATAGAGGACGCAAAAGATATAGTTCGAAAGTGTGAAGCATGTCAAAGGTTTGCATCTAGACCGCATGCACCAGCAGCGGAGCTACAAACAATACCATTATCTTGGCCCTTCGCACAATGGGGCCTCGATATGGTGGGAAAGTTGCACAAATCTTGGCCAGGAGGGCATGTCTACATGCTAGTGGCAGTTGATAAATTCACAAAATGGGTGGAAGCGGCCCCGGTAACAACTCAAGATTCTACAGCAGCAATCAGCTTCATCAAGTCATTAGTTTTTCGTTTTGGTGTACCGTACAGCATCATCACAGACAACGGGACAAATTTCACTTCGAAGGAATTCAAGAGTTACAGCGAAGGACTAGGGATCAAGCTCAAATTCGCATCTGTGGCGCACCCGAAGACGAACGGGCAAGTCGAAAAAGCCAATGGCCTGATATGCAGTGGCATAAAAAAGAGGCTCTTAGCACCTCTCGAGAAAGCCAAGAGCGCTTGGGTAGAAGAATTGCCCTCCGTTCTTTGGAGCCTAAGAACTACGCCCAATGCAGCAACTCAAGAAACTCCTTTCTTCTTGGTCCATGGCGCAGAAGCCGTGCTTCCAGTCGAAGTTACACACGAGGCTCCAAGAGTGACAGCATATGACGAGACGACGTCGACAGAAGCATTGCAAGACGATGTCGATGCACTAGATGAAGCAAGAGATAAAGCACTAGAAAGGGCTACGCAGTATCAACAAAGCCTACGAAACTACCATAGTAGTTGAGTTCGTCCACGGTCCTTCGTCGTGGGAGACCTAGTTTTGCGACTCAGGCAAGACAGCCATGACAAATTGGAGTCCCCTTGGGTGGGACCTTACATCGTCACCGAAGTAATACCAGGAGGAGCATATCGACTACAAGACAAGAAGACTGGGAAGGACGAGAGCAACCCGTGGAATGCAGAACAGCTACGGCGTTTCTACGCGTAAAATAAAAATAGTGATCTCAGCAAATTCGAGTTAAACCTTCGGAACCCAGAACATGAGGCCACAGGTCGGGTTCCTTGGGTTGAACTCGACAAAATTGTACAAATATTCTTCGCCTCGGGGGCTTCAACCCTCGGGCCGTACGAAAGGAATTCTTATCACGACTTGGAAGACTTTTTTCACTATAAGGTTGTACAGGCAACATGATAAATATTGAAGCAACTCGGTTCGTAAAGGAACCCGATATTGTTCTTATAAAATTGGTTCGCAAAGAACCCGATAGATGGAAAAGTATACCTCAGAACAATGATTTGTTTTCATGGTACTAACAAAAACATCGACATCAAGTGCGGATATTCATTACAGATAAACATGGTAGCAAGGACATTATCAAACGAAATTACATAAAAAGCAAGTCCTAATGGAAGTGGACTTCAGCTTCATACTTCTTCTGGCAAAGGGTGCCGTCGTAGATCTTCACGTCAAACTTCGACGTGCCGATGTGGAAATCGAAGGCCTTGAAGAAGCCTGGATGGATGTCGTGGTCCTCTGCAAACTGCGACCAACCGCCCTTAAAGTACTGTTCGCCGTCGCCATCATACCACACCTCCACCTCGTAGGGGATGCCATTGCCAGACTGTTCACGGAGAACCGCCTCTCGGAGTTCGCGGCCATCCATGAACTTAGTAAAATTCAGCGGCAGGCGCTGAATCTCACGGCACTGAGCCATGGCAATACAGAGGAAGGAAAAGATTTGGGGAGGCACAGCAGGAGCAGCAGGAGCAGCAGGAGCAGCAGGAGGAGGAGCGATTGGACCGGGAGCAGCGCCGGTCACCTTGGGCTTGTTCTTGCTACCAGGTGGACGGCCGGGACGACGCTTAGCCGGAGCGTCCAAAGAAGTTCCTGCGGCAGCCGGCGTGGTGCTCTTGTTCTTACTTCCACGAGGGCGACCCCGACCTCGTGGCGCCACCGGGGAGCCAAGGGTCAGACGAGAACCTTCAGTATCAGCCATGAAAGCAAGGGAGAAACCTCGAAAAACCCTAGATGGAGAGAAAAGATGAGGCGGCGGAGGAGGAATCTGATTAGGGTTATTTCCCTTAAACCAGCAGGTGCCTTATTTATAAGCACGTGTTAATGGGCCCCCGTGCTACAATAGAGCCCGTAAACGTATTTTACAGCAAGAGTTAAATTCTGCGCACAGCAGACGATAATATCAAAGAAGAAAAATAAGAAAAGGAGACTATGGTCGCACGATATGAAAACTTCGACTTGGACTCGGGGGCTCGCCAACAGTGAGACGTTCACAGAAGAAAAGGTGGCGCCGACGAATGCCAAGTAGGTGCACAAGACTGTATATGAAGGAATTTCGATTATAGCCATGGGGGCTCCTATTTTCAAGAATGGTAAATACAAACTTCTCTCTGAAGTGGGGGATGAGTATTCGACGGCAAGATGTCCTTAAGGTATCTTAAAATTGAAGTATCTCGACGATGATGTATCTGGAAGTTAAAATATTTCGAGTTGAAGTACGATGAGTTACATTACATTTTTTGAGCCTATACTCGAAAAAAGCCTTTTTCGACTATAGCCTCGGGGGCTACTCCCATCGGGAGCGCTGAGCGCGCACCCGACGATATTTCTGGGCAAAGCATTATAATCCGAGAAGTACATGAGTGTTACTCCCATCGGGAGCGAGTTTTATGGTTGAAGAAACCCGAATATTTTCAGTCAAGATTTGACTGCGATATGAGATTCTCGAGTTGCGTTATCGCAACACAACTCGAATGCCGTGACTTATCACGAAGGTAAGACCCCGGGATCCGTCCTGTGTGGCCTGGTATACGCACATGGATGCGCTCTGCTGGTATGTATCCGTGTCTACGACGCGAAGAAAATCCTGGTGGACGCACTGGGTACCCTGAGAACCACTGGGATTCATTCTTTATAAGTCCTAAATGCGGCAAAAGAATGGATTTGACCGGTATCCCGAATTCAAGTCCAAGGGGATTGAATTTGAAGTAGGTGACAAGTATCTGTTCCGGCAGTTAACTGACCTCTTGATCCGTCAGAGTTGTCAGGCTTGTTCATCAAAACCCCTTGCGAAAGAATATCATGAAAATAAGTCGAAAAGACTAAGTCGAAGATTTGAAGATAAGAAGAAGTCGAAGAATCGATCAAGTCAAAGATTTGAAGATTAGAGATTCAACCTGAATCTACAATTCTGGTAGAATCTCAGGGGCTACTAACAAGGGTATAGTTAATAGAGCCCGTTAGTTGAGTACCCCTGAGGCCCGTTAAGCTAGGCCCAATTGTAATGATAGTCGAATACGAGTCTTTACCGTATGTCGATATTGTAATCTGTATCGGACCCTACCCGATCCTCGAGACCTGGCCATCTATATATAGGGGCCAGGAGGGGACGGTGTAGGGCAGATTGAAAGCAAGACAGGTTGAACACCCAAGTTTACTTTCGATACACACCTATTTCGACTAACTTTACCTTCGAGTTCATCCGACGCCCTATCTCCCTGATCCCAAGTCCTTCATCTAGGACATTTGTCGAGTTAACCCCTCGTCAATGAGGGAGGAAGCTTGGCAATGATGCCTCCGGCAATGAACTTGCCCGGTAACACACACGTGAACTGCTCGAGTTCTTTAGCAATGGACTGTATCTCATGAGCCTGCTCAACAATGCCGTGCTCATCAGTCATCTTGTAGTCAAAGAATTGCTCCATGACATATAATTCACTGCCTGCGTCCGAGACCCCAAACTTGGCCTCGAGCGCATCCCACATGTCCTTGCCCGTAGTGAGGGACATGTACGAGTCAACAATGTTCTCGCCAAGAACGCTGATAACAGCACCTATCATGAGGTTGTCGGCTTTCTCAAAAGCTTTCTCCTCAATAGGAGTAAGCTCTCTCTGAGGCTTGCCCTTAGATGCATCAAAGCATCTCATGGTGGTGAGCCATATGACGGTTCTTGCACGCCATCTCTTATAGTTGACGCCCTCGAAGACCGGGGGCTTCAGAGACGCGGCATAGCCAACAGGGGAAAGTTGCCTATGAAAAGCATAAGGTTTTTGGATTGTTGGAAAAATCAGCAATTTACCAGAGAATGTAATCCATGAAAACAGTAAACAAAACACGGCAGAAAGCATCGAAATCAAACTAACCATGTTTACAAGTGAACGGTATGAACAAAGCATATCTAGCATATCTAAATCGATTGCTAGTTCGAGAAACTGAAGCGCAAATGCGAAAATCAGGAAGACATACGGTGTTGGAGCCGGTGCGGATGCAGAACCGCTGTTGGTGTTGTCGTCGGTGAGAGACATGTCGCCGAAGAGGTTGTCGATGTCGGGGAAGAAGTCCTCGTTGGGGAAGACGTCGTCCTCGTGGGCGTCCGTGATGAAGAAACCTTCAGTAGTCGCGCAGAGCGCTCCCCAAAAACCTTATCGCCTCTCTCCCGTACAGGATCGCAAGAGACGGGGTTCCGGAGGCCTACTGTCCCGGCTCGCGGTGCACGCCGCAAGACGGGATGAGGAAGACTGTGAGAACAGTCTCGTATTCATTTTCCACTCAGGCAAATCGTTTCAGCTTCCACGTGACCGTTCAGTTCCGTAGTCCAGTCACGCGTGACAAAAAGAAAAGCTCGGCACCGAGGCACATTCCGCAAACCGCGACGCGCGCGTCGTGGCGGGCGGCGGAGGAGGAGCGCGCGTGAGAGAGCCTTCTTCTCACACACTCTTACCACAAGGGGGAGAGGTCACCTTATATGTTGGTCCAACTCCTTCCAAACTAGTAAGGTGGGACTAAACATTTATCCCACCCCTTGTCATGCATGAATGGGCCACATGGGTCTCTAGGATTTAAAAATTATTGGATTTACTATTTATAGGCTGGACCATAAAGGGCCAAAATTCCAACACCGACGACCACGACGACAAGTTTCCGGCGAGACGCCAAAGCACGTACAGCTAGATCGATCAACTAGTACTTCACGCAGGTACGCAAAGATTTCAGCTAGCACTTTGCTTGCGCTTCCGACGGATCACGTACGCCTGATGTAACTCGACGAGCAAACACAAGATTTTGTTTTGCCTCAGCCCGTGGGCTTCATCGGTTGTTTTTGCTTTTTTATTTATAGCATCCAACGAAGGTTGCTTGACACGAGTACAAGGAACTAGATACCGACTCAATCTAGTCTATACCAAACCGTATTAGACTTAGAGACCAACTACTACTCTTAAACTTTCGGGACTCTTTCAAAACAAAAGTATTCTAACTTTAACTCTAACATTGATTTAGGCAAGATTATGCTAACAATCTCTCCCTAATCTTGACTTGTTGTCTCCTCGTACTTCTTTTGGTTTTGACTCCTTATAGACTTGTGTCATGACAAATCAACTCGACGTATGATCTAGACTCCCAGTCACGTTGCCAGGCGGACACCTTTGGCCACCCCTAACGCACACATGCCGGCTACCTTGTGGACACCTTCAGCCACTCCAGCCTCATGTGGAGACAGGTCCTTATTAAAGAGGCTCCCCTTTAACTGATCCTTGTCAACATACGGAGCATCGCCACCCTCTCGTCGAGACCCTCGGTCGCACCTCGCACCGGACAGCAACACGACGTGACACGCTTCAACTGCAATAGATCCTCACAGAAAGCACTTGGACACAACGACGACTCACGGACTCGACGCCGACTCGACATGCGAACTTGCACGTCCATGACTCCTTGAGACACACTCTCCCGGACGACGATCTTGATGACTCCCAACACCGCACCTTGGCATCACCTCTCCCATCAACGATCATCCTCGTCCACCACCTTGCCGACGACAACGTCCTGTCGCCCCCTCCATGTCGCTCCACCAACCGACGATCACCCGCCGCGTCGCCCATGACGGCTTACTCGCCGTCTCCACCCGGTCGTTCCGCCGACCGACGATTGCCCGCCCCGAGGCGCTAGTAGGGTCGCCTCCCCGGGGCAAGCATAGCTTCAAATCTTTAACCTTGCTCTGATACCAATTGTTAGGATCGCTCCATGCTTTGAGTATAATCCGACGACCACGACGACAAGTTTCCGGCGAGACGCCAAAGCACGTACAGCTAGATCGATCAACTAGTACTTCACGCAGGTACGCAAAGATTTCAGCTAGCACTTTGCTTGCGCTTCCGACGGATCACGTACGCCTGATGTAACTCGACGAGCAAACACAAGATTTTGTTTTGCCTCAGCCCGTGGGCTTCATCGGTTGTTTTTGCTTTTTTATTTATAGCATCCAACGACGGTTGCTTGACACGACTACAAGGAATTAGATACCGACTCAATCTAGTCTATACCAAACCGTATTAGACTTAGAGACCAACTACTACTCCTAAACTTTCAGGACTCTTTCAAAACAAAAGTATTATAACTTTAACTCTAACATTGATTTAGGCAAGATTATGCTAACACATACATCATATATTCATATATGAATTCTGGAATAGTAGCTATAAACTGTAGAAATATCTTTTCCACTTTTATGTTCCTTCTTCTATTCTTGCTCGATCTGTAGCTTAGAATGCGTGAGCGGTGATCATGCTCAAGCACGGACTAAGGGATAGAGACAGATACTCCCTCCGTTCGGAAATATAAGATGTTTTAGGGATAGAGACAGATACACTAAAAGACGAATCTATACACTAAAAGATGTCTAAATACATTCACTTCACAAACTTAAAACATCTTATATTTCCGGACGGAGGGAGTACATGTTACGTAAATAAGAGGGGTGGAACAACCGTAGACGACCGAAGAAACATTGAATTGGTGCTGAGAAAAACTTGAAGCTTACTTAGCACCTAGGACTAGGAGCAAAAGAAAGAAAATAAAGAGTGGTGGTCAGCAAAGGGCATCCAGTGACAATTGGATATGAAAATCAGTTACGAGCAAGATTTTGGTTCCCGATAGAAAAAAAAATTCCCGAGGGGGGTCGGGATTGCCGGTTACCGCGGTTACCGGAAAATCCCGACCGGTTACCGGACGAATTTGAAAGCTAAAATTTGAATTCAAGTTTCTCGGCATGACCATTTACAGAGGGTTCTTATTACAATTTAGAAAAATTCAAAAATTTCAAAAAATACGGGATTTTTTGTCTGATAAGTCGGTTTCCCGGGGGTGGTCGGGATCTCCGGTTACCGATCGGTAACCGGATTTCCCGACCGGTAACCAAATCACTGGTTACGAGATACCAACATTACATGCTTCACTATATTTAGATCTCTGCATCAAGTTGTTTGTTCGAAACAAGATTATAGTAATTGAGCATCTCTCGACTCCTGTCTGCCTCGTCATTTCACGTTCACGTTGGTTGCGCTTGCGCACAACTCAAGGATCATCTCCTCCACTGCTTTCCACGAGGATCCTCCCTCAGACACGGCCTCCTTTGCTAGCGCCGATAGCTCTGTGACCTTCTTCGCCGCTTCAGTTCTGAATTCCCCGAGCATCAGTTCTCTCACCACCCTCGAAATCTCTTCACTTGTGACCGAACCCCGGATCGTTCCATCACTTGTCTGAACTCTTACCGCGACCTTGAGCTCTTCGACGACAAACTTCGCGTCGAAAGGCTGGTACGACTGTGTAGGCCAGACCGCGAGCGGCACGCCGGCGGCGACGCTCTCGAGCACGGAGCTCCATCCGCAGTGGCTGAGGAACCCTCGCACGCTGTCGTGCCGCAGAATCGCAGGCTGGTCCACCCACTCCCTCACCACCAGGCCCCTGTCCCTGGTGCGATCCTCGAACCCTTCGCCCAGGTCGGTCTCGGGTCGCACGGCCCATATGAAGTCCACCTCGGCCCGCTCCAGGCCGTCGGCGACTTCCTTCAGCGGAGCCTCCTCCTCCGGGATGGCGGCCAGCGTGCCCAGCGCGACGTACAGCACGGCCCGGCCGGCCGCTGCCTTCTCGTCCAGCCACTCCATCCATGATGGCCGGGCAGCGTCGCCATCGGAGGCAGACGGTGGCTGGGAGTGGCAGAGCGGGCCGACTACCCATGCCTTGGGCACGCAGTGCTGGTTCCAGAACTCCGTGTACGGGCTCTCTAGGCCATGGAAGGTGTTGATGATCAGGCCATGGCTCTCCTCTATGGCTTTACCCAGATCGGCATCCAGCTCCATCATCGCCGCCATATATGAATACGGGTCCCCGAAAGGCGCCATGAGGTCCTCGAACGTGAGCTTGATGTGCGGGAACTCCGGCACCGTGAACGGTAGTGGGTAGCCGTCGTCGTCGACGTCGCCTTCCCGAATCACGGCGCAGGCGTCGTGGCGGATGCCCAGCTCACGCATGACGTGAGCGAACGCCGACATGCCGAAGAAGGACACCTTCGGGACGCCGAGCCTGGCGGCCGACGCGTGTGCCCAGTAGAGGAACGCGTCGGCGACGAGGAGGCTCGCCGGGGGCTCCATGGCGGCGAGGGACGCCTCGAGCTGCGGCTGGATACGGGACAGGGCGGTGGCGAAGAAGATGAAGTTGTCCACGGACGTGAGCCCCTCGGCGCTCTCCACGTCCGGCGGGACTCCGTAAACGTCGTCGGGGAACGCGAGCTCAACGACGGCCGTGTCGTCGGCGCCCGACAACCCGTCGCGCACGAAGGCTGCGTTGCCTGAGGTGGTGAAGAACGTGACGGTGGCGAGGCGGCGGCGACGGAGGTGGTTGGCGAACTGGATGAGTGGGATGGTGTGGCTCTTGGCCATGAAGGGGAAGATTGCTACATGAGGGAGGACACCGGAGTCCGCGGACAAGACGGGAGCCATGGCACTGGAGAACGAAGTGCGAGCTAGCTAGTTACTAGTCTGTGTGCGATTGATGGTTAGCACTTAGCAGCAAGCGGAATTTATGGCAAACTTCGTCAAACGACTGCCCAATCATGAAGCCAAGGTTTCCATCGAAGAACATGCGCCGCCGGCTAGTTGGTGGTCACGAGTGGGCTGGATTGGATGGGCGTCGTCAATGGAAACTTAATTAGCATTTTTTAAGGGAATTATAATAAGGAGACAGGTGAACACTTCCTCACCTAACGAGTAAGGAAATCGAAATAATTGTACGACCGTTTAGAAAGCTCAGGACAGCTCGAATGCACTTATATGCACCGTAAGCCTGGATGTATCAGGTGCATGCACCCCTCGAATTGGCTGACGTTTTCCTAGTGCTTTCTTTTGCAAGGTTAATAGCGTTGGGTCTGCTTTCTGTCAAATGCTTTGGAAACCGGCCACCGCTGTAAAGACAATGACTAAAAGAGCATGATTTCCAATTTAATTTAGTAACAAATTGTCTAAACTGACTCTACCAACTTATCACAGCATGAAGTCGTCGTTCTTAATATCTATCTAGCTAGATGACTCATCACCAAGTCACCGGTGAGGCAGTACCACACGTTAGCTGCTGTGCCCGAGACTGAAGTCTTGTGTTTCTAATAGACTAGTAATCACGCACGTGCATATGTATGTATAATTGTATGCCATTGTTCCTTCAGAAAAATACTCCACACTAACCAAAGTTTTTATTTATTTTTCTTCTAGGATGAAACATCGGCAACTCTTCATAATATCAGATATGATTGAGTTGCAGCATGACTGCTAGCTTCATTTTACCCTGAGTCAAGGTTAATTTCAGAATTTTAGGCTAAGATAGAGCAAGTTGACCTTTTAGGAATAAATGACACTTGTTTCAAGTGGTTGTTAATCAAGTAGGATCAACATGCTGCTAACAATCATATGTAATCAGGAAGAAACCTGATAACAAATCAGTTTATTAATAATTTTTAATATGCTCACAATTTGTAATTTTACAAAACCAGATTCTAATATAGTAAAGAAACTAAACGACGCTCTGCAGCATGATCATTCTTTATTACAACAAAGTGTTTCTTCACGAACTGAAACATTTGTTGGCTTTCTTTTGTATTCTATCTGACTTTAACAACCAACAAAGTAGATAAAGGCACAATCATACTTTTTAGATTATAAGATAGAACTCTAGTTTGTGTTCACCCTATCATTCAGTAATCTCTTGTCTTCTTAAATTACCTCTTGAACTATTTTTAAACAAGAAACGTGCGTAAACACAAAACAGAGGCCAAGCTATATGTAACCCTTTATTTTTAAAAATTCAAAAATTATATTTTAAAGTTTAAAAAATATATAAAAAAAGCCTAGACGCAGCCAATGATTTGTAGTACAAACATGTAAAATCTCAATACAAACTACTTTCTATTTTAGGCTGCACAAAAAAGCAAAATTTGATGAATTTTCTACTCCCTCCGGTCGGAAATAACTGTCGGTGATTTTATACTAACTTAGTACAAAGTTTGTACTAACTCTCCGACAGTTATTTCCGATCAAAGGGAGTAGTAACTAATATGCATTTCAACACTATATAGTTTGTTAGATTTTGTGATTTTTGTGTATCCGAGAATATCATTTAGTTTGTATTCAGTTTCACGCTTTAGTAGTGCACATCATTGGCCAGATCTAGGATTTTTTTCAGAAATTTTTGAAGTGGTTTTTTAATTTTTATAAAAATAAGAGTAAATTCTGGTTTTTACCCCCTACTTTAACTTTTTTGGCAATAATTACCCTATTTAGCAAATTTTCATTCTAATTACCCCATTTAATAAAAGTTGTGCCATTTTTTACCCTATTCATATGTGTTCTGACGTCTATGAAGTTGGAGCTCATGTCCGAAAATGCTATTCATTTGTAAGATTCACTTCCTACCTGTAGAGTGCACCCCTCTCCCATGGATATGCGGTGTGCCATTGACAAAATGCTATTCATCTGTAAGGTTCACTTCCTACATGAGCATATATCCAGCCAAATCAAAGCACCGTCCGCCATTGACAAAAACCAGGAAATGTTCATCGCTAATCCCATCTGCTCTCACGATCTGTAGTCCTACTCTCACAATCTTTACTCCTAATTTCTAATTTAGGAAAAACATACAAGAGAACGAAAGTATTTTTTTATGGTCACTGCGGCTCCGTTGATCGTCAGGATGTCTCGGCAAGTCCCATGCCGTCATAAACTATTGCGTCGTCTAGTCCTTCCACGAATGAACCATGCATTGGACGGGAGATTACATGAGCCTTGCGGAAAAAATCTAACTGCTCCCGTGTGCCATAATCATGCACGTTTCTGATATGATGCAGCAAAGCCAAATTACCACGAGCCGGTTAGGTGTTTCAATGTAGGACTGGAGGTTGTCCGGATGCAAGAAGGAAGACCGCCTACGAGGACCTGATGGCTGGAACCCACCAGCATAACACTTATAATACTTCAAAAGGGGTAAAATATGGCAAGAATTTCGTTAAATGGGGTAATTAGGATGAAAAACTCTTAAATGGGGTAGTTAGTGTCAAAAAATCGAAACTAGGGGGTAAAAATTGGAATTTACTCTAAAAATAAAGAACTACATATAGCTTAGCCTCCATTTGTCTGCTCCCACAAACGTGTAGTCTTCATAGCTTTTCTATGTTTCTCCTCAAATCAAACGGATTTGAATCATGAAACTTTTTTTGTAAAGATCTTTTTTTATATATCACCAAGATTTGTTTTCACTTGCTAATCCATTATCTCAATACAAAAACAAAACTAGGCTATTGAGCATAAATAAACGCCATAACAACAATGTACACGCGAGAATTCAGTAATGCGAGTCAGTGCACTTTCTTAATCTTGGATAAGGCTAGCACGGCGCCGATCACAATGTAGGGCCAGAACAGCGACACCAAGGTGACGAGAATGGCCCGTGGTAGCCTCCACCATGCCCGAATTCCAAGCCTCTTGAGCAGCATCAGCTCAACATTGCCAACCATCAAGAAGACCCAGACGGCATCGAGCAGCCCGAGAGCCGTGATCGCGCAAGACGCGATGGCGGTTGCATGCGCGACCGGGGCAAGCACCACGTAGAGCCCGAACACGAAGGCCGCACCGAGGCTCCTCGCGGAGCCGGCCATGAGGTACACCGAGATGACGAAGGAGATCATGCGGGTGCGTATGTCCACGGAGGTGACCCCCGCGTACATGAGGCTGGTGATTGACATGCCCGCGCAGATGAAGGCCAGCGTGTTGGCGATGATGAAGACGTCGAAGGCGTAGTGACCGGCGAGCGTCGGCGTGCCACCGAGCCCATCCTTGTTGTCGTCGGCTCGGTAGCCGCCGGGCAGGGCGAAGGCTGCTGTGAACGCCACCGTCGCAATCAGAACGGAAGCGATGCCGATGGTCTGCGTGGACTCGGTGATCTTCTTCGCTTCGTTTTCTTTGTCTAGCGTAGCAATGTGGTTCTTATGGAAGTGATCACACCTGAAGGTACCATTCTTGGCGCCGGCATCCTGTAGCAACTTATGTATCATAATACTTGGGTTCTGCAGAAATTATAGGAGAACATGTCGGTGGAAAAGTCCGCATCATTACAGTTGAAAGAACCAAGGAGCATACATGGCATGAAACTAGTACGATTAATTGCTTACCAATCCGTAATGGACCCCTGCGGGTATCGTTGTCCACGAAAGATCAAGCGGCGTTTGGCCCTTGTTGTTTCTCAGATTCAGCATAACTTCTCGGTTTTTCATGAGAGCGTTGAAGATCCAAAGGTTCCCCATCTTCACCGCAAGGTGCAGCGCGGTGTTGCCGTCCTTGTCCTGCATGTTCATGACCGACGATGCGAATTTCCGACTCTGCAACTGGGACGCGTAGGTCACCACGGACTGGCTCTCCTCGAGGACGGCCACATGGAGGAAGGTCCTGCCATTGGCGTCGCGTAGCTCGGCGCAGTCCTCGCGGCCTTTGAGCAAGTCGGAGACAGCCCTAACTTTGTTAGCAAAGGCCGCCACGTGTATGGGGAACGATCCGTCGCCGTCTGCTTGATAGGCCACGGATTGGTCAGCATCCAACAGTAATTTGATCACCTCGTGCTCCCCCCATGATGCCGCGAAGTGAAGGGGCGTGCTTTTGGTGGATTGGTCTGCTTGTTTGATGAGATCCTTGTTCCATTCCAATATCATTTTTGTTGTCTCTGCGAATTGCATGTTCTCAGTGGAATTATATAGCAATGAGTTACAATATCTCACGTCGTAAGATTTAAAATTCTAAATACAACTATGTTGTGTTGGATGTAGGAATTTTGGCTCCAAATTGAATTGGAGTGGGAGTTCCAGATTCAAGATGGAAAGAAAATGATCTCTAATTCCAATTCTGTTGTCTGGCTGTGCTTGGAATTTGTTGTTAGAACCAAAGGGTGACACCCAATTCCTGTTTGGATGTATAAAACATAAAATTTGACTTTTTTAAATTTGGAGAATAAACTTGTGTATGTATGAAAAATAGCATGTTTGTATGAGAATGTTTATTTTTTCACACATAATAACATTAAAATAACCTAAATAAGATCACAAAACCAACAAGCATGACACAAAATAGATTTTTGTCCCAAAATAACACAAGTACGTGGATAGTTTGAAAACAAGAAAATACATAGTAGCTCATAACATATATCACAATAGCATAGTTCGTAAACAACAAAGTTCATAGTACTTCACAACCACAGGCTACACATAACAAACTTCATGGCAAGAACAAGAGCCTATGGCTTCATTAAGTTCTAGGGGAGCACCATGAGAGCTTCAAACAAAGGCTCACTGATGATCAACTTTTCATATGCTCTATCAAAATTTAATTGTTATTATTAAATATTGAAACATAAATTTTAATTTAAGATCCAAGACGGACGCAACGTCAAAAACCTAGAACAGAGATTATGAGAAAAATAAAAAAAATGAAGATGGGTTTTGGGGGCCTAGATAGTAGAGAAAAAATAATCAGTTTTTTGGGGGCCTAAGTAGTTTAGAAAAAATACTGGGTTTTGGGGGCCTAATTAATAGGGAAAAAACAGTGTAGGCGTAGGATGGCTTATAGAGAGTTTTAAACCTACCCCTTTGCTTCATAATTCTTGATGTGATTGTAGTTTGAATTACGAAAAGGACGTAGTATGCCATTGCTCGTGAAACCACATTGAAGGAACTAAAAATTGTACTGATTCTTCACTATATAATATACCCACACTAGTTACCTTGGCCCTTGAGAGCAGCTACGTGCAAGGCATTTCGGCCGTCTGGTCCAGCGTATGACAGCGCTTCGTCTTTCTCGCGCAGCTGCCGCGCAATCTCGCCGTGTTCCAGCGAGACGGCCAGGTACAACGGCGAGGCGCCATCGGCCGGCCGCACACGAGCCAGCTGCGGGTCCTCCGACATGAGCCGGTCGACCATGTCCTTGTTGCCCAGACGGACCGCCTCGTGCAGCACCGTCTCTCCCTGCTCGTTCTGCATCCTCAGCATCGCCCTCACCGTCTCGTCGCCGGCGCCGTCGGCGCCTCTCCTCGCGAGGGCCAAGAGGTGGGTGACCATTTCGCCCCAGCCGGCGCGGGTGGCGCAGTGCAGGGGCGTGTCGCCGTTGCCGTTCCTGGCGGCGAGCAGGTGGCCGGCCCTGCCGTGGATCACCGTGGCGCACCTCAGGAAGTCGTCGCCGTCCCCCCTAGAGGCGACCACGTGGAGGATGGAGTCCCGCGCCACGGTGGCTGCCTCGGCATGGACGGCGACAGGTTCGCCGACGTTGATGACGACATCGCGTGTCGCAGCTGGGTCATCCTGTTTGCTGCTTAGGAGATGCTCTAGCCGCCTCCAATCGCCTCGCCGCGCGGCCGCGAGAAGTTCATGGTGCGGCTGGAACGGCTCATTCAGCTTGGTGATCTGCTGCAGGTTGGGAGTTTGCTTTGTGTTCTGTGGAGCCATACTGGCACTCTTGCCAGATCTCAGCTCGCAACCGCATATATATGTGTGATTGGGACTCTATTCGGACGTCGTACTAGGCGAACAGTTAAAGAGGCTGCTCGCCTGACTCAAAGTATAAGAAGGGAACTTGTTAGTTATGCCCACCTTGAGAAACCATTAGAGAGATGCGATTCATCCACAAGCATCACGTAAGGCCGCACTCGAGATGGTGAGCTGGTGAGAATCAGTAGGAGCGGGTCCGCCTAGTAGGGAATAGGATTCAGCCAGCAGCAAGGAAGCAAATGTGTCAAGTCTCCATATGTACCTTTCTTGAGATGTTTCACTTCTTTGCCTCACGGAACACGCCATCATTTTCCACACTGATATACAAGTGTTTAAGGTTAAGGGCATCTACACCGGCAACCCCAATAAGACTAGCTAAATGCCCGTGCGTTGCTACGGCCTATTTAAGTTTTTTTATTGCCGCAAATATAAATATATGAATGAAAATTCATGTATGATAGCCACATAATATTTGAAAAATAGTATAATTTAGTTTGCTAAAAGGTAATTTGATAGAAAACTATAATTCAACACATCTATTCAATATAACTGGAGTGGTAGTTTTCATCCATCGCTTTGTCCGTATTGTTTTTTAGGGTAACAAAAGGTTTTTATTCAACTATAATTTCCAAAGAAATAGAATTTTTTAGGCATTTTTAATAGCTAAAGATGACGGCCAATGGCAAGAACACTTTTTTTAGAATAACGATAAGTATGCGTGGTCATCAAAATGATTTAATCATGAATTCTATTCCTTCTAGATAAACCAATTGTACATTTTTAAATTTTGGTGTGAGGCACATAGTGAATTTTTTTTACCAGATACTATGCATGAAAACTCTTTCTATTTCTATTTTTGTATGAAATAAATAGGAGAGAAATAAAAAAGAGAGGCAGTGGTCTACCAGCCTTGGTGCCGGCCGACGCTGATGACCGCTGGCTCCTGTATTCCATGGTGGCGCACGACAGCTTCATCCCCTACCGTCCTTCGCCGGCCGTTGACGTCCCTGCTGCTCCTTGCGCCACGGCCACCGCTGCTCTACCGGACGACACCTGGATCCCATATCCAATCCCATCGCCGGTGCTCCACCGGCCGATGCGGATGATCGCCGGCTCCTTTATCCCATACCGACGCTTCACGGCTCCATCCCCCGTGAACGCACTCCCAGCTCGTGGCGCGTCTGTGGAGGGAGGTGTGTGCCTCCTCGACGCATTGTGTTATGGTCAGGGATAGAAAATAAGCTAACTGACATAGCTCATATGTGCCTCCTTTTCCTCCCTGACAGATTCAGGCCTATTTCAGAAATATTACCATCCTATTTCTAGCATACTCTAGACTGTAGATGACATTTAGAAATATATTTAATCAACATGGACAGTACTCGACAAAGTGTCCTGTGTAAGCAAGGCATCGTTTCGTTCTTTTAACTTCTATCGAAACTTAAGCAGCTATTGCACTTGCATTTGCAGATACAAAAAATTCAGTTTCTTTACTGGATTGTGAGCTTATTGTGAGAAATTTGAAATCTATGTTGTTGCAGACTTACTAATCAAATCAAAGACTATTTAAGAATAAACCAAATCCCAGTTTTCATAAAACTCTGCCAACCTAACTGAATCATGGATTGTTAGCAAATTCAGCATCATGCTGAAAATATTAACCGGTAAATTGTGCGCAATACGTAGGAGCAACTACACAAAATCTTGGAGGAAACTGATTGGCTCTCTAGATCAGTAGCGGAGTAGCTCATCCTCAAATCCAGGGTCTGTTTTTAGCTTGTGGCGCTGATTCTGCTGCTTCCTCGAATGCGCCCTTGAAACGGCCGGTGGTGACCAGAACCACGCTGCCCCACCTGTAACTGCCATCCGCCGCTTCCGCGTGACTGATGCATACCAGGGCTCCTGCCTTTTGTCGGCCGGTGCAGAGCCGCGGCGGCGAAGGTGGTTCTGCAGCTCTGCTGGTTGTGCAAATCAGTGGAGAAGGCGTGGCAGAAGGAGGCAGGTCGGCCAGGTGAACGGGGCGTTCGAGGTCGGCTTGATCCGGGCTGTCGAGCTTGGCGTTAGCCGCACAAGATCACGCACGAAGAAAATGGGATATCGGTAGGAGGATCAGGGCCGGATGGGCTAGCCTCGTCTGGTTCCCTCCGATGATATCCAGAGCACCACCTAATTCGCAGCGCCCCTCTCCTAGCTCCCTATGCATCGCCCCGGCCAGCCAGGCTTGCCGCCCCCGGCGAACTCCCCAGCATGCCTCCACGGCCACGAGCCACCCGGTCGCCAGCCTCGTCTCTTACCCCGGCGTGGTGCCCTGATTGACGTGATACACTGATTTAATTTCTCCTATTTGTCCTATATAATTCCTTAATTGGTGCAAGGGTAAAATTGGAAATCAAATGTTTTAAGTAAAAGTAGCTTCACCATCACCAACTGAAATCCTATAGTAAAGAAGATAAAGAAGATATGCGAATTTACCAAAAAAGACTATGCTATTGGAGCTGCCGTTCACATGCCCTTTAATTTTTTTATTTCTAAAAAATCTAAAAAAAACGAAGATAAAATTCACATTGCCATTTGAAAAAGCTTTTGCACTGCTAAAAAAAGAAAAGCCCACAAGAATAACAGAACTGTGGTGCTGTGGCCGGCGTGGAGATCAAGCAGGAGGCCGACGGTGCTGGCCCGGAGGGAAGAGAGAAATATAAGAGAGAGGATGCTGATCGGGGAAATTGCTCGGTAGCGCACGCGCGCTACCGGCATATGTTTCGCTAAAGGTTTTCTCGATGTGGGCTTGGCCCATTAACTCTTTCTTCCTTCCATATGATCATACGAACGAGTGTGATTAGCTTTTTTTTTCCTGTTAGCGTTCATGTGCCTGCCGTTCCGTCTCTTTCTCTTTTTTTCTTTCCCTTTTCTTTCTATTCTTTTCTCTTTTTCACACTTTTTATTTTTATTTTCATTTTTCCATTTTTTATTTTTTAAACCGTGTTTGTATATTTCCCATGATTCTTATCATTTTTGTTCCCGGAATTTTGTACTTTTTATTCCCGTATTTTTGTAATTTATGTTCCCAAATTTACGTAACTTTTGTTCCTAGATTTTCATAACTTATTTTCCTGAATTCTTGTAATTTTTGTTTCCAATTTTTTGTATTTTTTGTTCCGTGATTTTATTTCTCGGATTTTTGTAATTTTGTTCCTAGATTTTGTAATTTTTGTTCTTGGATTTTCAAAATTTTTGTTCCCAGACTTTTTTTACTTTTGTTCCTGGATTTTTGTTCCTAGATTTTTGAAGTTTTGTTTCTGGATTTTTGTTCCTAGATTTTTGTAACTTTTTGTTCCTAGATATTTGTAATCTTGTTTCTCAGCTTTTTGTAACTTTTGTTCCTGAATTTTTTATTTTTAGTTCCTGGAATTTTTATTTTTAGTTTCTAATTTATTTTTGTTCCCAGATTTTTGCAATTTCTGTTCCTAGATTTCGGGAAAAAAATCCTTGATTTTTATCCTAGATTTTTTTAACTTGTGTTCCTAGATTTTTAAATTTTTTGTTCCTGGATTTTTGTTTCTAGATTTTTGTAACTTTTGTTCCCAAATTATTGTCATTTTGTTTCCCAGATTTTTATAACTTTTGTTCCCGGATTTTTTTATTTTGTTCCCAGATTTTTTTCAATTTTAGTTCCTGAATTTTTGTTCCCAGATTTTGGTAATTTTTGTTCCTGAATTTTTGAAATTTTTGTTCTTAGATTTTGTTCCTATATTTTTTTTTACTTTGTTCCTAGAGTTTTAGAATTTTTGTTCCTAAATTTTTGTTTGTATATTTTGAAATTTTTGTAACTTTTGTTCCCAAATTTTTATAATTTTGTTTCCCAGATTTTTGTTCCATGTAGTCTAATAGTTTTATCTAGCAATAGTTCTTTAAGTCCATTATATGGTCACGTATACAATACAAGGCAATGGTTGCGCGTACAGCAAGCGGGAACTAATCTATCGTTAATTAATATCAGGTCGCTAAGCAACACGGTGACAGAGAACAGTGTCCCGCATACGTTACACGATCACGTCCCGCGTCCTGACATGCTGTCCTTTTTTAGTCCCACCTCGACTTTTTAGGAGGAAATCAGACCGATTTAAATAGTTGGTCTCGCTCCCACCTGATGTGACGTGATACAGTGCGTATACAGAGAAAGCAACGGAGTGCTGTTGACTGCTTTCTGGGCCGGCCCAACAAACACATTCCTTTCAGCGAAATGCAAGATTCGTAGCGCGCGAGCGCCAGGGAGCACGACCCCTGATCGGTGTGCCAGAGCAGCCCTTAGCAAGGCTCAAGTTTGGAGGCGAACAAAGGGTGCTCGAACATGTTATTGAGACATCTGGACCTATGGGGACCTTCGCAATTGAAAACTTGGCTACCGGTGAAGTTGCTTAAAAGATATGTATAGCACCCACCATCTCAGCAGACCAAAACTAAACATTTTCTTTTTAGGAAACCAAAACTAAACAAAATGTAAACCGAAACTAAGCAAATGTTAACGCTGACGCTGAGGAACCCAGTACGAGGTCACAGTACGAGGCCACGACGAATTAGCATGCGAAGCGGCTCTTTTTTTTTTTTGGCGAATCAACGGAGCTTTCACTAAAATGTTTCACAGGAATTACAATCTTTGGCTAGATTTTCAGAAAGAAAAGGTGGATCGTAGTTGATCCATAAGCACCTTCTTCTAAACCTAGTAGCTTTCCTGGCACAAAGATGAGCAGCCATATTAGCTTGGCGCCCAATAAAACAAATTTTGAAACTTGTAAAATACCCTCGCAGCTCCTCTATCTCTTGACGAATGCTGGCGATGCAAGATCTTCCACCACCTGGATCATCAATAAGCTTGATGACCTCTTTAGCATCTGTTTCCACTTCTACCTTCTGATAGCCTCGATCAATAGCAAGATGTACACCATCCAAAATTGCTAAAGCCTCCATTACCGGTGGATTTGCAGCATGTTCCATCCACCGAGCCTGAGCCAAAATGAGTGCACCGAAAGAGTCCCTGACAACAAGACCAGTAGCACCCATATGATCATCTTCAATAAAACTAGCATCGACATTTATTTTCACCACGTCCGATGCCGGCTTAACCCATCTAGCAACCTGCTTAGGCGGTGTAGACACCTTCTTTCTGCCAAGTTGAGCAAGATCATAGGTAGTCTCCAGAGCCCAGCAAACTGAAGCAGTCACCGATCTCCCATGTACATCATGCCACACTGCATTTCGCTCCTGCCAAACTGCCCAGCATCTACAAAGAATGACACAGACAATTTCCAAGGAAACAATTTTCCCCTCAACCAAATCAGTTGCCCAAGACCTTGGGTGTAACAGAGGAATATTAATTGAGGCAATTTTCTTCAGATCTTTCCAGAAGAGGCGAGCCCATGTACATTCGAAGAATGCATGGAAAATAGATTCCTCTTCGGCTCCACAAATTTTGCAGTAAGAGATCGTATCCATATGTTTGTTCTTCAGGACTTGTCTGCAAGGTATAAACTCATTTATCACTCGCCACCAGAAACTCCTTACCTTAGGAGGCACGTTAATTTTCCAAAGAATTTTCTAGAATCGTTTGTCATGTTCACTTGAGGAAGACTGCTGCACCTGATCTTGATGCTGCGCAGCTAGTAGTCTGTAACATGACCTTACCGTGAAGTTGCCACTCTTTTCTAGATCCCAAGCCCAGAAATCCTCCGTAAAGCGACCAATTGGAATAGAACATATTGCTGAGATATCAGGTTCATAAAAGTTTGCTGTAATCTTGTCTATATTCCACTGCACCAAATCAGCCTCAATCAAATCACTGACTTTATGCACTTCTGAATCAGGCCTTCTTACAAGGGGTTTCTTGCCGATATGTGAAGGGATCCATGGGTCTTCCCACACATTAATTGATGAACCATCACCAACTCTTTTAATCAAACCTTTCTTGAGAGCTTCCGTCCCATGTAGTATAGCCTTCCAAATATGAGAGTTGTTACGTTTATTTGAAGCACATAACAGATCTTTGTCATGGAAATATTTGCCTCGAATAACTCGAGCACAGAGTGAGTCAGGCTTATCCATTAATCTCCAAGCTTGTTTAGCCAACATAGCTTGGTTAAATAGCTGAAAATCCCTAAACCCCATACCACCAGATGATTTAGGGATTGCATGCGAAGCGGCTCTTCCACGCGTAACCGTGGCCACGGTTAACGTGTACGCGCATCTGTCTCCCGTTGGACCCACCACCTCTCTCCTTATCTCTTCTCTCGTTTCTATCTTCTTCCTCGCAAACGAATCTCTTCGGGCAAAACCAGAGAAAATCCCCTCCGTCCTCCACCAGCGCCTCTGGCCCTCTCCTACCTCCAGCCAGAATCGGGACCGTCGCCGGCGACTACTCCTCGCCAGAGCCTGTAGACACGGTCCACCACCTTATCCACTCTCCCTCCTCGCCGGAGCGGCCAACGCCGCCGCCTATCGAGCCGCAGCCGGCCATGGCCGTCCTTCTCTCCCCCTTCTCGTCGGAGATCCTCTCCCCTTTCTCGTCGGAGCTTGGCTACCTCCTCCTCCCACACCTCCTTCTCTCCCCCTTCTCGCCGGAGGTCGAGCCGGAGCCGGCGACGCCGCGGCTCGCCGCGCGGAGAAGGCGATGGCTCGCCGGGAGCGACACGGAGCCGCCGGAGCCACGACGGGTCGCGGCGGAGACGGCGGAGCGAGCCTGAAACTTAGGGTTGGGGGTGGGGGGTGCGGGCGCCGGCGAGAAGAAGCTGCCATAGGAGGGGTTTAAAGGGGAGGTCGGGGCGGCAGAGACCGGCGTTGGCTACGGTGGCTGGATTTTCTTCTTCCTCTCCTTCCCCTTCTCTTCTCTTCCCTCCGTTCCGACAGACATAGTTTTCATATTTGTTGTCGGAAAATCAACCGGAGGGGCGGGTGACCGTAAGCTAGCCTTGCCCATTAGCATGTACCAAATCAACTGGGCGATAGCCTGAAAGGCTCGAAACCTCACAGTCCGACCAACTGAGCTGGCCCATATTCGCAATGTACTCTATTCAGTTGCTTAACATGAAATCCTCTCACTCAAAAAAAAAAAAACGTCACAATTCTTTGAATCACTTGCAGGTCGCAACGAGGACCCGCCTGGGCGGCAGCGACGGCCGCCGGCCGTGGAGTGTGGCGAGGTTGTCCAGGATGAGGATGTCGCCCTTACGCCACCGGAACTGGATGCTCTCCTCCTCGATGATCTCCTCGCACCGCTGCACGAAGCTCGCCGGGATCTCGGCCCCGTCGGCCGCCGTCGCGGAGCTCAGCTCCTTGCCGTGCATCCCGACCACCGTGTTGAACCACATCCTCCGGCCCTTGCGTCCGGGGAAGACGCGGGTCAGCGGGCGGGGACCCAGGATCGTTTTCACGCCGCCGTCCGGGAGCCACTCCAGGTCCATCCCCAGTGCCTTTGCCCTGCAAACACACATCTTAGCATTATTTTATTTAAAATAGTAATTATAAGCAAAACATAAGTATTTAGGTTGTGATGCCGTATTAGTTTAACTTATCAACCTGAATACGGAATAAAAAAAGGAAGATAAATAGTTAATGGATTTTAGGAAAAAAGATCATATTTTAACGAATCACATGTATAGATATTGCTGGCATACAAAAAGTTAATAGTATTTCATAACTAATGGATTGAGCAGCAGCTCGTAGACCGCCTGAAAAATATACTATTTGAGCTATATCCTGCCATAAGACCAATAGGAGCAATACTTGAAATGGCAATCCATAAAAAAACACCAATACTAAGATCGGCTAAAACAAAATGATATCCCAAAGGGACAACTAAAAAACTTAATAAAAGTGATTTTAGATAGTAGTTGTAAGCAAAATGTAAGTACATTTGGGTTACGATGCCGTATTTGAGCTTACATATAGTATCTACTGTACCTTTATATATTCAGCGGTACTTCAAAACTACATACGCTGACAAAAATGTCGTTCCCAAAGTAAAAAAGTTCAGATATTTTAACACGAATAGATGTATCTGTCTTACAATCATGGTGAATAAAGGGAAGATACATGATTCACTTGTAATTTATTTATGAAAAATAAACAATGTCGTCGCTCATGTAATAAACAAAATTTGGTGCTCCAAAGATCACATTTTGTTATTTTTGCCCAGGATACAACTTGCGTCTTTCTTCACAAAACTATACATTGGAATATTTATAATGTCAATATTATTCATATTTTTCAAAATTTATAAACAGTTATAATGTTTTTTCATTCATGGATGTTAAAACACAATAATCATCTTGCACATTATATCAATTTTAAAGCCATCGTGTGACAACAAGTCCAGTCTTCTTGTCTCTCCTAAGGGTCAAGACAAGGCCTTTATTTCTGTTATCTAATCTTACACCAAAAAATTGAATGAATTGTTGAAGAAAAACAAGTTCAAGGTTCCAAGTAGATAATTGGGCATGATTTTACATAGGAAACGTGTGTAATTTTCTTAGAACAATTCATGGGTTCAAGAGGATTAATTCTTCTCCAATGGATGTAATATTTTTATGTGCACATCATTTGTATATGCAAATTGGAGTGGATTGTGATTAAGTTATTTAGCCATCATGGATGGTGGTCAGTGATCTAAAATGACAGTGATCTTCCTTAGTTTCGTTTGGATCTTTGTTGTTTTAGACTGTTATTACAATGTTATGGATGTGTTGGCTTGGTGAGTCCTATTGTGGAGAAGCATGGGTTACAAGCTCATGTGTGTGGTTGTGTAACTGTTCTTGCCAAAACACTATTGATGAAAGATGGTAGTATTAAAAATTGTGGGTAACCTGATAGATAAATTTGTGAAAGTAAGGACTTCATCACCATGGATCTACTAAAAGTTGGACGCATAAAAATATTATGAAAATAAATATCACATAGATAAAGAAATACCACAGCGATAAAGTTTGTGTGGTTAGACATTAAGAGAACATTTATGGAACATCAATTCACACAATCTTGAACTATCAGGCCGGACCCCATCCTCTCTCCAATAACCATAATGATTTTGCTAATGTGGTTCACATGTGCCTTTTTTTATGGTAACATCTTGTCCACGGACAAAACCTGAGAGTCAACAATTTATAATGAATCGACAAACAAAAAAGTTCCTATGAAATATGAAAATGTGGCAAATCCTAGTATTAAATATATAATCTAATATATTTTCTTAAAAGGTTTTTTATGAAAATATCGATAATGGGAAGGATGATAATTTTTGGGACTATGACATTAATAAAAAATCAGGAAACAAGCATATCACTCGAAGTAATAGGATTTTTTTTGTTAAAAATGGATATTATTTTAATATAAAATATATCTTGAAATCATAAAGACCCATGCGAAATAGTTATTTTGAAATATTTATCTTCCCTTTCAAATGTTTGTTCCATTTAATTCGAAAATTATGTAGTATGACCCATGTTTCAGTTTATTTACTCAACCTTTTTAGAGTTTTGGGATATTTTATTAGAATTCAGATGTTTTCCTTGATTATAAAAACTATCTGTTATTTCTTAACAAATTTTGAGATGCCAACTCAATGTTGTTTGTCCACATGGACAATATGAAATTATAACTTAACTATAGAGGTGGCTCCTTAGTCAAAATAAAATAGTTGTGGCGAAGGAGATGCGGTGACGAGAGGGATAAGTAGGGTCGTTCCAAAGATAGTCTAGATGAGTGGATATTTGATTTATTTTAAACATTTATGCTTCTCTAGGACTTATTGGTTGCATGATACGCTATATATCTATGGTAAAGATCTCTAAATCATATAGCATAAAAATATCTTAAACGTAATATTTGTATATGATTCTTTAAACATGTCTCCAGAAACTTGCATAGCATGAATTCTTGGCAGCTTTCTATTTGTTTTTAGTGGTGAAATGTATCTTGGGAGTTATAATGGGTTTAAATAGTAAGTTGACAATATGTGTGTGATTTGTACTGGTATTGAAATAGCATCGATGATAGTAATCACCGAAAAGTAAAAACATAGTGTGTTATACTATTTTTTTCATACATACGATCCGTGTATTTCATAGAATCGCTTGCAATGTGATTAGTACATCTATTGTAGGCAGGTGCTCCTTTCACTATTTGAGAACAAAATTTGTCCATGAAAATAACCATAAAATTTTAGTTCAAATGATTTGAGTATAACATCTAGGACATCTACGTACCAGAGTAGAATAGCAACTTTTCTAAACCATGCAGTCACTGATCATATTGTTTTGTTTTTACAGATATAGTATAGGCTATTAATCTACTTGAAATTCCTATCTCGGTCCATGTTTTCCTGGCCTACGACCTACCCTATGTATAAGATGAATAATTTTTAATAGTTCACAATTTTGAAAGGTCAAATTGCTAATTAAAGTAAGAAAAAACAAATTGCGCTCAGCTAGTTAAGGAAGCCAACAAGCTAGGGTGATTACCTCTTGTGTGCTTCAGCATGAAGTTTTATCTATGAGATTCATCTAGTATTTCGGGGTTACATTAGCTAAGATATTATGATATGCTTCTACTATCGGATAGTCATTTTCTTTTCAAACCATCTGGTCCTAGGCCTTAACCCAATAGGTCATTTGTGTCCTAAGATTTTTGAAATCCATGATCTCTAGGACTAACACTTTCATTTACAATTTTGGTGAACTTTTATTCAAAACGATCATATTTTTTACAGAGGAGGTGAGGGGATGAGAGGTATCAGTAGGACTGGTCCGAACATAATATGTTCTACTAGATATTTGATTTATATTAAACATTTATACTTTGTAGGACTTATTGTTAGCATGCTACAATTATAATATATTTCTTAATTGTCATAGGTAATCCCATTACAATGTTAAATATTAATTTTTTGTTATATAGTTTTAATATATGTCGATAAAGTACACATCCACATTTATATATTAAAGTTATTTTTAACATTAGTTCATTCATAACTTATTATTGGGCAATTCATAAACTATATATTGCACATGTATACTAAATGTAAGATCTCTAAATCATATGACCTACAAAATATCTTAGAAGTAACTTTAGTATACGATTAGGTAAGCATATCTATAGAAACTCCCAGAAATACAAACTGAAGTGTTGACAGGTTTTTTTGTTTTTTTTTTGTGAAATGTGATTTGTGAGTTATAATGAATTTCACCAGTAAGTTGACAACGAGTATATGATCTACTTGGTATTGAAATAGCATCGGTGATACTCTCACCCAGAAATAAACATACAATGTCCATACATACAATATGATTATTTCATACAATCTCCAGCAATGTGCTTAATGTCGTCTGATGTAGGCAAGGGCTCCTTTCAATATTTGAAAACAAATTTTTCAAATGGAATTAACTGTAGAAGTCTAGATTAAAAGGTTTTTATGCAACTTGTAGAACATCTATCATAGCAGATCGAATAGCAACCTAACTTAAACTCACGGCGATTGTATTCTTTTGTTCATACGTACGTATATGGTACAAACTATTAATCTTCTTGAACTTGCAGTCCTGGTACATATTTTTCCTGGCCTATTGCTAGCCTACGGATAAGATGAACTTTTTTTTTGATAGTTCACCATTTTAGAGATCAAAACTTGCTTAATTAAGTGAAAAAACAAACCGAATGGAGATAGTAAAACAAGCCAACAAGCTGGCCTGCATTACCATCTAAAAAGACTGGCGTGCATTACCTCTTCTCTGCTTCAGCCTTGTCCGACGTGGCGAAAGCGTCCTCCCATCCTCTCCCTCTCATGGAACCCGTGTTGTTGTTGCTTGGCGCGGTGAACGTGTATCGGAGCCCCTTGGCGTCGAGCTCCTCCACCGTATCCGGGAACTCCTCCAGCACCCGCTCCGTCACCCGGAAGCTCGGCACGAATGGCGTCTCCCCGCCCTCCGGCGGTGGCACCTCGCAGAACACTATCACCTTCTCCGGGAACTCCTTGATCTGCAAATCCGTGAATAATATGTGACGAGGCCATTATATTTGTTTCCATATGATGCTATGTATAGTTTGGCTCACCAGCACCATCTCGTGGTGGAAGTAGACGCTCTGCTCGAGGGGGCCCTCATTTGCCGTCCACACGCGGCCGTGGACGTGGGTGCGCGGCGCGGGGCCGACGTACCGGATGTCCGGCCACCCCAGCGCCTCCACGACGGCGTTGAACTCCACCGCGTCACGGACGCCGAAGCCGCGCAGCAGCACAGCGCTGTTGGCGATGACCTTGCCCTCCAGCCACTCCCTCTCGGCCTGCAGAGCGGCCACGAGCGCCTCGTGCCCAGTGCCGCTGGCTTCGCCTTGCCTTGCCGGGGTCAGCACAAGCGGCACCTGCTCGCCGTCGATGGTCTTCTGGCCGTCACACTCACCGACGACGAAGAAATCCCCGGGCTGCTGCGAGGTGGCTGCGTCGTTGGTGGTGAGTATTGCGTTGTTGATGGCGACCTTGGCTTCCAGCATCTGCCTGTTGGCCATCAGTGCAGCCATGAGAGCTTCGCTGTCACCGCTGCCTTCCATGGTGATTTCTTCCGACAGTGTTTCTGCGTGGTGTAGCTAGAGTGCTGTGTACTTGCAAATTGAGAACTTGAAGGGGGGATGCTGGAACTTGGTGGTATTTATAGACGACAACACTCAGCATGGACTTGGTTCGGTGGTTTCTGGAGTTCCAAATGTAACGCAACTACGGTCTAGGGGACAATGTCAAAGGAAAGATTACAAAGATGAGGACATAACAAGGGTAGTTGTAAACAAAGCTATTTTCTTGGCTTGTGCGGCGAGGTGGAACGTGGAAACTTTGTAAGGAACATTCTGCCTAACAGTAGTCCAAATCCTGTTATTTTTCTCAATTGTTTTAAGTTTGTTTGAATCAATGAAGCTGCCTACCTAGACCCCTGTTGTTGTCTGAGACTGATGGTCAATTTTGCGGACACCAAAAGGCTAATAAAATCTCTCTCTTTTTGACTACTAAGGCTAATAAAATCTCTATGACATGCTAGTTTTGGTTGCTAGTTTTTCTGTATGTGACCTTGTTTTTTATTTAGAAATGGTTCAGGCCGGCCTTGGCTCGCCGTAGATTCTAAAAACAATAGGACTGTTTCGATTAGCCTAAAAGAAAGACAATTGGAGACAAAACAAAGGTTCCGTGGAAAGCTAGAGAATGGTTCCCCAAGATTCCCCTCTGTGTCCTAGTATCTTAGGCTGCTCATAGTGGGGAGTAACTTAGAGTAGTGTCATGCACATGTTACTAGTATATGTTACTACCTTCATAGTGGGTAGTAACTTATATGTGGTGTCATGCAAGGTGTTATTTATTAGGTTGTAGACTCATTTTGCTTTGGGGTGTGTGATGTTATGGTAACATAGCTAGTTACCACAAGCCTCTCTCTCTTCAATTAATGACCTGCCACGTCACTATTCTATCTTGAAAAGTGTGATGTTACCACCTAAGTTACTCCCACTATGACTAGTCTTAATAGATACAGTCAGATTTATCGTGCTATGTTCAATTTTTAATTGGGCATACCAAGCGTTGTCTCGTGTTCAGATGACAGAACGCGTGTATCTTTCAGAGACGTATTTGGATGAGATTAGCCGAATAGATCCACTCAGATTGAGCAGGTAATGACCAGTGGTGGCTTGACGGCTTGACACCACAATTGGACTCATGTAATTAATTAATAAATGCTTGCAACAATTAATTTGTAATAATAACTCTGGTGTCACATTCAGAATGACAGTGCATTGTCTCTTGCATGATATGAGATCCAACAATCTAGACGCGGCTAGGACTCGGTTGATCAAGAATTAATCAACTCTTGGTACGTCAACCCGTCATCCAAGATTTTCTATGGTAAATCCACTTTTCCTCTTTATGTGCTTTCTCAACTAGGTTTTTTAAGTAATAAGTAAGGAAAAAAGACATGCATAGCAATTGCAATTACAAAGGGGTGTAAAAAAGTGCAATTACACAAAAAATAAAAAATTGCACATATATATACAATTGCACACATCCATGTGCAATTGTGTGTGTACGAGAAAAATGCATATATATTTTTATGCAAAATATTCCATGTACAAGTGAAGATGCATTCAAATTGCATACATATATGCAATCACACACATATATGCAATTACACATGCATGTGAGAACGCACATACAAAAAAGTCAAGGATTTTCAATTGTACACATATGCGCATCCATATGAAATTACACGAAAAAAAACATATGTTTTCAATTACACACATAAATGCAATTGTGCAACTGTGCGATTGCACATAAGAAAAATAAGATGACAACTGAACTTACAAGGGATGAAAAATAAGCAGTTACATGCTACTATGCACTTGCACACCACTTATCTACTTGTCTCCCTTCTCCAGCGAGTACTCTCTCCCCATTGAAGCAAGTCTAGACTATAGAAAAAAATGCTAGCTGAAAAAGGGCCCAAGCAAAACCCAAAAAGGCAAAAGGCCTAACAGGCAGAAAAAAAGGACACTATCGATCAAAAGGAACAAAAAAGGCCTAATAACCAAAACATAAGCCCACATCATCCTAACTATTCTCGATAAATAAAAAGAAAAATAATTATCCTTATCAGCGCTAATCTACTTCTCGGTAAACATGCATCCCATGCATTATTTGTTCATTCTAATAGTGTGTGGTGGCTTACAATTAGGCCAACCGGAAGTTGCCATGTGGCAACGCAATTCGATAGCAGATGTCATTCCTCGTCACCTCGAAAATCGGACCGCTGGCAATTTGTTTGCTCCACGGGACTAGATTGCCCACATTTGCTCAATATAATTTTTCGTATATCTTTAGCATTATCTAAGAAAGGTTGCATTTAATCAATTTGTATGGCATACTTGCACGTGATTGGGTAGTCATTTTTACCCGTGAAAGCATACATAAGGAATATGTTAGTTACGATAGAACATTACTCTTTTTCCAATTGACCACGGCCTCATCAATTTACATATGCCAAGCATTGGAAGAGTCCTAATGTATTAGGTATGTTGCAACCCTTAGCTCGCTATGGATGTTTGCAAAGAAACAACTACTCTTTGTGGATGAAGTAGTCTATCAATAAATACTTTGTTCACAACCAACATGCTTCGGAACCTATTTTGGTTTTTTACAAGGAGCATAAATTAATATCGAGAAGATATCAATTATACTAAGCCTCTACAATAATGCAGAGCCCTAGTGGCAATATAGATGCACACAGCTAAAAAAGAAGAAGACAGAAAGGAAGAGTTTCGCTACAGTGATTAATTTCTTATAGCAGCAACACTAACACCACCAAGATAACGGCGACACCTCCAAAAAGGATACATTGCACAAAAATCGTCGTCACCCAATCATAGATCTTTTGTTTCACCCTGGAGAAAGTACTCACTCACAAAAATAATGCCTTCAGCAGGGTCATATCAGACACAACCAATTAAGGTCATACCTTGGATTTTTACCCTGAAAGGGTGGACTTTGAAGTCCTCCTCTATTGTTGATACGTCTCCAACGTATCTATAATTTTTTATGCTTCATGCTTGTTTTTACACCATTTGCCTATTGTTTCGTTACACTTAGTGGCACTTTTATGCATTTTCCGGAACTAACCTATTAACGAGTTGCCACAGTGCCAGTTCCCTGTTTTCTGCTGTTTTTGTGTTTCAGAAGTGATACACAGGAAATATTCTTGGAATTGGACGAAACAAGTTCCTGAAGTCTTATTTTACCCGGAAGCTTCCAGAGATCCGAAGGAGAGTAGGAGGGGGGCCACCAGGGCCCCACACACAGGGGTGGCGCGGCCAGGCCCCTGGCCGCGCGGGCCCCGCGTGAGGGCGTCTGGCTCCTCCTCTGACATCGCCCCTTCGCCTATAAAGACCCCCCGACGAAAAAAACCTAAGTACCCGATCATATTTCCAGAACACATCGCGATCCGCCGCCGCCGTCAACCCGAAGATCGGGAGGGTCCAGAAGCTCTTCCCGGCACCCTGCCGGTGAGGGGAATCACCACCGGAGGTCTTCTTCATCGCCATGCTTGCCTCCGGAGCGACGAGTGAGTAGTCTACCTTGGACTATGGGTCCATAGCAGTAGCTAGATGGTTGTCTTCTCCACCATGTGCTTCATGTTTAGATCTCATGAGCTGCCCTACATGATTGTAATCACCGTTATGTAATTCTACATGTTTGGTTTGTTGGGATCCGATGAATATTGGTGTTTATGATTAAGTTGCTGTACTGAATATTATCTTTTGTTATCTCTATGTTGTTTATGATCTTGCATGCTCTCCGTTGTTAGTAGCTATCTTGGCCGAGTAGTTGCTAGTGACTCCAAGAGGGGGTATTTATGCTCGATAGTGGGTTCATGCCTCTATTTAATCTCGGGGAGTGACAGAAACCTCTAAGGTTGTAGATGTGCTGTTGCTACTAGGGAGAAAACAACATTCATATGCTCAAGGGCATATGCTTTATTTACATTACAGACTTTGCTTAATGCAATTATCTGTTGTTCGCAACTTAATACTTCTGGGGTGTTCAGATTGATATCCCCGGGAGTGGATTATTAGTCATAGATGCAGTTGGATAGCGGTCTATGTATTTTGTTGTAATGCCCAGAGTAAATCTCATAGTGATCTTCTTGACATATCACGTTTATCTTTATTCTATCAATTGCCCAACTGTAATTTGTTTACCCAGCATGTGTTATTTTATCTATGGAGAGACACCACTAGTGAACTATGGACCCCGGTCCTATTTACATCATATTGCTATCACCTGTTTACTTTACTCGCACTGTTTACTTTACTCGCATACTATATTGTTTTCCACTCGATACGCTCATAATCTTTGTTTCAAGCAAACCGGTGAGATTGACAACCTCATTGCAAGTTGGGAACAAAGTACTTGGTTGTGTGTGTGCAGGTTCCGCATCACCTTCAGTCGTCATTGTCTCTCCTCTCCTGACCAATATTAAACCTTGGTTTCTTAACTGAGGGAAAACTAGCTGTTATACTCATCATACCTTCCTCTTGGGGTTCCCAACGGGCTGGTTATCAACCACGCACAAGGACAGTCTGCTCTCACGTCAACCACACGCTAGCAGCTTCTTTTCTGGCGCCGTTGCCGGGGAACGAAGAAGAATAATCTCCCTCGTCAACTGGGCGCTATCAAAGGGATCAGCTTCTTTTCTGGCGCCGTTGCCGGGGAGGAAGAGAAGACTTCTGCGAGGGGAGTTTTCGCACGCACATCCTTTACTTTGTTATTGTTTTGCTTTACTTTATTTATTTTACCTGCATTGTTTTATATCAAAAACCCAAAAAAAAATTAGAATCCTTGGTAGTTGCTATTTCTTTACTTTAGTTTATCATGTTGATCCCTAAGTACGTTCTGGAGGACCTCTCAGTAGTAGTGGTTCGATTATTGGCAAAAGTAACATTGAGGAGTTCTTTAATCACATTAGTATGCATGAGGAAGTTGAGGAAAAATCTTTGGTTGAGCTAGCTCCTAGTATTGAAGTTGCTTCTTCTTATTTGATTCACATGTTGGAAACTAGGTTTGCTAGTCTTAATCCTTTTATGCAATACATGTTCCTTAAGCTTCATGAAATTGAGGATCCCGAAAAGAAAGCTTTTATCTTCGAAACTTTGCGCTTAGAATTTAAGGATGTTGTTATTGAAGCTAGGAAAGTTCTTAAACGTTTTGATAAACTCGGTTCACCCATAAAGGTTATTAGTACAAATGATGAAGGGGCCGAAATACCTATACCTTGCAAGCTTTTGGGACTGTGTGAAGCTTTCGAAAATAATTTTGACTAGATCTGTCCTGAAAATCTTTTTGATGAAAATAGTGTACCAAAGCATGATCACAAAGGGTCTTCTAAAACTTATGTGGATGAAATACAATGCCTTATTGACAAGACCTCTGCAGTTGATCCTAATGCTTCATCACTTGATATTACTTGATTCGCAATTTTCTGCGCCTAGCTCAAAGGCGTTAAAGAAAAGCACTCTTGGGAGATAACCCAATGTTTTCTTTTCAGCACTTTTTCTTTTATTTGAGTCTTGGAAGTCATTACTACTGTAATGACCGCTCCTTATCTTGTTTATTTCGTTTTTGTGCCAAGAGAAGCCTCTGATTTGAGTGAGGTAAAGATTTGGGGATGTTGCTGTCCTGAAACTGTTTTCGGTGCTGCACCGTAAAAATTCGTATAAATTCTCTGTTTATATTTTGGACCTGAGATTTCTTGTGCATATGCCCCAGGTTATATCCAAACTTTTGTTAGTTGAACACTTTTTGATTTGAGCAACATAAAATCCCTCAAAAATTCGACCTTTGTCAGCTGTTCAGTTTTGACAGATTTCTGCCAATATTTGTGTTTGCCACTTTATCGCTTTCTTTTGAGTTCTTTTGATCATGGAACTTTTAGAGAAGTTGCTACAGTAGTATTTGCTATATATGTGGTGGTTTTGAGTTGAAACCTGAAGCAAAAAGAGGTTGATTATATGTTATGCTTACACTAATGTTGCTAATAGAATTGTGTTTAGTTTTGTATGAAGGAAGTTTTCAAGTATAGGGATTGGAGAATGATGAGATGAGTGAAGAATGGACAAAAGCTCAAGCTTGAGGATGACCATGCATCACCCCAAGAAATATCCAAGAAGTACAAGCGTCAAAGCTTGGGGATGCCCCCGAGGCACCCCTTCTTCATCGGCAAAAATCAGGTCACCTTTCAAAACACTATTTTTATTGCTTCATGCACTATGTGTTTTTCTTGGAGTGTCAGTTGTTTTAGTTTTCTTAGTTAGTTTAGTTTGTTTGTTTGCTGCAATAAATGGTTGGACCCCAACAAATTTCCTTTGGAGGAGATGTACTCGTTTTCATTTGCAAGAACGCTCTAGTTTTCACTCTTATTAAAAATCGAGCGTTCTTCTTTTTCCGCTACTGCTTTTGGTTTTCATTTTCGCCTTGATTTACGTTCAGACCTTGTCATATCTTTTCATCAAGGTGTATTTTTTGCCTCTGATCTTTATTGGTTTTCATCAAAAGATGTGTCTTTAAAAATTTCAAATGGTGTTGGAAAAGAGAAAAAGCTTTGTGCAAAATAGTGGTACAAGAAGGAGCTTATGTAGACTGCGGCTTAGGCTTTTTCATGTCATGCTTGATGTCTTTTTGATAGTATGTTTAGTGGTTTTGCTGTAGCATAACTTGTCTCAAATAACTGAGATTGCTTAATGAGCCTTTGAAAAAATCATGCGTTGTTTTTATTGTATGGAAGCATTATTTTGGTTTTCTCCTTGATGCTTTATTTGGGTTGACTTGGCGCATGCTCACACATGTTAGACTCTTACAAAGTCGCCAATAGCCTTCATGATCATTTAGTTTTTGACTTTTGATGCCATCTTATGCTTCTTTTAATGTCGCTTTGTCGCTTTGCATGATTATGGCCATTATTGCTCTCTTAGTTGGTCGCTCCCAGTCTTTTGCTAGCCCTCGCCTTGTACTGAGTATGAGCTCTACTCGTGCATCCTACTCCTAAAAGCCAAAGTTTTCCAAAGTGTCCACCATACATACCTACTAGCAATTTGCTATTCCAAGTAAATTTGACTTGCTTTTATTTTCTCTTCAAATTAAACTCTTACCAGTGTTATCCGAAATTCGGTCAGTAAAGCTCTCACGAACCGGAAGGCACAATTTACTTTTTCCTGTTCTTAAAAATTTGGCATTGTGGTCTCTTATGTTGAGTTGTTATGCTTGCAAGTTGTAAGTTGGATTCTAGCCCATCCATGTTGTCATGGGGCAAGCTTTCAACATTGCACTTCTTATTTGAGTTGATATCGTGATCTTTTGTTTATGGATACCCGCGGTGTGAAATGAATTGGGAATCTTGTGGAGATCATGGAGTTTGTATATGTGTTAGGGAAACGCCGGGCCGCCAATCTAAGCCATGCATAATTCATGGTGGAAATTTGCAGCATACCCATGGTGAACATTCGACGACGCATCTCACAATAAAAAGCTAAACAAAAGGCAAATAAAAGAGATGTCGAGGTGTTCATTGTCTGCTTGTCCTGTCATTTTGGTGTGGGCTTGTTCCATGTCATCGGGCACGGAGGTACCCCATTGGCGGTTCTCAATGATACGCATATACTTACAATGACAAGAGCCTTGCTTGGGACTCTAAGTAAAGTAGCATGAGGTTTGGGTACTCGTATTCACGGGGCACGAGGTCTTCAACTTATGATTTGTCAAGCATATGCATCATAATTGTTGTCGCATTAACTTTAACCATTCAAGCTGCTTATGATGGGGGCAATGAGAGCTCAAAGCCGGTAAGTACCATAATTTTTGAAGGTTATAAAACTTGCAATCACTGCTTCCCTCTGCGAAGGGCCTTTCTTTTACTTTTATGTTGAGTCACCACCTTCTTTCTTTATGCACCATTAAGAGAGCATAGTTGTCATTCTTAGTGTGATATGCATTGTCCCAAAGTTCATTGATTGATTCATATTGTTGGTTTCACTTGTTCTCAAATTATTTGTATCTAGTCGCCCTCTTAAACTTGAAGGTGTCCTATGCATTTATGTTTTGCTCTCTTTGAAGGACAAGCTGAAAACCATTTGTATGTTTTTCCTTATGATTTGAACACACGTTTGACTTTCATTGTTTCATTTTCATGATCTTTTGTTTGTGTTCATTTACATGTTTACAACATGGTTGCTAAGTTTCTTATTGTCATGATTATATCTTCATGCCCATGTTTTAAGTTCTTATGATCCCAGCTCACAAATGCTTACATATATGATCAAGATTGTGTAGGTGCATGTCACCTCAAAAATTATTCTTTGTTATCACTTACCTACTCGAGGACGAGCAGGAGTTAAGCTTGGGGATGCTTGATACGTCTCCAACGTATCTATAATTTTTGATGCTCCATGCTTGTTTTTACACCATTTGCCTATTGTTTCGTTACACTTAGTGGCACTTTTATGCATTTTCCGGAACTAACCTATTAACGAGTTGCCATAGTGCCAGTTCCCTGTTTTCTGCTGTTTTTGTGTTTCAGAAGTGATACACAGGAAATATTCTCGGAATTGGACGAAACAAGTTCCTGGAGTCTTATTTTACCCGGAAGCTTCCAGAGATCCGAAGGAGAGTAGGAGGGGGGGCCACCAGGGCCCCACACATAGGGGTGGCGCGGCCAGGGCCCTGGCCGCGCGGGCCCCGCGTGAGGGCGCCTGGCTCCTCCTCTGACATCGCCCCTTCGCCTATAAAGACCCCCCGACGAAAAAAAACTAAGTACCCGATCATATTTCCAGAACACATCGCGATCCGCCGCTGCCATCGACCCGAAGATCGGGAGGGTCCAGAAGCTCTTCCCGGCACCCTGCCGGAGAGGGGAATCGCCACCGGAGGTCTTCTTCATCGCCATGCTTGCCTTCGGAGCGATGAGTGAGTAGTCTACCTTGGACTATGGGTCCATAGCAATAGCTAGATGGTTGTCTTCTCCACCATGTGCTTCATGTTTAGATCTCATGAGCTGCCCTACATGATTGAGATCACCGTTATGTAATTCTACATGTTTGGTTTGTTGGGATCCGATGAATATTGGTGTTTATGATTAAGTTGCTGTACTGAATATTATCTTTTGTTATCTCTATGTTGTTTATGATCTTGCATGCTCTCCGTTGTTAGTAGCTATCTTGGCCGAGTAGTTGCTAGTGACTCCAAGAGGGGGTATTTATGCTCGATAGTGGGTTCATGCCTCTATTTAATCTGGGGGAGTGACAGAAACCTCTAAGGTTGTAGATGTGCTGTTGCTACTAGGGAGAAAACAACATTCATATGCTCAAGGGCATATGCTTTGTTTACATTACACACTTTGCTTAATGCAATTATCTGTTATTCGCAACTTAATACTTCTGGGGTGTTCGGATTGATATCCCCGGGAGTGGATTATTAGTCATAGATGCAGTTGGATGGCGGTCTATGTATTTTGTTGTAAGGGATTTCTATTTTCGTGCCCCTGGGTCGTTAGTTGTACTCAGTTTTCCCCAGCCGCTTAGTTTTTCCTCAGTTTTCCCCTCGCTCTAGTTTGAAACCCCTCGCAGACGCTCGGACGGGAGGTTTGCCGTTTAGTTGACCGTTCTGTGCTGACGTGTGGGGCCGCGTCGTGTGGGGCCGCATCGCGTGGGGCTGGTAGAACGGGACCGCGTGGGACAGGACGAGACCGCGTTTGGTTGTACGTGAGAGCTCGGTTTTGTCTCTCTCAGCCCAAATTGGCATTTTTCAGAGCGCCTTTTTCCCCTCTCTCTCTGTAACAGTTCTCTCTCTTTTCACCAAATTAGTATCAAATCTAGAGAAGCTTCTATTTCTGTTTTTCTTTAATGATTGTTGCCTTTTGGCCCTCGTTTTTTGCCCAATATGTTAACAAATCTAGTAGCAAATCTAGAAGCTAGTAGAGGATAAATTCACAGCAGCATAATAAATCGAGAAAATATAGGATAAGCTGCATACAGCAGCCAACATAGCATATATATATATATATATATATATATATATATTCAGGACAGATCCAACAGTACTACCGATCCCTAGATCCAACATAAGCTACATTTTACATGGGATTAAGCTTGGAGGCTGCGCAGGTGAATCCCAAGTGCTTTGTGTTTGGCCATGAACACATGCATGTTCACGGTCGTTCCAACTCTAGCGCCGCCAGGGGCACTGCCAAGGGATTCGGCATGGTTCACCAGGCAGTTGAAGTCGGTGGCGCGGAGCCTCCTGTTGCAGAAGGGGCACCTGTAAACGCCACGAGCAAAGTGGCGATCGTAATGGCCGGACTGCAGCCTCCTGAGGACGTGACGAGTCTTGGTGTGGAAGGACTCGTCGTCGCTGCCGACGTCGCTGCTCTGCACCTGTCACGTAGCACCAAAGATCGAAAAACACGGAGTCAATTGCAGCGATGATGGAACAGAAAGTGAACAAAAGATCATGCATGATAATATGGGCACGAAAAAAAGAAGCCTCAGTTACATTGGACACACTTATATCCAGGATTTGGGTCAGTGAACCAAAGATCATGCACAACAAATTTGTACACACCAATTGTTCACAGACCAAACCCTGAATGAATTTGTGCCCAAATATTCATCATCATCGGCACAAATTAACGGGATGGGATTGATTACTCACATAAGTTAACCGAATCTTAAACAAAAGCAAATCACAAACACTAATAATGCTAGATCTATCATAATAACGCTAGATCTATCATAAAAGGATTGAACTAGGAACAGACTAACCCTAATAACGCTAGATCTACCATAAAACGATTGAACTAGGAACAGACGGACCCTAATAACGCTAGATCTAACACAAAAGGATTGAAATGGGATAAGAACAAGGGAATAAAGGGTTACCTCCGGGTAGTCGTCGACGATGCTGGTGTCGTAGGGGTTCGCCGGCGCGACGTACGGCACTGGTTCGTACGGGTCTTCGTACAGGTCCCAATCGACGGGGGCCTGGACGGGTGCCTGGACGGGGGCGGCGGCCATTGCGCCGGCGGCTGATGCGCCGGCGCCTACGTCGGAAGCAGCGACGGGGGCCTGGACGGGGGCGGCGGCCGATGCGCCGGCAGCCGATGCGCCGGCGGCTATGTCGGCAATGGGCATCTCATGCTTCTCCATCGCCGGGGTTTTTTCTTAGGGGGTTTTTCGACGCGAAGTGGAGAAGATGATGGGACAGGAGAGGCGGTTGCAGTGAGAATGAGATAGTGGGCAAGCGTCGAGAGAGAGGGGCTCTATAAAGACGAAGGTGCCGTTTGGTGTACCGCAACACGCGTCCGCTATGCACGGCTGCAGCGTGCACCGCGACACGAGGCTAACCCTTCGACGTTTAGTGTACTCAGTTCTACCCTCGGGCCTTATTCAAAAAAATTATATGTACTCAGTTTTCCCCTCGAGTACTTAGACTGGCAAGTGCAATATACTCAGTTCTACCCTCAAGTAGCTGGTCAACAGAGAGTCAACAAATGAGATTAACATAGCTAATTGAGTCATTTCATGCGCAAAAAAATCCAAAAAAATAAAAACATAGTGGCACCTACTCATGGAATCTTCCTACGCAACCTGCCACCTTAATAAACATAGATAAATCATGTTTTACCACAAATTGCCACTTCTCATAATCACTAGTAGCTATGAAGATGCATGGTTTTCCACTCAAACCCCTTTGCAAAACATCTTCCCCAAAACATAGTTTGTCTAAATGAGGCCATAATTGTCACACTCATGTATATTTGAATTGCAAATAATTTGATGTAGCCCAATATGAATTATATTGTACAAAACACGCATTTTTCATTTTGTAATTATTTTGTTTGAATCCCTGATACGTCCAATTTGCATCACTATTTTGTATCATAATTTACTGTTATTCATTGATATATTTCATATTTAGACATGATACTTATGTTATTTCCTTTGCTTTCACATGTTTGATGATCATCGGAGGAGCTGCTGCCGGAGTCAGGATTCTGCTGGAAAAAGGACCATCAGGAGACCATATTTTGAAGATCGGGAAAATTCTAGAAAAATACCCAGAAATTATAATTTCCCAGAAGACTCACGGAGCCAGAAAGAGGAGTCGAGAGGGGCCAGGGGTGGCCCACACGCTAGGGCGGCGCGGCCAGCCCCCTGGCCACGCCAGCACTGTGTGAGGGGGCCCTGGCCCACCTCTGGTCTCGCCCCTTCGCGTACATCATCGTCCCCGAAAACCTAAGTCAAGGGGGGGGGGGTTCAGAGTTAGACACAGCCGCCTCTGCGGGGCGGAGAACACCAGAGAGAGAAAGCTCTCCGACAGAGAGAAATCTGCTGGGGAAATTCCTTCCCGGAGAGGGGAGATCGTCGCCATCGTCATCACCATCGCACCAGACTTCATTGGGATCATCATCATCATCATCTCCATCACCAGCACCTTCATCTCCACCATCACCTCGCCATCCCGCTGTAACATCTTGAGTTGGATCTTGTTATATTCATAGGGGAAACTTTCCCGGTGTTGATTACTCTTGTAGTTGATGCTATTGAGTGGAACCGTTGAATTAAGGTTTATGTTCAGATTGTTATTTACCATTATTTCACCTCTGATCATGATCCATATGATATCTTGTGAGTAGTTCATTTAGTTCTTGAGGACATGGGAGAAGTCAAGATGTTAGTAGTGAATTATTGTTGAGAAATATTTAATGGTTTGATATTGTTGTGGTGCTATTTCACTAGTGGTGTCATGTGAACGTCGATTACATGATACTTCACCATTTATGGGCCTAGTGAGATGCATTGTGTATTTGGTCACCGATTGTGGGGTTGCTGGAGTGACAGAAACCTAAACCTCCGTTGGGAAACCATTGCACCAGGGAGCGTAGGATCCTAGAGTTTAAGGCTGTGGTTAGATTTATCTTAATTACTTACTTGTATTTGCGGATGCTTGCAAGGGGTATAATCACAAGTGTGTATTTATCCTAGTAAGGGTAGTGCGCTAGCACAGGTTCACCCCCATAACACTTACCAAATCAATAAATACTATTGGCTCTATGAAGCGAAAGCTCTTGACAGAAACCTCCCGTGTGTCCTCTAGAACATTTGGTTATTATAAGAACACAACCGGCTTGTCCTTTGCTGAATAAAGGATTGGGCCACTTGCTGCAATTGTTACTACTGTCTTCTATTTACTCGCACTTTATTTACTCGTAATACCAAATACTTCTGAAAACCTGTTTGCTAGTATTTACAGTGATTCCTTGATCAAAACTGCTCATCAACACCTTCTGCTCCTCGTTGGGTTCGACACTCTTATTTATCGAAAGTACTACGATACACCCCCTATACTTGTGGGTCATCAAGACTATTTTCTGGCGCCGTTGCCGGGGAGTGTAGCGCTATTGAAGAGTGGAATTAGTAAAGGTAACCGTCACTGTGAGTATTGTTTTATTTTGTCTTTTATTTTTATTCTGCTATGGAGAACTCTCCATTTGGTTTCCTATTTGGAAACACATCTACTACTGCTACTGCTGCTGCTGCACATGCGGAGGAACCACCACCACCACCGCCTGCTGAAATTGATCCTTTTAAAATACCTATGAAAATTGTTGGGCGTATTATGGATAACTGCTATTCAGGAGATGGAACTGTCCATCCGGGTGATCACTTATTATTTATACATGAATTATGCGAGTTGTTCAGGTGTGCATGTATTTCACCAAGCCAGGTCAAGAAGAAATTATTCTCTATATCATTGAAAGGCAGAGCTGAAGAGTGGTATCGACTACTCCAAGATGGTCCATCTATGGCATGGGAGGATATTGTGCCTCTCTTTTATTCCAAGTTTTATCCTCCAAGTGAAATTCATAAAGACCGTAACAAGATATATATTTTTTGGCCTCATGATGGAGAGAGTATTGCCCAAGCGTGGGGGAGATTGAAGTTACTAATGCTCAAATGCCCCATTCATGAGCTCCCCAATAATATTGTTATTGATAATTTTTATGCGCGGCTTACTCTTCCTGATAAGGATTATTTGGATGCTTCTTGTTTTGGATCATTCACTCATATGAAAGAAGATGCCAAGTGGAAACTTCTTGACCGTATACAAGAGAATGCTGAAGGTTGGGAAAACGACAAAGGTAGGAAGTCAGGTATAAACTATGATTATGAATGCATTAAATCTTTTATGGGAACTGAAGACTTTCATAGTGTTAGCGCTGCTTATGGTCTTGATTCTCAAATACTTGCTAATTGTCTTAAGGCCTTTGCCTCTTATATTGATGTTCCAAAGAAAGATTGGAACAAATATCATACGCCTTACAAAGATTCTATTAGTCATATACCTGCTGCAGCTAGAGAAGTTTGCACGGTTGATAGCATCATTCCTGAACCTTATATTGAGAAGACACCTTTCCCTGCTAAGGTAAAGAAGTATTCTACTTTGGTAAGTGTGTCTAATAAAAGTACTAAGAAAGCTGCAGAGCCTGATGAGCAAATTACTATTAAGTCTCCTGTTGCTATATTGAAAGATCTTGTTACTAAAGATGTAGGAGATGAATATATTCTTTTTTGTGAAGATGCTTCTAACATTCTCTCGCATCCTAAAAAGCACAGGAAAGCAAGTGTTCCTGTTATTTCTGTCAGGATTGGAGATCATTGCTATTATGGTTTATGTGATATTGGTGCTAGTGCAAGTGCTATTCCCTTAGAGCTTTATAAAGAAATCATGCACGAGATTGGCGCTTGTGAACTTGAAGATATTGATGTGGTTGTTTAGCTTGCTAACAGAGAGACCGTTTGGCCTCTTGGTATTGTTCGAGATGTAGAAGTTCTATGTGGTAAGACTAAGTACCCTACTGATTTTCTAGTACTTGGTAAGGAGGCTAGTAAAACTTGTCCTATTATTTTTGGTAGACCATTTTTAAACACTTGTGGCGCCATAATAGATTGTAAGAAAGAGAAAAATTTTACCAAGTTTAATGGAGAATCTTATGAGTTTAATTTTTCCAAGTTTGCTAAGACTTCTTATGAAAATGACACGCCTAATGAAAATTTCCGAGTTGAGCAGCTTGCTTCTATTGCTCTTGCCCCTAATAATGCGTTGCAGCAATTCATGGAAGATCACGAAAGTGATGTGTTTAGCAAGGAAAGAGAAGAGATTGACGATATTCTTCTTCGTCAACCACCATTACTCAAGCATAATCTACCTGTGGAGGATCTTGGCACCACTTTGCCGCCTAGAGAAGATCATGTGTTTGAATTAAAACCTTTGCCTGATGACCTCAAATATGCTTATATTGATGATAAGAAAATATATCCTGTTATTATTAGTTCTAAACTTTCAGGAAAGGAAGAAGAAAGATTATTGGAGATATTGAGGAAACACCGAGGAGCTATGGGATATACTCTTGATGATTTAAAAGGGATTTCTCCTACTTTATGTCAGCATGCCATTAATATGGAGAAAGACGCAAAGCCAGTTGTAGAGCATCAACGTCGCCTAATTCCTAAGATGAAGGATGTGGTAAGAAATGAGGTATTAAAACTCCTTGATGCTGGTATTATTTATCCTATTGCTGATAGTAGATGGGTTAGTCCTGTTCATTGTGTCCCTAAGAAAGGAGGTATGACTGTTGTACCTAATGAGAATAACGAGCTTATTCCTCAAAGGGTAGTTGTTGGTTATAGAATGTGCATTGATTATAGGAAGGTAAACAAAGTTACTAAGAAAGATCATTACCTTTTACCGTTTATAGATCAAATGCTAGAAAGGTTGTCTAAGAAGACTCATTTTTGTTTCCTTGATGGTTATTCTGGTTTTTCTCAAATTGCTGTTAAGAAGGATGATCAAGAGAAACCCACTTTTACTTGTCCTTATGGAACTTATGCTTATAGACGTATGCCGTTTGGTTTATGCAATGCTCCTGCTACTTTTCAAAGATGCATGTCTGCTATTTTTCATGGCTTTTGTGAAGAAATTGTGGAGGTCTTCATGGACGATTTTTCCGTCTATGGAACTTCTTTTGATAATTGTTTGCACAACCTTGATAAAGTTTTGCAGAGGTGCGAAGAAACTAACCTTGTTCTTAATTGGGAGAAATGCCACTTTATGGTAAATGAAGGAATTGTCCTTGGACATAAAATCTCTGAAAGAGGTATTGAAGTTGACAGAGCAAAAGTGGAGGCAATTGAGAAAATGCCTTGTCCAAGAGATGTTAAAGGTATACGTAGTATTCTTGGTCATGCTGGTTTCTATAGGAGGTTTATTAAAGATTTCTCTAAGATTTCAAAGCTTCTTACCAATCTTCTTCAAAAGGATGTACCGTTTGTATTTGATGATGATTGTAAGGAAGCTTTTGAAACTCTTAAGAAGGCTTTAACTACTGCTCCTATTGTTCAACCACCTGATTGGAATTTGCCTTTTGAAATTATGTGTGATGCTAGTGATTTTGCTGTTGGTGCTGTTCTTGGACAGCGCGTAGATAATAAGTTGAATGTTATTCATTATGCTAGTAAGACTCTTGATGCTGCTCAAAAGAATTATGCTACTACTGAGAAAGAGTTTCTTGCTGTTGTTTTTGCTTGTGATAAGTTTAGATCTTACATTGTTGATTCTAAAGTCACTATTCATACTGATCACGCTGCTATTAGATATCTTATGACTAAGAAGGATGCTAAGCCTAGGCTTATTAGATGGGTGTTGCTTTTACAAGAGTTTGATTTGCATATCGTAGATAGGAAAGGTGCTAAAAATCCTGTGGCTGACAACTTGTCTAGATTGGAAAATATTTCTTTTGATCCTATTCCTGTTAATGATAGTTTTCCAAATGAACAGTTGGCTGCAATTAATGTAACTTCACGAGACCTTCCTTGGTATGCTGATTATGCTAACTTTATTGTTTCCAAGTATTTGCCTCCGACCTTTACAGCTCAGCAAAGAAGAAAATTCTTCTATGATTTGAGGCATTATTTTTGGGATGACCCACATTTATATAAAGAAGGAGTTGATGGTATTATGAGAAGATGCGTACCGGAATATGAGCAACAAGAGATATTAAGAAAATGCCATAGCAGCGCTTATGGAGGGCATCATGCTGGAGATAGGACCGCACAGAAGGTTCTACAATCAGGTTTTTATTGGCCAACCCTCTTTAAGGATGCCAGAAGGTACGTTTTATCTTGCGATGAATGTCAAAGAGTTGGTAATATTTCTAGACGCAATGAAATGCCTATGAATTACACTCTTGTTATTGAACCGTTTGATTGTTGGGGATTTGACTTTATGGGTCCTTTTTCTCCTTCAAAAGGCTATATCCATATACTTGTTGATGTTGATTATGTTACTAAATGGGTAGAAGCCATACCTACAAAGAGTGCCGATGGTGAGACTTCGTTAAAGATGCTTACGGATGTTATTTTTCCTAGGTTCGGAGTGCCTAGATATCTTATGACTGACGGAGGTTCTCATTTTATTCACGGTAGCTTTAGAAAGACTCTTGCTAAGTATGATGTCAATCATAGAATTGCTTCTGCTTATCATCCCCAAACTAGTGGGCAGGTAGAGCTTTCAAATAGAGAGATCAAGTCTATCTTGCAGAAGACTGTTAGTAGATCTAGGAAAAACTGGGCCAGTAAGTTAAATGACGCTTTATGGGCTTATAGAACTGCTTATAAGAATCCCATGGGTATGTCTCCTTATAAGATGGTTTACGGAAAAGCGTGTCACTTGCCCTTAGAATTAGAACACCAAGCTTTTTGGGCAGTGAGAGAGCTTAATAGAGATTTTAAACTAGCCGGTAAGAAGAGGTTGTTAGATTTGAGTTCTCTAGATGAGTGGAGAAACGAAGCGTATGAGAATGCCAGACTTTTTAAGGAGAAAGTCAAGCAATGGCATGATAAGAGAATTCTTAAGAGAGAGTTTCATGTTGGTGAGAAAGTTCTATTGTATAGGTCTCGTCTCAGATTTTTTGCAGGTAAATTACTTTCTAAATGGGAAGGACCATATGTTATTGTGGAAGTGTACCGCTCAGGTGCTATTAAGATTGCTTCATTGAAAGATGATTCTACACAAGTGGTGAATGGGCAAAGACTCAAACATTATATTTCTGGAGATTCTTATAATGAAGATGTTGATGTTATTGAAACAGTTTCTCCGGAAGATTACATACAAGACAAACTGCAGGAACCTACAGAGTTCGTTTTCGAATAGGAGTTTATCTTAAGCTTTGGGAAGTCATGGCCTCTTCAAGCGGGGACAAGGAGAAGACACCTCCGGAGGATGATCACCAAAATCCCAAGCTGAAGGAGGGACAGATTACCGCTGGATCAAGGACAAGAGAACCTACTTTTGTAGGATCGACTAACACTGGACGCGCTTTTTCTCATAATTTGCAGGGACCAATACCACCAGTTCTTGACCTCAGCTCCTACCCTGCATCAGTGGAAGCCCTTCGGGTCACCAATGAGTTGTGCGATAAATATCGAGCTCTTAGGATGGAGGTGGAGATACTTCGAGAGGAGAACAATAGGCTTCGCAGGACGCTAGAGAATTTTCTCACCCCAATCATGATTGCGCCGCCACCGCCAAAGGAGTAATTCGTCATCGGTATAGGCATCCCCTTGGCTTGTTCCAAGCTTGGGGGAGTGCCGCGGTATCACATCATTACCTTTTGTTCATTTACCTTTCAAGTAGAGTCTTATCATGAATAGAGAAGTTATCATATAGAATAGTTTGCAGTTGGAAGTATCCTCTTTAGTTAGTTATCTTCGTATCCCTTGGTGTGAGTTGCGGTAATGAAATATTAATGAGAAGTTTTATCGTTTACTTTTTGCACACTTTATATTAGTCTGCAATCTCTCTTATGTGACTAGTCTTGTTGATTGGTATTGGTATCACATTGGGAGCATGAGTAGATTCAGTTGGTTTTGGCAAACCTAGCTTGGTCAGTAGCAACTTTACCTTGAAGTTTGAGTAGAAAAGAATAAAGAAGTGCTTGTAGTTACATCACTTCAGTTTTCCTTATGTTTGGCTTATAAGCATTGTTATTCTTAAAGTTAAAATCGTTGTACTTTCAAGGGAGTATGCATGATTGTTCTTATTATATGTATGTTTGTTTGTTTCATGCAACTCTTATGCTTGCTACCCAACCTTGCTAGCCAAAAACCTGTACTGAGAGGAAATACTTCTCGTGCATCCAATTCCCAAAAGCCAAGTTACTTCCAAAGAGTCCATTATAAATTCCTATGCATGGTATTTTAAGCCATTCCAAGTAAATTTTCATGTGCTACCTTTCAAAAACTTTCAAACACTTCTCATTTTGTGCCACTGTTTTTAGCTCATGAGGACGTAGTGGATGGGTTTGTTATCTTCCATACTAAATTAAGTACCCCTCGACTAGGCAGCTTCATCTGCTCGTCATTAATTTTGCAAGAGAGCTGGTCAGACCATTTTAATCTTAATTCTAAAAGAAAGAAAAAGGCACTCCTCCAATGGATTGTGGAAGTTGGTCGGCACCCGATGGAATCGGTTAGCCATGGTTTGAGAAAGGAAAAAGGTGGGGAGGAGTGCAAAGCTATAAAAGAGCACCAAAGTGCCAACTAATTAAACATCTCGGAACCGCTCTCACTTGTTTAGTATGGAAGATATCAAGAACTCCGTTGCTAGTCGTTGACAAAAGCAACCACCTCTCAAAACAATTTTTACCTCTGTTTTACAAATGAAAAGCTCTAGCACATGTTTAATCCCTGCTTCCCTCTGTGAAGGGCCTATCTTTTACTTTTATGTTGAGTCAACCTATTTCCCTCTGTCTCAAGCAAGCATTTGAGTTGTTATGTTTCACTCATCCATATGTTGATCCGTTTAATCATGTTTATTATCTTCCTTGTTTTGTATAATGCTTTTGTCTGAAGGAATATATCTTTGAAAGCTTTCTTTGAATGCAAAAGTTTACTTTGTTGAGCATATAGTCTTTGCTATATTAGCTCTGTTTTAAAAGCCTCCGTATAAAAAGAGAGAACAGCTTGTTCTCCATTCTTTGACCAAGAACTAAGGTTTGCCATTGCCAATTATAATTTACCTTGTGCATCTTTACATGTGATTCCCTTTTACCTATTGCAAGTTTACATCTTATAAAGGGAAGTTGCTGTCTATTATAATTTGCGCCTTAGTAAATGTGATGCTTCTTGTCCGTATTTTGATTATCGATACTTCACTCCATAAACCTGTGGTCATGTTTACCGAGTTTAGTTTTCGCTTGGGGACAAGCGAGGTCTAAGCTTGGGGGGGGGTTGATACGTCCAATTTGCATCACTATTTTGTATCATAATTTACTGTTATTCATTGATATATTTCATATTTAGACATGATACTTATGTTATTTCCTTTGCTTTCACATGTTTGATGATCATCGGAGGAGCTGCTGCCGGAGTCAGGATTCTGCTGGAAAAAGGACCATCAGGAGACCATATTTTGAAGATCAGGAAAATTCCAGAAAAATACCCAGAAATTATAATTTCCCAGAAGACTCACGGAGCCAGAAAGAGGAGTCGAGAGGGGCCAGGGGTGGCCCACACGCTAGGGCGGCGCGGCCAGCCCCCTGGCCACGCCAGCACTGTGTGAGGGGGCCCTGGCCCACCTCTGGTCTCGCCCCTTCGCGTACATCATCGTCCCCGAAAACCTAAGTCAAGGGGGGGGTTCAGAGTTAGACACAGCCGCCTCTGCGGGGCGGAGAACACCAGAGAGAGAAAGCTCTCCGGCAGAGAGAAATCTGCCGGGGAAATTCCTTCCCGGAGAGGGGAGATCGTCGCCATCGTCATCACCATCGCACCGGACTTCATCGGGATCATCATCATCATCATCTCCATCACCAGCACCTTCATCTCCACCATCACCTCGCCATCCCGCTGTAACATCTTGAGTTGGATCTTGTTATATTCATAGGGGAAACTTTCCCGGTGTTGATTACTCTTGTAGTTGATGCTATTGAGTGGAACCGTTGAATTAAGGTTTATGTTCAGATTGTTATTTACCATTATTTCACCTCTGATCATGATCCATATGATATCTTGTGAGTAGTTCGTTTAGTGCTTGAGGACATGGGAGAAGTCAAGATGTTAGTAGTGAATTATTGTTGAGAAATATTTAATGGTTTGATATTGTTGTGGTGCTATTTCACTAGTGGTGTCATGTGAACGTCGACTACATGATACTTCACCATTTATGGGCCTAATGAGATGCATTGTGTATTTGGTCACCGATTGTGGGGTTGCTAGAGTGACAGAAACCTAAACCTCCGTTGGGAAACCATTGCACCAGGGAGCGTAGGATCCTAGAGTTTAAGGCTGTGGTTAGATTTATCTTAATTACTTACTTGTATTTGCGGATGCTTGCAAGGGGTATAATCACAAGTGTGTATTTATCCTAGTAAGGGTAGTGCGCTAGCACAGGTTCACCCCCATAACACTTACCAAATCAATAAATACTATTGGCTCTATGAAGCGAAAGCTCTTGACAGAAACCTCCCGTGTGTCCTCGAGAACGTTTGGTTATTATAAGAACACAACCGGCTTGTCCTTTGCTGAATAAAGGATTGGGCCACTTGCTGCAATTGTTACTACTGTCTTCTATTTACTCGCACTTTATTTACTCGTAATACCAAATACTTCTGAAAACATGTTTGCTAGTATTTACAGTGATTCCTTGATCAAAACTGCTCATCAACACCTTCTGCTCCTCGTTGGGTTCGACACTCTTATTTATCGAAAGTACTACGATACACCCCCTATACTTGTGGGTCATCAATCCCTTAGTCTATTTACTATTTACGTGCCCTTGGTTTCTTAGTACTACTCAGTTTTGCCCTCAAGTACTGTCACAAATGCTCATAGAAACCCAAACTTATCCTGATTGGTTGAGCAGTTGTCACACGGATCGACTCCACCAACCGTTGATCCACTGATCTAAAGGGCAGTATACCCCTATTCGTCTCTTCGTGGCCACCCCTCTCTCTCTCTCTCTCTCTCTCTCTCTCTCTCTCTCTCTCTCTTCATGGCCACCCCTCTCTCTCTCTGTCGGTGGATCAACGGTTGGTGGAGTCGATCCGTGTGCATTTATGGATTATTTTGCTACGTAACTATATTCCCTCTATTTATGCATTATTTTCCATGATTTAAAAATGTTAAACTAAAAAGTGGTAAACAAGAGACATACATATTTATCACCCCTCTAACAATTATCAACTATCTTTAGCATTCCTTTTCTTTTAGGGAATATAGTTTTCGTAATTTGAAACGGCCCAAAAGTGGTATAATTTTGGTAGAAACATGAGACATACATGTTTGGCATATATGGGGCATTTCAGTGAATGAATTATTTATCACCCCTCTAACAATTATCAACTATCTTTAGCATTCCTTTTCTTTTAGGGAATATAGTTTTCGTAATTTGAAACGGCCCAAAAGTGGTGTAATTTTGGTAGAAACATGAGACATACATATTTGGCATATTTGTGGGATTTCGGTGAATGGATTATTTATCACCCCTCTAACAATTATCAACTTTCTTTAGCATTCCTTTTCTTTTAGGGAATATAGTTTGGGATATAGTTTTGGTTATTTGAAACGTCCCAAAAGTGGTATAATTTTGGTATAAACATGAGACATGCATATTTGTGGGATTTCGGTGAATGCATTATTTGTCACCCTTCTAACAATTATCAACTATCTTTAGCATTCCTATATTCCCTAACACTTATTTTTTTTGGTAATTTCGGTGAATGCACACACTAACTTTGAAAACAACTACAAGTACATGTAACTGAATAATGGATTTGTAACAAGGGATCCCTTGTAACAACTTCTAGCGCTTGACAAGCAATGATAAGAATCCGATCGCAATTATACAACAAAAAAAACAACCAGCCATCAGATTAGCTTGCTTCTTCAACTCGATCAGCTGCTTTAACTGCTTGTTTATTTTCTTTAGTTCTCCCTTCACTTCCACCAGTTCTGCATTGGGAGCATTAGGCATAATCGGGACGGCCCCTCTCTCCACCGCATTCTCTACAGCAAGTACCCCCCCCCCTCCCAAATTGCGCTCCCCAATACCGCCAATTGATTCCTACAATTTAAGCCTCTGAACGTACACATCGATCCACTCGAAATACCTGCATTTCTTCAGGATCTGAAAACAAGAACGTGAACCCTAAATCCCAAATTCGAGGGAATAACAAGAAAATCGAGAGAAAACAGAGCAATTGGAGCGAGATCTAACCTTATCCCCCTCTCTATATGGCAAGCTCTCGCATGCAAGGAACTCACGTCCACGGTTGCCGTTGTCGTTCATCTTAGAGATCGACCGCTTCAGAGGCTCTTGGCGTGGGCAGTCAGGGCATCTTGTCAAAGGCACGGGTCCATACTGCGGCCATGAAGAACGGGAGGTCGAAGAGAAACTAGACATCACCCGCCTGCCGGGGAAGGGCTGCCGCTGCCGGAGAAGAAGAACAATGGGACGCGGGGAAAGAAGGGGGAAGCAATGGCACGGGCATGAGCGCGGGGCTGGCTCGGGCTCCCATTTTGCAACGGGCACCTGGGTAAGCTGTGGGTCCGGCGCGCTAACGTGGACAAGTTGCGGGTCCCACGATGATCTGGATAAGTGGAGGCGTGTCCACTGCGGGGCACAAACAGAGGCCCCACTTGCCAGCACCAACCAACGGTCAACTTAACGGGATTCCTCCCATCCGAGCTCCTTGTGAGAGTTTCAGACAAGGGCTTGGGTAAAACTGAGGAAAAACTAAGCGGCTGGGGAAAACTGAGCACAACTAAGGACCCGAGGGCACGAAAATAGAAATCCCTTGTTGTAATGCCCAGAGTAAATCTCATAGTGATCTTCTTGACATATCACGTTTATCTTTATTCTATCAATTGCCCAACTGCAATTTGTTTACCCAGCATGTGCTATTTTATCTATGGAGAGACACCACTAGTGAACTGTGGACCCTGCTACTCGTGTGATGATGACGCCAGAAAAGAGCTGTGGCGTGTAGTTGACGTGGGAGCAGTAAGTCCTTGTGCGTGGTGATGACCAGCCCGTTGGGAACCCCAAGAGGAAGGTATGATGAGTGTAGCGGCAAGTTTTCCCTCAGTTAAGAAACCAAGGTTTATCGAACAGGAGAGGAGAGACGGTGACGACTGAAGGTGTTGTGGAACCTGCACACACACAAACAAATACTTTGTTCCCAACTTGCGATGAGGTTGTCAATCTCACCGGTTTGCTTGAAACAAAGGTTATGAGTGTATCGAGTGGAAAACAGTAAAGTATATGCGAGTAAAGTAAACAGTGCGGGAAAAGTAAACAGGTGATTGCAATATGATTAAAATAGGACCGGGGTCCACAGTTCACTAGTGGTGTCTCTCCATAGATAAAATAACATGCTGGGTAAACAAATTACAGTTGGGCAATTGATAGAATAAAGATAACGTGATATGTCAAGAAGATCACTATGAGATTTACTCTGGGCATTACAACAAAATACATAGACCGCCAGCCAACTGCATCTATGACTAATAATCCACTCCCGGGGATATCATCCGAACACCCTAGAAGTATTAAATTGCGAACAACAGATAATTGCATTAAGCAAAGTGTGTAATGTAAACAAAGCATATGCCCTTGAGCATATGAATGTTGTTTTCTCCCTAGTAGCAACAGCACATCTACCACCTTAGAGGTTTCTGTCACTCCCCCAGGTGAAATAGAGACATGAACCCACTATCGAGCATAAATACCCCCTCTTGGAGTCACTAGCAACTACTCGGCCATGATAGCTACTAACAACGGAGAGCATGCAAGATCATAAACAACATAGATATAACAAAAGATATAATTCAGTACAGCAACTTAATCATAAACACCAATATTCATCGGATCCCAACAAACCAACATCATAGAATTACATAACGGTGATCTCAATCATGTAGGGCAGCTCATGAGATCTAAACATGAAGCACATGGTGGAGAAGACAACCATCTAGCTACTGCTATGAACCCATAGTCCAAGGTAGACTACTCACTCATCGCTCCGGAGGCAAGCATGGCGATGAAGAAGACCTCCGGTGGCGATTCCCCTCTCCGGCAGGGTGCCGGGAAGAGCTTCTGGACCCTCCCGATCTTTGGGTCGACGGCGGCAGCGGATCACGATGTGTTCTGGAAAACTGATTGGGTACTTAGGTTTTTCTCGTCGGGGGGTCTTTATAGGCGAAGGGGCGATGTCAGAGGTGGAGCCAGGCTCCCTCACATAGGGGTGGCGCGGCTAGGGGCCAGGCCGCGCCGGCCCTGTGTGTGGGGCCCTGGTGGCCCCTCTCCGTCTCTCCTTCGGATGTCTGGAAGCTTCCGGAAAAAATAAGACTTCAGGAACTTGTTTCGCCCAATTCTGAGAATATTTCCTGTGTATCACTTCTGAAACACCAAAACAACAGAAAACAGGAAACTGGCACTGTGGCGCTTGTTAATAGGTTAGTTCCGGAAAATGCATAAAAGTGCCACTAAGTGTAACGAAACAATAGGCAAATGGTGTAAAAACAAGCATGGAGCATCAAAAATTATAGATACGTTTGAGACGTATCAAGCATCCCCAAGCTTAACTCCTGCTCGTCCTCGAGTAGGTAAGTGATAACAAAAGAATAATTTTTGAGGTGACATGCACCTACACAATCTTGATCATATATGCAAGCATTGGTGAGCTGGGATCAATAGAACTTAAAACATGGGCATGAAGATATAATCATGACAATAAGAAACTTAGCAACCATGTTGTAAACATGCAAATGAACACAAACAAAAGATCATGATAATGAAACAATGAAAGTCAAACGTGTGTTCAAATCATAAGGAAAAACATACAAATGGTTTTCAGCTTGTCCTTCAAAGAGAGCAAAACATAAATGCATAGGACACCTCAAAGTTTAAGAGGGCGACTAGATACAAATAATTTAAGAACAAGTGAAACCAACAATATGAATCAATCAATGAACTTTGGGACAATGCATATCACACTAAGAATGACAACTATGCTCTCTTAATGGTGCATAAAGAAAGAAGGTGGTGACTCAACATAAAAGTAAAAGAAAGGCCCTTCGCAGAGGGAAGCAGTGATTAAGCATGTGCTAGAGCTTTTCATTTGTAAAACAGAGAGATAAAACTTGATTTTGAGAGGTGGTTGTCTTTGTCAACGACTGGCAATGGGGTTCTTACTATCTTCCATACAAAAATGAAGCAAGTTTTTGAGAGAGAGATTGGCACTTTTGTGCTCTTTTATAAAACTTGGCACTCCTCCCCACCTTTTCCTTTCACATACCATGGCTAACCGATTCCATCGGGTGCCCACCAACATTCACATTCTTTGGAGGAGTGCCTTTTTTTATTTCTTTTTCTCTTTTTTTTTCTTTTTGGAATAAGCAATATGGAAGATAGCAAATCCGACCACTACGTCCCCATGAGCTGAAAACAGTGTCACAAAACGAGAAGTGTTTTGAAGGTTTTTGAAAGGTAGCACATGAAAATTTTACTTTGGAATGGCTTATAAATACCATGCATAGGAATTTATAGTGGACACAATGGCAAACTTGGCTTTTAGGAGTTGGATGCACGAGTAGAGCTCATACTCAGTACAGGGCGAGGGCTAGCAAAAGACTGGGAGCGACCAACTAAGAGAGCAATAATGGCCATAATCATGCAAAGCGACAAAGCGACATTAAAAGAAGCATACGATGGCATCAAAAGTCAAAAACTAAATGATCATGAAGGCTATTGGCGACTTTGTAAGAGTCTAACATGTGTGAGCATGCGCCAAGTCAACCCAAATAAAGCATCAAGGAGAAAACCAAAATAATGCTTCCATACAATAAAAACAACGCATGATTTTTTCAAAGGCTCATTAAGCAATCTCAGTTATTTGAGACAAGTCATGCTACAGCAAAACCACTAAGCATACTATCAAAAAGACATCAAGCATGACATGAAAAAGCCTAAGCCGCAGTCTACACAAGCTCCTTCTTGTACCACTATTTTGCACAAAGCTTTTTCTCTTTTCCAACACCATTTGAAATTTTAAAGACACCTCTTTTGATGAAAACCAATAAAGATCAGAGGCAAAAATACACCTTGATGAAAAGATATGACAAGATCTGAATGCAAATCAAGGCGAAAACGAAAACCAAAAGCAGTAGCAGAAAAAGTAGAGCGCTCGATTTTTAATAAGAGTGAAAACTAGAGCGTTCTTTGCAAATGAAAACGAGTACATCTCCTCCAAAGGAAAATTTGTTGGGGTCCAACCATTTATTACAGCAAACAAACAAACTAAACAACCTAAGAAAACTAAAACAACTGACGCTCCAAGAAAAACACATAGTGCATGAAGCAATAAAAATATAGTGTTTTGAAAGGTGACCTGATTTTTGCCGATGAAGAAGGGGTGCCTCGGGGGCATCCCCAAGCTTTGACGCTTGTACTTCTTGGATATTTCTTGGGGTGATGCATGGGCATCCCCAAGCTTGAGCTTTTGTCCACTCTTCAACTCATCTCATCATTCTCCAATCCCTACACTTGAAAACTTCCTTCATACAAAACTAAACACAATTCTATTAGCAACATTAGTGTAAGCATAAAATATATTCAACCTCTTTTAGCTTCAGGTTGCAACCCAAAACCACCACATATAAAGTATATACTACTGTAGCAACTTCCACAAGAGTTCCATGATAAAAAAGAACTCAAAAGAAAGCGATAAAGTGACAAAAACAAATATTGGCAGAAATCTGTCAAAACTGAACAGCTGACAAAGGACGAATTTTTGAGGGATTTTCTGTTGCTCAAATCAAAAAGTGTTAAACTAAGAAAAGTTTGGATATAACCTGGGGCATATGCACAAGAAATCGCAAGTCCAAAAGATAAACAGAGAATTTTCACGAATTTTTACGGTGCAGCACCGAAAACAGTTTCAGGACAGCAACATCCCCAAATCTTTACCTCACTCAAATTAGAGGCTTCTCTTGGCACAAAAACGAAATAAACAAGATAAGGAGCGGTCATTACAGTAGTAATGACTTCAGAAGAAGCATTAAGATCAACAGAAGAGGTCTTGTCAATAAGGCATTGTATTTCATCCACATAAGTTTTTGAAGACCCTTTGTGATCATGCTTTGGTACACTATTCTCATCAAAAAGATTTTCAGGACAAATCCAGGCGAAATTATTTTCGAAAGCATCATTCAATCCCAAAAGCTTGCAAGGTATAGGTATTTCGGTTCCCTCATCATTAGTATCAATAACCTTTATAGGTGAACCGAGTTTATTAAAACGTTTAAGAACTTTTCTAGCTTCAACAACGACATCCTTAAATTCTAGGCGCAAAGTTTCCAAGATAAAAGCTTTCTTTTCGGGATCCTCAATTTCATGAAGCTTAAGGAACATATATTGCATAAAAGGATTAAGACTAGCAAACCTAGTTTCCAACATGTCAATTAATATAACAGAAGCAACTTCAATACTAGGAGCAAGCTCAACCCAAGACTTTTCCTCATCTTCCTCATGCATACTAATGTGATTAAAGAACTCCTAAATGTTACTTTTGCCAATAATCGAACCACTACCTACAGAGAGGTCCTCCAGAACGAACTCAGGGAACAGCATGATAAACTAAAGTAAAGAAATAACAACTACCAAGGATTCTAATTTTTTTGGGTTTTTGATAAAAAAAGCAATGCAGGTAAAATAAATAAAGTAAAGCAAAACAAATAACAAAGTAAAGAATGTGTGTGCGAAGAACTCCCCTCGCATAAGTCTTCTCTTCCTCCCCGGCAACGGCGCCAGAAAAAGTCTTTGATGGCGACTGTTTGTCGAGGGAGATTATTCTTCTTCGTTCCCCGGCAACGGCGTCAGAAAAAGTGCTGCTACTCGTGTGATGATGACGCCAGAAAAGAGCTGTGGCGTGTAGTTGACGTGGGAGCAGTAAGTCCTTGTGCGTGGTGATGACCAGCCCGTTGGGAACCCCAAGAGGAAGGTATGATGAGTGTAGCGGCAAGTTTTCCCTCAGTTAAGAAACCAAGGTTTATCGAACAGGAGAGGAGAGACGGTGACGACTGAAGGTGTTGTGGAACCTGCACACACACAAACAAATACTTTGTTCCCAACTTACGATGAGGTTGTCAATCTCACCGGTTTGCTTGAAACAAAGGTTATGAGTGTATCGAGTGGAAAACAGTAAAGTATATGCGAGTAAAGTAAACAGTGCGGGAAAAGTAAACAGGTGATTGCAATATGATTAAAATAGGACCGGGGTCCACAGTTCACTAGTGGTGTCTCTCCATAGATAAAATAACATGCTGGGTAAACAAATTACAGTTGGGCAATTGATAGAATAAAGATAACGTGATATGTCAAGAAGATCACTATGAGATTTACTCTGGGCATTACAACAAAATACATAGACCGCCATCCAACTGCATCTATGACTAATAATCCACTCCCGGGGATATCATCCGAACACCCTAGAAGTATTAAGTTGCGAACAACAGATAATTGCATTAAGCAAAGTGTGTAATGTAAACAAAGCATATGCCCTTGAGCATATGAATGTTGTTTTCTCCCTAGTAGCAACAGCACATCTACCACCTTAGAGGTTTCTGTCACTCCCCCAGGTGAAATAGAGACATGAACCCACTATCGAGCATAAATACCCCCTCTTGGAGTCACTAGCAACTACTCGGCCAAGATAGCTACTAACAACGGAGAGCATGCAAGATCATAAACAACATAGAGATAACAAAAGATATAATTCAGTACAACAACTTAATCATAAACACCAATATTCATCGGATCCCAACAAACCAACATCATAGAATTACATAACGGTGATCTCAATCATGTAGGGCAGCTCATGAGATCTAAACATGAAGCACATGGTGGAGAAGACAACCATCTAGCTACTGCTATGGACCCATAGTCCAAGGTAGACTACTCACTCATCGCTCCGGAGGCAAGCATGGCGATGAAGAAGACCTCCGGTGGCGATTCCCCTCTCCGGCAGGGTGCCGGGAAGAGCTTCTGGACCCTCCCGATCTTCGGGTCGACGGCGGCGGCGGATCGCGATGTGTTCTGGAAAACTGATCGGGTACTTAGGTTTTTCTCGTCGGGGGGTCTTTATAGGCGAAGGGGCGATGTCAGAGGTGGAGCCAGGCTCCCTCACACAGGGGTGGCGCGGCCAGGGGCCAGGCCGCGCCAGCCCTGTGTGTGGGGCCCTGGTGGCCCCTCTCCGTCTCTCCTTCGGATGTCTGGAAGCTTCCGGGAAAAATAAGACTTCAGGAACTTGTTTCGCCCAATTCCGAGAATATTTCCTGTGTATCACTTCTGAAACACCAAAACAGCAGAAAACAGGAAACTGGCACTGTGGCGCTTGTTAATAGGTTAGTTCTGGAAAATGCATAAAAGTGCCACTAAGTGTAACGAAACAATAGGCAAATGGTGTAAAAACAAGCATGGAGCATCAAAAATTATAGATACGTTTGAGACGTATCAGACCCCGGTTCTATTTACATCATATTGCTATCACCTGTTTACTTTACTCGCACTGTTTACTTTACTCGCATACTATATTGTTTTCCACTCGATATGCTCATAATCTTTGTTTCAAGCAAACCGGTGAGATTGACAACCTCATCGCAAGTTGGGAACAAAGTACTTGGTTGTGTGTGTGCAGGTTCCGCATCACCTTCAGTCGTCATTGTCTCTCCTCTCCTGACCGATATTAAACCTTGGTTTCTTAACTGAGGGAAAACTAGCTGCTATACTCATCATACCTTCCTCTTGGGGTTCCCAACGGGCTGGTTATCCACCACCACAAGGACAGTCTGCTCCCACGTCAACCACACGCTAGCAGCTTCTTTTCTGGCGCCGTTGCCGGGGAACGAAGAAGAATAATCTCCCTCGTCAACTGGGCGCCATCAAAGGGATCAGTTGTCGCCCTCAACTTTTGATGTCGCTGCTCCGATTCATGAATCACCAAGCCAATTCCACATCGCCACAAAGACTCGAACCACCATTGCTAGTCCTCAGATCTTGACTTTCATGACACTCTCCGCTAGCTGACTTCACCATGGAACGAGAAATCATACCACATGATGGTAAGAACCAGCAAAGCTTTGCAGATAAAAAACACAGATGCGCACAACCAAATCTCATCCGATCCAACAATCTCCCGGAATGAAGTATAGTGTACTATTGCTTATAGTTTCATGCAACAATATTGTTGTCAACCAAAAAAAAGATTGAAGGACTGAAGTATAGTGTGTTGTCTGCGGGGAGGCTTCTGGTAGTGCGGTTCACTCCTTTCCTCTAGCCATGATATGACAAAAACGATAATAGCGGCAACTTTCCCTCCATGCTTCAAATTATAAAACTATTAATCGTAGTGATGTTTGATGTCTACGCACGTGTTTGTTCTTGTAGACAGTGTTGAGCCTCCAAGTGCAGCGGTTTGTAGAACAACAGCAAGTTTCCCTTAAGTGGATCACCCAAGGTTTATCGAACTCAGGGAGGAAGAGATCAAAGATGTCCCTCTCAAGTAACCCTGCAATTACGATACAAGAAGTCTCTTGTGTCCCCAACACACCCAATACACTTGTCAGATGTATAGGTGCACTAGTTCGGTGAAGAGATAGTGAAATACAAGTAATATGGATGATTATAAGTAGTAAATGCAATCTGAAATAAATATCGTTGTGAGTAAACATGTAACAGAACTGAATGTAAACAATGTTTCAATGCTTAGAAATAAGGCCTAGGGATCATACTTTCACTAGTGGACACTCTCAAATAAGATAACATAATTGAACACATAAATATCTATCTTCACTATGCTATTCTAAACTATTCTCCGATGGATAATAAACACTAATCATGTGTAGGGCTACGAAGCACTCCTCAAAGTTTGCATTTTCCCAAACTAGATTGCCCCACACTATCACCTTGAGCGTATTAGATGGTTCCAACAAACACCAACAATTCATAGAGACACTAGCCAAAGAGACAAACATAATGCGCACACTGTCACCTTCACATCATGGTACAAGGTGTCTCCGGAGATTACAATAATAAAGCACTTGAGTAGCATAATATATGAAGAACAACATCTACCCATTCAACTAGATACAAAGCTCACGATCACATATAGATCACATCATGGGAGAGAGAGGTGAACCACATAGCTACCGGTAGAGCCCTTAGCCCCGGGGGAGAACTACTCCATCCTCATCATAGGAGACAGCAATAGCGATGAAGATGGCGGTGGAGTCGATGGAGATGGCTCCGGGGGCAATTCCCCGTCCCGGCAGGGTGCTGGAACAAAGACTTCTGTCTCCCAAAATTGGTCTTCGACGGCGGCGGCGCTGCGGAACTTTTCTAGGAAAACGCCGATTGATTTAGGGTTTTCGCATCAGAGGGATTTTATAGGCGGAAGGTCGATGTTAGGAGGTGGACCAGGGGACGACACCACCTGGTGGCGCGGCCAAGGGGGGGGGGGCGCCACCCTATGGTGTGGCCACCTCCTGGTCCCCCTCCGACTCTTCTTTGGACTCCGTCTTGTGTCGGGGGAAATAGGAACTTCGGGCTTTGTTTCGTCCAATTCTGAGAATATTTCCTGTATAACTTTTCTAAAACACAAAAATAGCAGAAAACAGGGAACTGGCACTGTGGCATCTCGTTAATAGGTTAGTTCCGGAAAATGCATAAAAATGCCACAAAGTGTAAACAAAACACAAAGCAATTGGTGTAAAACAAGCATGGAGCATCAAAAATTATAGATACGTTTGTGACGTATCAATGTTATATTCTCATTATTGCTTTAGTTGTGACAAGATCTTTGTTGATATTTTTTGTCAATAATGATTAAATTTTTATTAATTACTTGCAAGATTACATACTCCCTCTGATCGGAAATAAGTGTCGGCGATTTTGTACTAACTTAGTACAAAGTTTATACTAAGTCACCGACACTTATTTCCGATCGGAGGGAGTAGTATTTAGTTGACAATCTATAATAACTTATTTGCGAGGTTACCAAGCATCATTCTAGATCGAGGCAAGACTACATGGTCAATGGAAATACTGGAAATGTCATAGTTAATGTAAATACTAGAAACATTCACCCTCTAGCTCTGCGTAATATTACATTGATTAAAACATGTAAAAGATCATTTATCAACTATTCATTATTATCTCGGCAACCCTATATATAAAAATAACAACTAGGTATCAAAGGAAACCCTCGTAATATAAGAACAATGGATCTAGTTTTGTTGACCTCATCGAGATGAACTCAACAGATCGGATCGAGGTATATCTATCTGAATATAAAAATTTACTTGATGATGCTACCGATGGGTTGTTAAATTTTGCATCCAGGTGCTCTCTCTGGAGAGGTCACATTGTGAGTTGTCACATGCGAAGACTAACTTGATCACGTGTCCCAGTTAGGTTAGCCAAAAATTAAATTGGAGCTCATTTCCATTTCCACTTGCAATTGATTGGGACACAAATTCTAAAATTACAAGTCATTTCCAGCATACAAACATAGAGAGGATTTGACATCGTACCTATCTTCTAGGAAATAACTGACCAAGTTGTATTTGGATCGCCCAACACAAGTTAATGGATGAACTTGGCCAAGGTTTACTTATATTCAGGCATAAACATTTTGGACCTGGACCATAGCACTCATATACCTCATGTACTTTGAACTTTGGCAACGCCATGCTATAACCCTCAAAAGCCACGTTCATCCAAGGGATCTCTCCATGCCAAGTTTATTTCATAACGTTTTGTCATTGACAATATGATTCATATTTTCATTACATCTATTTCAACAAAACTAGCAAAAACCTTTTATTTCAATGGAAAAGCAAGATGTTTATTGTTGGTTGTATTATGCATCTCACTACGCTCTTGTGCTCGAAACCATATGAACTTCTTAGCTCTTAATTTGATTGTTAAGAAGTGAGCCTAGGACACTTCTATTAGGTAGGCATGGATTTACAACTTAGCAATCCGGATCTAAATACTCCGAACATGAATTTGGATTCTTAGTGGTTCAAAACAATCAGTGTAGGTTTCCTGAGTTTTTTTGATATGTTAAACAATTCTCTCAAGAAAAGTTAACCTTTTGAGTCAACTTTCACAAAACTCAACAAAAAAAGTAGTATATTATTAGAGTATAATAACTGGGATAGCCCCAAAAGTTATTGGGCCCACTCAATCATCTTTCATGCTTGGCCGTCATATCCATGGGGGAGTGCTGGCACTAGACGGTTCTATTCAAGATCGATTTTGATAAGTCCTATAAAAAGGTGAAATGGCCTTACACTACACACGAAAGGTTTTGCACCGAAGTGGTGTGACCTAATTTCATAGTTTGTGCAGGGTGGACCTGTAGGCATGAAAGAAAAGTATCCAGACAAATGTGATCCCCTTTATGCCATCCATTTTAATATTGTGGTTGATATGTTGTCTATCCTCATTGCAAAGAAAGATGGTCAGGTAGGTGGGCTCATCCCTCATTTAGTGGATGGGAGGTATCAATCTTATAGTATGTTGATGATATGATTCTCTTCATGAAACATGACTTAAAGAAAGACTTGAACATGAAACAAGTTGTATGTATCTTCGAGTAGCTTTTGATGCTCAATTTTCTATTTTGGTAAGGCCAATCCATTACAAAAGATTGCTAAACAAAGAACGGAGCATAGTGGAGAACCGCTTTGAGAAAAAGTTGAGCTGGTAGCAAAGAAATTTATTGGGATAAGGAGATATAAGTTATTATTATTAACTCCATCATGACAAGTTTACCGATGTTTATGTCTTCTTTTATTGAGCTACCTAAAGGTTTAAGGAAAAGACTTGATTTATATCGGTCTCATTTTTCTAGCAGAAGCATCAGCAAAACAGAATACATGCTGACAAAATGGAACATCATATGTCGACCCAAAGACCAAGGGGGTTAGGGATCGAGGTTCTAGATATAAAACAAATTTTTACTCATTAAATGGTTGTTTAAACTCTTAAATGGGAAGGGCGTGTGGTAAGAGATATTGCATAATATGTACCTTCAAGTCAAAACTCTGTCACAAGTGATAGCTAAGCCCTCTGATTCTCAATTCTAGAAAGGTCTGATGAGAATCAAAGAAGTTTTCTTTGTACTTGATCTTCAGATATGGAACTGGCAGAATGCTCGCTTCTTGGAGGATACCTGGCTTAGGAGATTTACCCCTTCGCTAATAGTATCCATCACTCTATAAGATTGTGTGACTGAAAAATGCTTTGGTCACCGATGACACTTTAGTAGCTCCAGTAAATATGGAATTTAGAAGAGATTTAACCGGTAACAAGTGGGAGACCTAGCTTCAGTTAGTCCAGAGGCCAATAAGTGAGAATTTGACAAATGAAGAAGATAGAATCATATGGAATCTCACAACCTTGAGGTCTTTTATAGTAAAATATATGTATGGTGATGTGATGAATGACCACTTGGTTTTTGGAGAAATTATAATGGGGAACTAAAAGTGCCCCAAAATATAAAGATTTTCATGTTGTTTCTTCATAAAAAGTTGTACTTACAAAATGTAATTGAAATTGTTGTAAGAAAAGCATTTTTTGTGACTGTGAGGAGTCTATTAACTAACTTATTTTCGTGTGTCCATTTGCTCGTCTTATTTAGGGAGTTATTCATTTTACTTTTAATTCCTCTCTCGGCTAATATTATAAATACTTTTGGAAATTGGCTCAATGGAGTTGAGAAGAAAACTAAAGCCCAAATTCATGTAGGCATTTGTGCTCTAGTTTGGTCTATGTGGAACTGTAGAAATGATACCAGGTGAGAGTTGCTCATTTTTTACAAGTTATCTCTATGGATACTCATTGGATCTAGGAGTGGTCTTATATGCTATTGATGGTACAGCAGGCGCCTATGCATTTTGGATGCAACCGGTTGGAGACGGTTGCTCGGGCTATTTACAACCAAGGTGAAGACTAAATGATGTATAAGTGCATCGTTTACTTGTATTCCATTGGTTGTTTTATATACACCATGTGACCCGTGATATGTAAAGTTTTAAATTACTGAACTTCGTAGTAAAAAAAATTGTGCATCGATTGATGAAAAGGCCGGGGCTATGCTCCCCTTTTCAGGGGAAAAGTCAAACCTATTTCAAAAGTTGAAGTTTCTAACTCGATAAATTGGAGCTCTTAGCTTAGAAAATATTCCTGATGTCCCAAATTGTAAGGCAATCTTGAGTTTACATGGTCTTTAATAATGCACATATTTGACTTGTAATATATGCCAAAGTATATATATTAAGCATCTATAAATGATATCGTTGTGTTTGTCTTGTGACATATTATCATTGTATATGTCTGTCATAATAATTTTATGGACATATTGTTAGTGAAACTTGTACTCGAAGTTGTGCACTGAAGACTGAAAAAATCAAGCGTGCCTTACACTTTCGGACGGGGTGAGAAAGTTAAGCTTCAAATCAATTTTAACTTGAGAGCTTACTTTTTAACATCATACTCTCTAAAGAATTCAAGTAAATTTTGAGCCTTTAGGCTACATTCATGTCAAAGTTTGTAATCGAGATCTCTCGGCATATTCGGAGAATTTACAGGACAGGTTTTGCCAAAACAGATTTTCTGAAATCAATCACAGTACCCTTGAATTGCAGACAACTGGACCCTACATCTCGAAACCCCCGCCTGTCAGCCACTCACAGTTAGCTGAGACAATTGAGAGAAAGCACGCCGGTACCCTGGGCTTCGGGTTATCTCTCGTAGTAGCTGCCAGCTAGCAAGTGAACGATTGCTCGAGTATCAGACACACCAGCAGCGAGAGTTTAGCACCAAATGTCCCAGTAACATAAAGCCATCTCGGTGCAACCACCGAGTACACCTACTACAAACATCCGAGTGCGCTCTCTATCTCCCGCACACTACACATACGTACGCAGACATGTCTAGATCCTCCCTGATCACCGTCCTCCTCGCCGTGATCACCGTGCTCGCCACCACGACGGTGGCGGACTCGCCGTTCTGCGCGTACCCCTGCCTCCCGTCACCAAACTCCGGAGGCATCATCAACAGCTACCCTCCACCACCACCAGCAGCAACCGGTGGTGGGGGCGCCGGCGCCGGCGACGTCTTCGGCGGCAGCTACCCACCGCCGCCGCCAGGGGGCTTCCAGCTAACCCCGCCGGGGGTCATGCCGGGTTTCCTCCCGCCGCCGTACAGCGCCGTCCCGACTGGGCCGGCTCCACCACCGCCCAACCCGATCCTGCCGTGGTTCCCGTGGTACTACCAGCACGACAACCCGGTCACTGGGTCCACGACGTCGGCGTCCCCGCCACCGGCCGTGCACCGGAGGACGACGTGCATGGTTGCCTTGCTGCTCCATCTGGGTTTGGTGATTCTTCTTCGGGCGTCGTAGAGTACTTGTCGGTAGGAGAGTATGTTGTTTAACTTAAGGTGTTTGGTGCCGAACTTGTTCTTGTTAATTGCGCAAATGTTAATTTTTAGGTTCTTTTTATCTGTGAGCTTGTAGAAAAGCTTACAATTCTCGTTCTTAATCATAGATTCATTATACACTGTTCTCGAGTATATATATGTAGACAACAGATTACGTAAATTTCTATGATATTGTAATGGAATGACGAACCTAATTCTAAGGTAACTATATATTCTAGTTTTAAAACATGGATAATGTCTTGTTGACTTGATGATTAGCTTGGTGATGTTCTCTGGCTCACTTCGTGCTTGTAATTTGTGTTACAGTATATGTACGCTAAGAAATTGTCTTGCGCATTTTCTGCTTTGGTTACTGTACAGTTTCCCTATGTTCGAGAACTGAAACACTGCAGCATTAGGGGTTTGGACCCCATTGAGGTACAAAAACTACTTTTCGTTTCCCTCGCCATTCAGCAAATCTATGTCGACACGCTAAGGCTACTGAGGTCTCGCGCCAGCTTCTATCAATTAGTTTGTTGAGATGTCAAAATCTGCACATTCAAGCCAGTAGCAACGTCTCAGCTGCTAATTTCATTTTCAGGGCCACAGAAGCTATAGCCATTCTGCGGTGTCTTCGGCTCTTCGCACATCTTTTTGTTTTGCTCCATATTCTCAAATGATTTTCGAACTAAATCTCCGCGTGATTTCAAGACATGAACTGGTCTCTTCTGCAACTCGATCGAGGCCCCTGAACTCTGGATGATCCCTTTCCCTTCCACCTGGAGTGGTCTACACGCGCGGCAGTTGCTGATTTCGATTGGCCTACGTCATGGCGTAGAAGATGAGAAGAACGTCGTACACGTTGCCCTTCTGGATGTGGTTTGTTACGTCAGAAGCGCTACCTAGCTAGCCAGCGGTGCTGCACGGTTCCTAGCTAAACGATCATGCACATGTACAGCTAGCTAATCGTGACGTTCGGCATGCTTGTCTTTGGCTTTACTCGGGTTTGCGCTCCTATATAGACACTCTTTTTTTAATTTTCCTTTTTTTTCGTTTTGGGAAACTTAAAAAAGTGAAAGTTTTAAGTTGTTCATAATCATAAGGACTAAGGAGACAAGGAAAACGAGTTTCCACATGCTCATAACTAGGGCTACTCATGACTAATAATGACTCTATATTGTTCATAAATCATAAGGACTAAGGAGACAAGGAAAACGAGTTTCCACATGCTCATAAAAAGTGAAAGTTTTAAGTTGTTCATAAATCACAACTTCAACACACATTCAACGTCACCCTTGCCGGGGATGAAGCCACTCGGGCAGTGAGACCGCCACAACCGGACCTCGAAATTGTTGAGAACATTGAGGTAGTGGACTTTTGAATCATAACTAAATTGCCTCCCTTCATGAGAATACTGGGTTGGGAAGAAATCGACGACATGTGGCCATTCGGCCAGAAGATTGAGTGACGGGGATACCGGTGAAGAACGACCACCGTTGGTCCACTGAACAGGGACAAAGGCAACAACATCCTCCATGTCTACCCTCCTCCACCTCTGTCAGCATGATCACCAAGAGGAAAGGAAGATATGTGGGCAAACCTTTAAATGCAAGAGACTTATGAGCTTATTGAGTGGGGCACCTTCGCGGTATCCACCACAACCATCAGATGAGGCAGTCACCGAGCGCCACTTGTGAGTGCCAAGAGGAAGAACCAAACCAGTGTCACACCAAAAATTGTCGGTGGTGTAATTGGTTGTCAGACCAGTGAAATATAATATCGGATTCCAAGGTGATCCAGATCACCACGCAACTTTGGATTATCTTATGGCGACTGTCTAATTCTAATCATTTCGGTTTTGAATAGCCTTCCCATGTTCGTGCTATATTTTCTTGAAGTTCCAATAGGAGTTAGGAAACGTTTGTAATTTCTTAGGTCCCATTTTTTCTAGCAGAGTGATGGCCATAAGAGGAAGTATAGGCTTACGAGATGGAATATTTTATGCCGCCCTAAGGACCAAGGCGGGCTAGGTATTGAGGTGCTAGAGCTTAAAAAATAAGTGTCTCCTTAGCAAATGGTTATTCAAATTATTAAATGAAGATGGGGTCTGGCAGGAACTTTCTAAAAACAATTACGTTCATTCTAAAACTCTATCACAAGTGGTAGCGGAACCTTCAGACTCGCTATTTTGGAAAGGTCTAATGCAAGTGAAAGAAGAATTTTTTAGTCGAGTTAATTTTAAAATTGTCAACAGGCAGCGTACGAGGTTTTGGAAAGGTACTTGGCTGGGTGATGCGCCTCTTGCAAATCAATATCCTGATTTATATTCTATTGTTCATCGGAAACAAGTTCTGGTAGCAAATGCATTATATCACTCCCCACTAAATATTACCTTTCGAAGGACTTTGAGGGGTAACAAATGGACTAGATGGCTTCATCTTATGGATAGACTTAAGCATATAGTAAGAGGAAGTATAGGCTTACGAGATGGAATATTTTATGCCGCCCTAAGGACCAAGGCGGGCTGGGTATTGAGGTGCTAGAGCTTAAAAAATAGGTGTATCCTTAGCAAATGGTTATTCAAATTATTAAATGAAGATGGGGTCTGGCAGGAACTTTCTAAAAACAATTACGTTCATTCTAAAACTCTATCACAAGTGGTAGCGGAACCTTCAGACTCGCTATTTTGGAAAGGTCTAATGCAAGTGAAAGAAGAATTTTTTAGTCGAGTTAATTTTAAAATTGGCAACAGGCAGCGTACGAGGTTTTGGAAAGGTACTTGGCTGGGTGATGCGCCTCTTGCAAATCAATATCCTGATTTATATTCTATTGTTCATCGGAAACAAGTTCTGGTAGCAAATGCATTGTATCACTCCCCACTAAATATTACCTTTTGAAGGACTTTGAGGGGTAACAAATGGACTAGATGGCTTCATCTTATGAATAGACTTAAGTATATAGTACTTAACTTAGATCAAGATTTGTTCGTTTGGGGTCTAACTAATTCTGGGAAGATTACGGTTAAATCTATGTGTCTCTATATGATGAATGATCATCTAAATATCTAATAAGATACAATTGTAAAATAAAAGTAGTAGTAAAAATCAAGGTTTTTATATGGTTTTTTCATCATAAGTTGTTATTAACTAAGGATAAATAAAGTACTCCCTCCGACCCATATTACTCTTCACTAATACGGATGTACCTACCACTAAAATGTGTCTAGATACATCTATATTAGCGAAGAGTATTATGGGTCGGAGGGAGTAAGAGAAATTGAGAAGGTAGGAAGACTTGTTGTTCTGTCACAAGGATAAAACAATCCATCACCTCTTTTTTGAATGCCCATTTGCCAAGGTAATCTAGCGCATAATCCATATGACTTTTAATCTTGTTCCACCCAAAAATGTAACAAATTTATTCGGTAATTAGTTAAAGGGCATTCCCAAGAAAGATGTTTTGCAAATAAGTGGGAGTTTGTGCCATTGTTTGGGCAATGTGGAATGTACCAAATGATTTTATCGCTAACAAACCAAAAACGCAAATTTTTTGCAGGTAATTTATTTGGCTATCCACTGGATACGTATATGGTACTATCTCCAACCAGTGGAGGATTGGCAAGACATAAATTCTGGGTATAACCGACTGGAGATGGTAACATGGGATATATACAACCAGTGCGGTTGACGACTTACACATAGAATCACTATTTGAGATGTTCTGGAACTATTCTGACGGTCTACTGTTTCTTTGTTTTACTACTTCTTTTGAGACTCATTTGGCGTTGTAATAAGTACTGTTGCACTATGAAATAATGAAATAAATGAAAGCCGTATGCATCGTTGCAGAGACTGGGGTACTTCCCTATTTTTCAAAAAAACTATATATGGATGCTTTTAGGTCGAACCTAAGTTCATTAAAAAACAAAAAAGTATTACTTATGATTTTTCTTAGGGGAATATACTTGTGACTATTGGATAGTAATTGTGTGTACTTGTGCATGGGCTCCAATTCTATCGATCCAGTCGGTCCAAAGAAAGGGCACTAAATGGGAGAGATTTTAGAGGGATTGGAGTTAGGAGAGTGAGAGGGAGAGAGAGACAGGGGTCGGCTGCAGGGAGGGGGAAAAATAACGATTGGGGATGAGCTAGGGGAGACCTAGCCGCGGGGCAGCGCTTCTAAGTGCTGAAGCAGTATAGCTCCACAGTCAAAGGAGCCATACCCAATACCTTGACGCCGTTAACCAAGGAACCAAAATAACAAGACCATGGGTCCGCTTGACTTGCTGAAAGCCACGTCAGTCGATGTTTAGCGCCATTGACTAGGGCGCTAAGAGAAGCATGAAGCCTTTGACCAGGGAGCCAAACTATGTCGAGTAAAGAGACAAATAAAAAGATTATTTTATACTAGCTGAATACCCGTGCGTTGCTACGGGTTTCCTTTCTCCTTGTGACATGTCTCACCAATTTAATTTGGTTCCTTTTAGCGACACTCGCCTCATCTCTTGTCGGTTGACGAAACAGACATAGCCCTTTATGCGCTTGTGGTCGTGTAGCTTCTGTTGTAACTTTTCAACTTCTTCATCTTAGGCGGATCCAAGATATCGGCCGAGACCTTGGCTCTGATGGATTAAGGTGGCAATGAAGTCCACATTACAAATTGACATAAATTAAGAGCTGAAATATTTGAAGTAAATTTAACTTGAGCTAGATAGGAAAATATTAACAGGTTAATTTTGGTTGAATATTACGATAGTATGGAGATTTATTTTAAGGAGATAAGATGTAGAATTTTGTTTAAAATTGATATATGTACACACATAATCCACCATACTATGTACACACTGTACCAATACTGTTTCTCAAATAAAATGGTTCAGCGCTGAGGAGAAAATAAGAAGACCATTTTACACGAGATATACACATGATATTCAACAACACTTAGATTTAATATCTTGTCAGACTACATGCTTACTGCCACAAAATATCAGATTTTCAGGTGCTAGTATAGAAGACAAATGTGTGGACTCGCAAGAAGTTCAGAATCTCAGAAGTATATGCACGTACGCTGCAGCTCCACATTTCGTCAGTCGACGCTTCAGAACAGCCGACGCTTTTATGAACATATGACCACAGACAGATGATGATCTTGGTCGGTCGGTCTCACGCTGACGACTTATCCGGCCATGTATGTGGAGCACCACCACCAAAGCAAACAGCAGCAATATAAAAAAACACCAATACAAAGAGAACAGAAAATCAGTATTTGGAGGCGTGGAGCACCACCACGGATGCAAACAGCAGGTATACAAGACATTATGAGTTAAAGAGATATAAGAACATGTTCGTGATTAACACAGATGCCTGGTCCATTCATTTGGTGCTGGCTAACACGAGTTAGATGTTTGACCGGAACATGATAGAAAATCTCCATTGCAGTAGAATCGGGTGATAAAATGAGAACCAGGAAGCTAAAAAAGCTACATGTGAAATCTACAAGAAGGGAAGAAACGGAACTGAATTTCTCAAAATTCTGCAGAAGTATTGTCTAGCAGATTGCAGCAGAGTTATTAGGAATTAGGATGTTTTCTTCAATATTGAATCGTGCATGAATCTCCATCCCTATCAAAGCTGCCGGCTCCCTGGACTGCTCCTCTCAGCACCTCCAACTACATCTGCTGACGAAATTGTTGATAGGCGCTAGTCCGCACGTGCCATAGGTGACGATGGCGTTGATGCACCAAGGCAGCACGGGCGAGATAGGTGACGACGGCGTTAATGCACCAAGGCAGCCCGCACGAAGATGGTGCAGACGCGGACTTGGGCTTCGTATCCTTCATCATCATGGCGATCCTTTCCCTGACGGGCATCGGAATTTCCCCCATTTGATCGACTCCCTTGCATGGCTAGGCGTCCAGGCGGTCGGCAATCCCTCCACCCCATCCTCAAACATCTACGCCTCCTGCCTCGCCTCCTTTGCCGTCTAACTGTGCGAATCTGTGGCCGGCTAGGTATCCCTGCCGTTCGTCCGTCCAACCGGCCGGCCGCTGCCGCTCGTCCTAGACCCCGCCTATCCTTGTTCTCCACCACACACGGGTGCGCGCCACCCTCCTCCATCGATCATGTGCACCGCCTCTAGCCTGGCCGCAATAGGACGTCTCGACTACATCTGCCTCCAAGCTCGCCCTCCTCAGGGCGCACTGCGTCTGCCTACCGCTCGCTTTTTTTTTGAAATACCTACCGCTCGCTTTTGTAGCGATTGAAGATAGAAAAATAAGAACAAAGGAGAAAAATAGAAAAGACCGAACCGGTATGTTTTTCGCTATTTGACTTATGGGTGGCATAGGTGGGTAAATATGCGTTCGGATAAAAACATATTTTCGGTGAATTGAAAGCGTACTGAGAACCGCCACGGACCATACCTGTAGCAATATTATTAGTAGAGATAAAATAGTTTTGCATTTCGTGCTTTACATCAGTGATTAGGTCATTTTTATCGAAATCATCCTATATGGTCCAAACACCGGTATCGGAATGGCCCAAAAGGTTCAAAGTGAACTGTCTTGCACTTCCTAATGGGCCGTCTCTGCGAGCATCCGTGAACTGTCCTTTTCCTTTTCCCCTGGGCATTTCATCGAGCACCTCCGGGGCTCCATGGCCTCCGCCCGCCCGCCAATCGCCTCCTGACGCTGGTGAGGAACCCGCTCTACTAATCTCCTGTTCTCTTCTGCCGCATACCTCTTAGCGACGTCCTGCCACGCTTATATGTCCTTAATGCTTCCGCGGTTTGAATTGGTGGGCGCGATTTTGCCCTTTTGTAGATCGAGTTCTTATCTAGCTAAATCGGTGGCCGCATTTCAGTTCAATAGTTTAGTCAGAACCCAGAATTTGTGTTAATCGTATCCTTGTATGGTTTTCCCTTGGGATTTCTGACATCTTGTCTCTATCCGTATCAGTTCAATTGGTTAAATTTCGAGTACAATATGTCACTGTTTGTTTTGCGAGCGCTTCAAAGTTACTAGAGCAAATTTTCAGTCTAGCAAACTCACTTGATTTATACAATTTGCAAAACTGAATTTCATAGGCATAGCGCACAATGTGCACTGTCACTGTACATTTAATTTGGGCATTGTGTTCTCGTAAGTCATAAATACATGCTATGCTAGGATGCACATATATGCAATACAATTACAAGGACGTATCCTATTGTCATGTCTCTGCTAGTGGGCATTGATCAAACTTGGATATGTCTTCTTTGGTCACTTATCTCTTCTGGAAGTTGAATAGCTTCATTGAGACTCCGAAAAGGAAAGCAAAGAGAACGGCAAATGAGACAACCACCACAGCGACTACCCACAATTGGTCATGATGGAACCCAAAATAGCTTTCTATAAACTCGGACACTGGCATGCCATTATCGAACGGTGCTGTTACATCTCCAAACTGTGAAGTGACCAGACCATTGAGAGTCCACGCAATAGGGCTGAGCCAGTAGTACCACCTCCACCATATCGGAATTCTCTGTTACAGAAAAGTAGCCAGTTTGCATATTATTAGAAAAAAATAAGGAGCAAAACTTTTGGCAGCAGTCCTAGTTTTTCTACAGAAGTGGAAAGTATAAGAAGTTAGACATTGAGAACAAATATTATACTTACAGTTCTTGGCGTGATGAATCCCGAGAAAAGGTTCCAAAGAGCATAGAATGCCGTGGAAACAACAGAGGCAACGTTGTAGTTTGGAGTCAGGCCCACCGACATCATTCCGTAAAATGTGAAGTAAGCTAGAGTGAAGTACATGAAGAACAGGTACCAAAAGAACTTGACAGCTGTCCACTCGAACCCAATCATAGCATATACTAGCACACCATATATCAAGGATTGAACAAAGATGTATGGAAGTTCAATTGCAACCTGCAAGGCAAAATAGATGTTAGTGGTCATATTGTTCTATGGTTGCTTTCCACTTACTTGCGGAATTGGTTTAACTCTCTGTACTGTCTGTAACTCAAAGTTATCTTAAATATTTTTAACGAGCCTCATATGTATATGCTTGCACCTATTTAGGATGCTTTACCTGACAATGCCATGTGTTTTGATTGGACTTATCAGTCTTTTTATAGTAATAATAACTAAAGATGAAAGTTAATGCAAAGAAAATCTACCTGTCCCAACGCATATGGAAGAGGTGAGTACATGTGTGCTGCTCTTTCCCTGTAAAAGACTGTGCGCTCAACAGCCACAACTGGCTGAACCGAGGCCGAGTTCTGCACCCCCATAAACAAAACTGAGGCGTACATGGAACCCATGGCATTGAACAAGTCCTGTTGACTGTGCCTGCAAAAGTAAAATGTTTCTGGTGAATAAAAAAGGCGCAACTGTAGGTAGTCTCCTTAACAAATATCAGATATACAATTTTGTACTTTCTTTCATTTATTATATATATATTATATTACCTTTTTCTGCCAATGCCCCAGAACATCGTTCCAAACAGCAGCGCAATTAGTGTAGTATAAAAGAATTTGACTGCAGTATATGGAGGATTTCTCCAGTATGATAGACTTTGCTTCCACAGGCAAGCGAAACATTGTGTGAGGAAGGTTTGTGAGTACTCCGTTGGAAAGGATAAGTCGCTTGAACCTTCAGGAGGTGTACTTAGCTCCTTTATTAAACTCTTGTTCCTCCTGAAACACAACAAAACAAACAATATTTATGAACATTTTAGATATTTGAAGCTTCAATCGTGGAAGAGAAAATTGACATGATAGTATTATCACACGCTTTTACAATGGGCCATCTGTAATGCATATTTGTTCGCAAATATTATGTTGTTTTGTAGTTCAGAGATCTAGCTTCCTAATTAATAGTTTAAACATATACTGAAGAAAATACTGATTGTTTTTAATTTCAAAATATATGATTGTATAGCTTAAATCAAAACTGTAGAGGTTAAGAGTGTTTCAGAATTTCATTGGGTTATTATTAAACTATATGGAGTAGTGCAACCAGAAACCTACCGGTATAGTTCAGAATTCTTGTATACTTGACTGAAGCTAGTCCCAGTTATCTGTTCTTGCGCTGCACTAGTCACCTCCAGCATCCATGTTGAAGGATTGTAGCCATCTTTGATCTTTCTGACATCTTCAATCGCCTGTGTAGAACCAAAGCAAAGAGGTTAAATAACATTTCAGAACATTACGAGACTGCATATGGAAACATAAAGTAATTTATGTTATCTTTCGTCACCTCAAAATAGCTGATCAATTCACATGAGTGCCGGCCTAGTGGACCTACATAAATCTCTTCACCTCCTCGTTTCATCAGGAAGAGCTGCATAGACACGCAAGGCCATCAGGTTTAGAAGAGTATACATAAACAGTATGTACTGCCCATGTGTCGTTTTACTTGTTTGTTCTTTAATATACATAGGGCTATATTTAGTACCTCGTCGAAAGACTCAAATATGTCGATGCTTGGTTGGTGAATTGTGCAAACAACTGTCCTTCCTGTATCTACGGTATTCCTTATTGCCCTCATGACAATGGCTGCTGCTCGTGCATCAAGTCCAGATGTCGGTTCATCCATGAAAATGATAGAAGGGTTAGCAACCAGCTCCACTGCTATTGTCAGTCTTTTTCTCTGCTCAGTTGACAATCCACTAACACCAGGTAATCCAACCAATGCATCTTTTAAGGGGAAAAGTTCCACTAGCTCCATGACCTCATCAATGAACATCTGCACGCCAGGTTTCATGTGTTAAAGCAGTCAGTAGATATACTCTTCTCATTTAATCATGCTTCATAAACTTTTGTAATATATATGCTTGTATACTACAGAAATATATACAAAAAAAGAAATTTGTTTTCTTTGCAAACCTTTCTTGTTGAGGAATCAACGCTGGCAGGTAATCTAAGCCATGCAGAGAATGCTAGAGACTCGTACACAGTCACATTCGGTGAATGGATGTCGTTCTGCTCACAGTATCCTGACACACGAGCAAAAGTTTCGTGCTTCTTTGGATAGCCAGAGATTGTAATGTTGCCCTCGATGTATCCACTGGTCTTCCGTCCAGCCAACACATCCATCAGTGTTGTCTTACCGGCACCACTGACACCCATAAGAGCTGTAAGTACTCCTGGCCTAAATGAACCACTGATACCCTTTAGTAGTTCTAGCCGGCTCTCTGCCACACCTTGTGCTTTGATTTCCTACAGTTTTTTTTAATAAAGGATTATGCATGATGTTTCCACTCATATATGTTCTACATACTGCAGTTCTAATAATTTCCATAAAGAAAATACCTGTGGCATGTCCACACTGTATTTTATATCTTCGAATGTGATGGAGAGAGGTACAAAAGGGAGGACCATTCCTTTCTTGCCTGGACTAGAATTCACTGTTGCGTTGTTGGAATCTTCATTGCTCCAGTCCGCAGTATCTGGTAAATATATGCAAGGGTTAATTTTAAACTATACCTTAACTATCAGGCTGGGAGATCATATCACTGAGCTTTGCAACCTGGCATTATCCTATATCTTCCTCACATTAATTAATATAGAATCAGTAACTACCTGTAGATGCTGTAGTATTGTTCTTAACCCGTCCTCTCAATGATGCTTCTAAGACTTCACCAGTGAGGTTAGCTTGTTTTATCTTCATTGTTTCCTCAGATATTGTTGGCTGGTTGCTGTCAAATGCTGCGGATTGGAGAATGCATAAGATTAGAATGTACAGCTTTGTTTCGAAAATTGCAAGATTAGCTACCCATTGACATGCAAAATAAATGTTATTTCTGACTCACGGTCGAGGAATGTGAGGCAGACAGTATAGAGGATATTGAATAGCAGCACATATCCGAGCAAGGCACCAACGCCAATCCAGTACCACTTTGCATCAGGAAATATCCCACGAGATTCCAGAACTAGTCTTCCAAGTGGTTCGTTTAAACCGGATATTGTCTGTAGTGTAGCAGTAACAATATGCTTTAGACATACTCAGAAAGATGATTTTTTATATTGTTTCATAAATGTCTCTTTACCTTATTCCAGCTGTTACTTAGGAACTCATTCACTGATAGAGCATTTTGTGCATACATCAGGGGTGATATCCAGTACCCCCATATCCACCATTTCTTCACATTCTCTGTTAAATCAGAACGGTTTAATTTATGATGCATAAATACCACATCCAATGTGGAAGAAGCAACTGAACTTAGGCAACTAGTCCATGTGTTCTTAGCTGCAAACTTCAGCTAAGCTACTTTTGCATACCTCTTGCCAGGATGAATCCGCCCGTGAGCATAAAAATAAGTATGCTGAAGGAACCGATGGTGCTTGCAACAACCTGATGCCTTGCAAGGCCAGCAATGAAGCGGAAGAGTCCAGATGATGCCTCATTCATTAATAAGAGCAGTAGGAACTGTCTAAAAAATCTGCAGCATTGCATCATTTCCATTAGCTTCCGATACATTGAAAACATTAGTGTATGTTAGAATTTACCACCCTTACCTCTGTATGTTGGGATCAAATCCAATGACGTAGTATGTTATGCCAACCCAAATTGTTACATTGAGTAATGACAGGGGGGTCTTAATGAGCCATGACGGCAAGGTGTATGTCCATGCTGGAAAGAAGAGAAGATCTCTTTGCTTGAAAAAAACAGGGAGCTTTACAATGGTTAGACCTACTTCTGCTAAACCATTGAACATGATCATCAAGATCCCAAAGAAGAGAGCACCCATGTATATCCCTCCATCTGTTACTGAGTCATGATGCATATTGATGCGCAGAAAGACGGTCATTGCTATGAGTGCCATGATTGTCAACTGAAGAATAAAATAAAAATAATAAGATATTGTATGGTACTTTTATACTCTTGGATAACAATGAAATCAATTAGAGTTGAAATTGTGTTGATTTTTCTTTTAGAATCATCACCTGAGTTGCCTTGAATATGTACACAAAGGAGTTTCTTTTCATGAGCAATATCTCTCTGTTGATGTTAGCTTTGAGTAATTCCTTCATGCTGGCACCGTATTTTGACGTTTTCAGGGCTGCAGGGTGACTCCTGCTCTTGTCAAATGGGACTGCTAACTCACTTTTTATGGCCTGACCAACGTGGAAAGATTGAAATGCCTCTGCAAACGCCTTAACAGGAACAAATCGGTATGTCTCTTCATTGTTTATCCAGTATTGTCCCTGATCTTTCCTTGATGTAACCTATCAAAATTTCAATTATAGTCAGTTGCACTTCAGCACTGTAGGAAATTATGATCCTGGTATTATTAATAAAAAACAAACTGCATTATGAAAATTCCCTTGAGGGAATTTAAAATTATGCGTTTTTAGATCAATCTATAATTTGAGAGAGCTTGAGATAAAAGTTGATGAAACTTACTTCTTGCAAGAAGTCAGCTACGCCTTTTCGCTCAGGACATTTGAATCCCATTGATTCAAAGAACTCGAGCACATGTTCTCGAGGGCCATTGTAGACTACCTGACCGTCTGAGAGGAGAATTATATCATCAAACAATTCATACGTCTCTGGTGCAGGTTGTAGCAAGGCGATGACTGCTGTTCCACCAATAATGTGGATTGTTTGCCGGATGGAGTTCACAATCTGGAAGGTTGTCGAACTGTCAAGTCCAGTTGATATCTCGTCCATGAAAAGGGCTCTTCCTGGTGTTACAAGCATCTCAGCTGCAAAACCATGTCAGGGAATGGATGAGTTGGATTGTACAGGAACAAATACAATTTAATTCCATAAGACGTAGCATCTGGTATGTTTGTTACTCTCAAACTATATTTACCTGTAGTTACTCTCTTCTTTTGCCCTCCGGATATACCTCTCAACATATTGTTGCCTACGATTGTGTCGGCACAAATATCCAACCCCAAGATCTTCAATAATTCAAACGAAATTTAAAAATCAGTAATGTACTATCTTTTCATCTTGTATAACACTTGGGCAGACTTAAGAAAGAAACTTGTACTATATATTGTGGCCTTTGGCCCCCAGATAATACAAGTTGCTATTTGTCTAACAATAACTGTGTGATTCAGTGTAATTACAATAGAGCTATAAATAATTGGAAGGTTCGCATGCACCTTTAGTATGTGATTTGTGACCACCTCGGCTTTCTGCTCTCCTGTTGCAGCAGCCTGCATAAGAAAAACGAAAGATTAAACACTGAATTAAGTAAACTAGTATATGAAATGTAACAACTGCACTGCACCTTCAAGTAGATATCTATTTCTGGATCCGGTTTGATATTTTCTTCCTTTTCTCTCCTTGATAGCTCCATTAGCAGGTCTGATCACGTTGTAGAAAATTCAAGTTATGTAATGCAATGTGGTACTGCGATGAGTTCAAAGTCTACATTTTCCTGGTTCTTACCAAAGCGGTGACCAATTCCTTGACATTTCGCAGAGAAATTCACTGTCTCGCGGACAGTCAGTTCGCCCATATGCAGATCATGTTGGCTAACATAAGCTGCTGATCTCCGCGGCACAAACTCGTCCATGGTATGCCCGTTGTAAATTATTTCTCCTGACATCTTTTGTCATTGCAAGGTTTCCTCATGTTAGTTATAGCAAGTTTTAATCAAGGGGTACCAAATAACAGAACAAGTACCTTTATGAAAAAGAGAACAACCACAAAATAACAAGATTTACCTTAAGACCTGAAGGCAGAGTGCCAGCCAAGGCTAAAAGCAGTGAGGTTTTCCCCGCACCAGGAGGACCCAAAAGCAAGGTCATCCTAAAAAAATTAAAAGGGATTAGGTAGAGTTCGTAGAATAAGATTTTGCAAAGTGACAGTATGTGTAGAGCTTTACCTGTGAGGCTTGATGATTCCACTGACATTGTGAAGGATTGATATTTTCTGCTTCCTGTTTCGTGTTACGTGAAGAGCATTTGCCAAGCCCTGTTTGAAGACGATTCCCACTATGTCAGTCTCATATTGTGCAGTAAAAAAAGGCAAGGTAAATGACTGCAATTGAACTCTACGCATATTATATATAAATCCTAATGTTCAAGCTGCATAGACCAGTGGCCAGATTATTTATTTATCGTCTCGTCTGCTGAATTTGCAGTGATCCTAATGTTTGAAGGTTCAATCAGGAAGCATTCACTTCTCAAGCTTCGTACTCTGCACTTGGGAACATTGTTTCCAAGTATCTAAGTTGCCGGTACTGAGTAGCACCGCAAAAGCAGAATAAAATACCATCAAGTGTGTGTATGACATGTATGCTGTTCGCCAGAGGAGTAAACAAATACTCCCTCCGATCGGAAATAACTGTCGGGGACATAGTACAAACTTTGTACTAAACTAGTACAAAATTGCCGACACTTATTTCCGATCGGAGGGAGTAGAAGAAAAGAATGACTTTGGTCAATTGTTTTAGTCAACTTCAGTCAGTTATGTCAACACTCATAAGGAAAGCTAGATGACTGCAATCGAAAGTAGTAATGCTGAAGCTGAATGGAACAGTGGGGAGATTAAGGCTCCGTTTGGCTTCAAAGTAATTTTGAAGTATTCTGTGAATACTTTGGTTTTTAGAAATAATGAAGTATCAAATACTTTAAGGCGTTTGGATCTAGCAAATACTTCAGTTTTAAAAACTGAAGTAACCTCCAAAACTTCATTTTTTTGCCTTATTGGAGACTTTAGTCCTGACCTTTTTTTTTTTCCTAAAATGAAGTATTCTTCAAAACTGAAGTATTCGTTGCCCAGGCATGTAAATACTATGGTTTTAGAATACTTCAATTTTACATAAACATTGGTGCCAAACTAGGCCTTAGTATTTTGTCATATGGTATATGCTAGATTTGCAAGTGATTTTAATGTTCGAAGCGCTTCTCAAACTTTCTACTCTGGGTTGTCAGTCCTACTCAGTAGCACGGCTGGAAAGATGAATAAAATACCACCAAGTGTGTGGATGACATGTTTATGATGTTCACCAAAAGAGTAACAATAACAAATAGAAGAAAAGAGCGACTTTGGGTAGTCAAATCGGCCAATCGTCGTCTGAAACGAGTCAACGTCAATCAGTTATGTCATCAGTCATCTCGTAGCTTTGCCAACGAGAAACTCGGCCAGCAACAGACAGACAAACATGGTAGCAGCCAGCAGCGCGACATACCTCCAGCACATTGGCGTAGGTGTTGAGGATGGTCGGCAGGCCCCTGCTGCCGACGTACGCCTCTGCCTCAACGTTCAGGTTCTGGTACCTCACCTCGATCGTCGGCAGCTCAACCCCGACTCTGAACATCACAAGTGGAGGAATTTCAGTCGAGATCCTCTCTGGATGGCGGGGAGAACTGAACTGAAGAAGATCTGTATACTCACCGGTCGACGCGGTCCTTGAACTTGGAGAGGAAGCGCTCGTGCTCGTCCCCGACCCAGGCGACGCGCTGCATGAGCGCGTGCTTCTCCTGCGCGCCGAGCTTCTGCACGTTCACCTCCTTGAGCTCGCCCTCGGGCATGGCCAGCACCGCCGTCCGGGCGCGGTCATAGGTGGGGAGCTTCTCCAGCGCCGCCCATCGCAGCGCCTCCTCGTCGTCCTCGTCCCGGGACGAGCGCGAGAACACGTCGTCGGCGCCGCGCGACCACACCGTGCTCTCCTGCCGCAGGCTGCGCCCGAACGCGTGTATCTCGCCCGCGTCGTCCATCTATCTATCTACCTATCGCGGCGCCGCCGCCGGCAACTCGGCGAGAGAGAGAGAAGAACCGGCCGACAGGGAGGAGTGGAGGCGCCGCCGCTGTCCCCCTCGTGCTCGTGCGCCTGGCTGTGGGTGCTGCTTTCTTGGAGCTACAGCCTACAGATGAGATGCCACGGGCTGGAGGAGAAAGAGATTGGCACTTATATGCAGTGGTGGAGCCGACGAAGGAGAAGGAGAAGGGGCCGCTGACGTAGCCCGTGACGACGGAAGATCGACGAGAGAGAGAGTTTTGAAACGAATTTCGTTTCGGCGTCGATCGTTCCGGCGCTGCGAGCTCGCGCGTGGTTGTAGACGGTTTTTGGCATCACGGGCTGGGTCTAGCTGGGCGGGTTAAATATGGTATGGAGATAAGACTCCTGTGCTAGTACGATACAAGCTGGCACTAACCCTTCTAGAAACAAATCAGTGTTAGACACGTTATTTGTACATACATGGTCCGGATTGGAAATTAGTTCTCGATTAGAATCCAAGTTAAACCGAGCTTCTATTTATCCTCAGAATGTAGGTTGAAAATCCGGCCTATGCATTCACACATCTTTTTCTTTTATTATTATTCAAGAGAGGATTACAAAGAAAATACAAAGATCAATCCGAAGCCACCTCGTTTGTGACAACTGTCGCATCACCTACAAGCTTAGTGAAGGGGGTGGCTGTGCCCCCGACCTCACATCTGCGCACATTAACTTAAAACCCGAGGCCTCACCAAACTTCCCAACAGCGAGCCAGTAGCACAAACCAGTCCAACAGACTCTCGACGCGCATCATTGCACATGCGTGAGAAGTCGCTGCCGCTAGTTCTGCTTCCGTCGATGTCACTACAGTGCCAGACAGCGCCACCGTCCTGCTTGCATGCATCATCAAGCGGCTATCATCGAGACCGTACTGCACCACGCCGCCGAGACCAGCCGTCGCTGACGCGGTAGATGAAACACCATGCCACCAGCAGACCCCTCCGGGCATCAGATGTTCCAACATGATGCTCACAAAGGGAGGTCAACATCGAAACTGCTGCCAACGCCCTATCTAGGAGACCTAGGTCTAGGGGTTTGCCCCGGAACACCTGGGATGGAGGAGGGTGATCGTAACAACGACACCTCCAACAAGGTAACAATGCCCGAGGACGCAGCCATCATCGGCTCTGACCGCATCGGAGCCCAACTCTCATCGGCTGACCGCCCGTCTCCATTCGACGCTCCAGCCCTAGGACCGCGTCGCTCACCATCGATCTGCTCGCAGAGGCCGCCACGCCGTTCTCCGCATCACCGCTAAAGCAGCCTGGCCGCGCCACTCCTGTCTCTAAGGCGTCCTCCAGTGTCAAATATATCGGATGTGAGGGCGAGAAGAGACCCCGGTGACACCCTGTGTCGGCCAAGATTAGCCTGGCCACGCCCTATGGCGATAGCAGTGGAAAAGGGGGATAGAAGGTGTTGGCGGCAATGATGTTTTTAGGGTTACCCTGGTCGCCCCCCTCGGGAGCGACGTGAGATCTTACCTTTTTTTCCGAAATGGGGAAGCCCCAGCCTCTGCAACGTGAGATCTTACCTAAAAAATTTGGTGATGATTTCACTTCCCCGGCCAATGCACCAACTAGGGATGCATACACTCATGTGGATTTTTAATCATGGTTAAACACTAAGCCCGATCCACAGGATAAATTAATTGCATGGTACCAAAAAAAGGCTGATCCTTAAGTATAAATAGGACCTAAGTTCAAGAAATCGAAACTCTTCTATTTTATGAAACAAAAAAAAGTAAAGCACGCTGGATGAGTTGTAGGCTAACGTAAAGCGCGCATTGTGCTTTCTAAGCTCACATGCAGTAAGTGATAATACACTATAGTCTAATACAGTACTACTAGTGTTGTTCATGTAAGAAAAGGTAGTACTCACCAGTGTTGTTGCTCAGGGTTGGTGGTGTGGTGCTCCACGACACTACTTGCTACGATTCTCATGTGTTTTGCTCTTTTAGGATGGATGTTAATAATCAGAATGGCGTTGCTGTATTCACTTTGCCATACTATACAAAGAGCACGATAGAGCAATAATTGGAGGCAGCGGTTTGATCCATGCTCGCCATGTTTCGGAGGAGCTAGCACTGTCGGCTGTCTAACGGCACCCGTAGCATCAGAACCTTCCTCACTGGATAAGGCCAAAGTAAGTAGATTTTCCATGGTTGCTGCTTTCTTTACAGGCATGGCTGCTATTTGGGTAGTGCCAAGAGGGCAGTTTGTTGGCCCTGAAAGACAGGTAACGGCATCACGTGAAAGCGCCACGTAGTTTCGACTTTTGGAGTCTCCAAAGACACCGCAGCGCGCTGCCTTTTTAAAATACACGGCCGTCTTTTCACGCATATGACCCTGGGATCTTCATTATCTCTCCTCCCTTTTTTCTAGAGTTTATACAATCCGGAAGGATGAAATACTCCTAACTAATTTGTGCAACGCGTATCGCTGGGTATAGACATCATATATGCGTGTATGGTTTTTCCCACAAATTAAATCGTGTATGCATGCATGTATATATGTATCCATACATGTGAAGTGGGCCGCGCCAGGTTCAATCATGTGATCAATCACAACGCGTGGCCGAAGAGCGAGTACATACGCGTCGCTAAAGAGCAAGCACATACACATAGCTGAAGAGCGATAGTAAAGAAAATACTCACCGAAAAAGAGGCCCTACATATTTCTCTCTTCAATCAGAAAAGGTTATCGGATTATTAGTATAATTTAGTATAAAATTATACTAGCTCATCAACAATATTTTCGATCGAATGAAGTATTACTCTATACATTAGTATTGGCCGCTATAAGAATTTAAAGACACTGCACACTACTTTTTTTATAAAAAAAATTGTGCATTTCCTACAATCCAAAAGAACACCCCCTCCAAAATACAGATTTCTTTCTTATATATAAGTATCAGGAATAATTCTATGCTATATCAGGTAGTAAAATGCTAGCTGAATAAATCTTTGTGGTCAATTGGCACCTCCACCTATCTGATTCTAGATCCGCCATAGGCGCAATCATTTATATTTGAATTTATAATGAAATATTGCTATGTGTTGCTGCTAAGAGAGCCTATTATATTATAATTGTGTGGCCAAGTATGGTCAAGACCGATATTTTTCGTTAACTAATTGCACATCATATCGCTTCGCGAGCAACGTACGCTAGTGGTGGTATGTTGCCATCATGGTGCTATGCATCATGGCATCTCTCGTTTTCAACTACCGTTGCGTGGGTACCGAACCTACAAAGCTCCCCGTCTCGCCGCTGTCTCTGTCTTGGACGCATCCAAAAGGCTAGGGAGCCACTCATGTGAATGTAAGATACAGTGCACCGTGCAACGTGCTATATGACATTTGGTTGCTAAAATTCTCGTGCTCTTGCGCCGGTATCCAACTTGCTTTTGTGGGTTGACCACATAGATGGTGAAGCGTCATGCATGAACGTTAGCCTGTGTAGTTGAGCCCGGCAATTCGCTGCGTACCTGTGCATACGTACATGATAGGTCACCACTCACCATTATATTGGCTTTCAAGTTTCAATTCCCTTACCATCAATGCAAAAAAAAATTGAATAATTTTTTGTCCTTCATTCCCAACGGGTCGCGCGAAGGCATTTTTTTAGATGCGATTCACGTTAGGAAAACAATGTTGCGGAGAGAAGGGGAGAGGACTGATCTAGTCTCTCATCTAGTGTAGTGATTTCTTTTGTTTGATTTCAATGTCGCGGTGGCACGTCTGAGATGATGATGGCGGTGTGCCGGTGTTGTCTTGAACAAAAGTTTTGGGTTAATCTTGTCTTGAAGACATTTGGTTTGGCGTTGCCAGGGATCGAGCTTTGGAGTTTTTGTCCTCATCGATTTTCATGAATTTCCTTGTAAACTCCTTCTTAATCAATGAAAGAGGCAAAGCTTTTGCACCCCCTTATTTCACAATCAGCTTCAACAGTATGTTAAAGGATTATGACCCGGCCGGGTTGTATTCTTACCTTTATTTAGGTTTATTTATTTATTTGTGTGTGTGGGTTTATCTACACCACTATTTGGTTGAAAACAATCCTTTTTATCAAATATAAATTAAATTTCATTTTAACATAGGGAGACAATTATAAAGATAGGAACACATAGCAAAAAAGATAAACACAATCAATGGCTAGTCAAATTATAAAAACTGAAGTTCCTACTACGAATCTTCAAACATAAACCTATCTTAAATTGTCGAGTCAATTGTTTTAACACTATATTTGTACTGGATCATAACAGAGAGGTCCCTTGGAGCAGTGTACTAGTGGATTTTTCTTTTCTTGTTTGAGAACCTAGAATCGTGCATTTCTTATTCAACAAACGATGAGAAATCAATTATATCAGATCAGAGAAAGTAGAACACACACAAGTAGCAAAGGACCAAAGGTATTTTCTACAACTAAAAAATCGCATCGAGTTCCTTCATTATAGTCGTTGCCTCTACGTTTATTTTTTGCATCTCGACTTTTGTCTGAGATTACAGTTCATAAATTAGGGCGACCTTTATCACCTGCACACCTCGCTGGTCCTGTATGCCAACCTGCAGTCTAGCCCGAATGTCTTGTATGCCAACCTGGACTGCAGAACCAGGCGCCACACATCCAAGGCGATTTTGTTGGGCCCGCCCAGGAATCTAATACAGTCTTTTTTGTTTCTTTTTTTCTTTTATTTTCCTTTTGTATAATTTCTATTACTTTTTTCTAAACATTTTTAGTAATCCGAATACATTTGAAATCCAAACAAATTCACTAATCATTATTTTAAATGTATTTTTTAAATTGATTGAACTTTTTTGAAATTTGAAAAAAACAAATCTTAATAGTTTTTTAAATCTGAACCATTTTCACATTTCAAAATTTTTGAAAGATGAACTTTCTCTAATTTATAAAAAAATCACATTTAAATAAACTTTCAAAAATCCAAACACATTGAATCAAAAAGTAATTTTAAATCTAAAAAAATACTCAAAATGGAGCATTGTTTGAAATTGAACATTTAATAAATCTCAATAATTTTTATAGAATAAGAAATAGAAAGTAGAAAACAGAAAAAGAAACAAAATACAAAGAAAAATATAGAAATAAAGATAAAGAACCTAAAAATAGGTTGGCCCACATTCATTTGGAGGTGTGCGACGCGCGGGTGGTGCCGACCTAGTCGTTGTATAAGTTGGTGTTTATCCTAAGGCCTGTTGTCCGCCAAACCCTATACACCGCCTATTAGCGGCGCAGAACGAGTGCGTCGCGTATCCAGGCGGGATCAGCTTTGTTTTAATTTTTGGATATGGGCTTGGCCAGTTTAGTCGCCTTCACCTTCTTTATTTTCCTTCTTTTCTTTTTTATTTTCCATTTTCATTTCTTCTTTTTAGTTTCCTTTTAGTTTTCTTTATTCCTTTCCTGTTTTTCTTTTTTGGTGTACTTTTTTACTATTTTTATAAATTTGTTCATGAATTTGATTTTTGGTTCATAAATTTTGAAAATTGTTCATGTTTTTTGAAAAATGTTCAATATTTTAAAATGATTTTTTTGAAAATGGGTTCATGATTCTCTCTTTTTTAGAATTTTTTTTAGATTTTTTAAAAAATGCTTGTGGTATTTAAAAATTGTTTCCTGAATTTCAAAATTTGGTTTTTTATTTTTGAAAAAATGGTGAAGATTTTTTTTAAAAAAAATCATGATTTTAAAAAGTTGGTTCATGAATTTTGTAATTTCCCATTCATTCATGATTTTCCAAAATTGGTTCATGAATTTCAAAATATGTTCAAGACTTTTCAAAATTTTATGATTTTGATTGCCTGATTTTTTTTGTAACCAAATGTTCAGAATCGAAATTCAAAAATCTTAAAGAATCAGAAAAAGAAAAAGAAAAAACAAAGAGAGAAAACCTTATGGGCCACGGCCCAGCTAGGCATCCCGTGCGGGCGTGGTGCACGGCGCCTCATCCCGCCCGCCAACGGGCGGCGTAAAGGAGGCCCCCGTTGTCCTTTACTGGTCCATGGTCTCTGGATTAATAGTAATCCTAACCAGGAAGCCCATTATTATCGTTATTATTACTCTAGAGTACTATTATCATAACTAGATGTTATCCCGCGTGTTGCTGCGGCACTCTTAGCTGAATTTAGAAACTTTGTATAAGAAAGGAATAGAATGCTAAATCAACATTGACTATATCTTTTGATTACCTAAAAATGTAAACTTTAATTATCTGGATCTGCAGTTGTATAGGTTATTTAGAAGGCGAAGTAATAGAAATGTTGAGAGCTACGCAACGAAGTTTTTACGAATATGTTTTAGCACATAACATTTACAAACCAAAAACCGAAATATGTCTTCATGTAATCGCTAAGATTTACATGGCAAGAGACTTGAGAATTGATTGTTTATAAAAAAAAGCCCGCTTGGCAATTTTTTAGTTTTCACAGACGTTAAACTTCTTATCTGTATTGGTCAACATCCCAATGATATCCTCAATAGGAACATGGAATTGATCAAACATGCTAGAGGGTAGCCCTTATGGAGATAAAAAGGTGAGGTCAGTGAAGGTGACCTTGTCTCATCTGATCATCTCTGGTTGTCTATAAAGCACATCCTGCAAAGGTATATCTAACATTAGTTTAGAAATATTCAATATCACGGTTCAATTGGAGGTAAATCCACCTATTATTAGCTGGTCATAAATCACAAGGCATGATAGAAGGATATATATGATGTAAATAGGAAGACACCAAGCATTGTTGCCATAAGGTAGCAAGGTCCAGCTAGCAACCATGGTAGGACATAATCCAATTACAAAAATGTAAAGAACATACCTGATACTTCCATTCAATTAACTATGCTTTTAGGTGACGGCATGTCTACAAACATCTCAATCTGTGTCATATTATTCATTCGATCAGACAAAACGAAATCAGTAATGCTATGCTCCAGACCCATACGACATATTGTGGAGAGCACACATCGTAATTAAATTTGACTATATCTGTAGCCATAGCTTGCTAGCAAACAACACATGACTAACAATACAATTCCACAGAAATATAGTTATCCTGATATGCATCAAACCTCATTGAGAAAAGAGTTGGCAGATCCAGATGAGCAAGTGGACTGGTAGAAACTCATATCATCATCTACGGTCCAGTTTGGACTTTGTAGTTGTTGCAACAAAGAAGTGAGTGTTGTAAACTGACATACAAAAAGAAAGCCACTTCCTCCGATTAAACCAAATGCGTGGAATTCGGTACATGAGCAATACGGAATCCATGCTAAGATCGGGCATTATAAACTTCATCACCTCATCAGGCTAGGAGAATGAGAGCTGCTCATAAGTGAAGTTGTACCCGTCGGGGGAGGCGGCCAGGCAGCGGCGTGGTCGCGGTACTGGCATAGAGACGAAGGCGAGTGCTCAGAATTTGTCTCGTCCCGCACCCTACACGCGTGATACCCGCAGGAGAAGTTCGTCGATGATTCCATAATGGTGTCTGCAAACCATGTAAATTGACGAATCTGTATTAGATACAAAGAACACCATGCTGGAGGACACGGAATCACGAGTGAAGCTGCTGCTGCTCCACTACTTAAAGGAAATCTACTCCAGCGTTACTCCTGCATTTTTAGAAAATAAGATGGAGAAGAAATTGCGTCAGTTTCTTTTACCAATTAGTAGGCAATTACTCCTGCAGGGGAGATGAATAGGAATAGTAGCGAAACTGAAGGCATCGGAGAAGAAGAAAGGGCCACGCAACACATAGCATGGGCTCCAAAAAGAATTGTTACATGATGTCTCGGAATTTTGACAGGCAGATAGCGTTTGTGAATCCTAGTGACGTGCGTTTGTGAAACCTGGTGACGTGGCTCAAGGAAATTGCAGGAAAATCAAGTAGTGGGGGTTCCAATTTAGATATAGAAGATTAGAGGTCCATCTCAAACAAACAAACAAAATGGCTTCTTTTCATCAAGACATCAAGTATGAACGTACGAGACGAATAGCAGTTTTCCTTCACATGTGCAGGAAGATACCTGTCATTTGAAGCAAGCAATTGGCGGTCTCCACTAGTCTTGTTTCTCCGTAGAGATCATTATTTTGGTTCCCTCGTGTTGCAGGAGTAGCAAGAAATGACTACCTCTTCTTTCTCAGAATAACAGGAGGTTACTCCTGGCTCCGTTGCATGAAGCCCACGAAGACAGAGTAACAGGTACCTGCCTCAAAGGCTTAAATTCAGGAGTTTCAGCTCCCAGCAGAGGGGCAGCTGCCTCAAAAGCTAATGTTTAGGAGTTTCAATGCATGAGAAAAAACTAATCTAATGGGCAGACAAATGATTGCATCTTCAGTCATGTCCAGCAAAATCTTCAGGGGGAATCCTTCTGAACAGGCAAGGAAATTGCTTGATATCACCATTAATTTTTCGTACCTCCTGTCCACAAACTTTAGATTGCCATTTAGATCTTCGGGCAATGTTATCCAGATCCTTGGACAATTCTACGAAGATTCCTGGTAAAGACAAGCTCACATATGTAATATGTTGTCTGATGCAAGAACTGGTTGCCAAACAAGCCAGCTACAACCATACCAGGATGAGGACAGGAGGAGCAATCAACACTAGCAGCGGTGGGCATACCATACCAGGATGCCTCCGTGAACTTCGGGAGCAACTTGCAAATGGACATAAATATCTAACTTGCTAATGATCTAGCCTCAAAGCATCTCTACCGGCGCCCCCAAAACGCCTTCTAAAACGCGGTCGGCACGGATTTTAGGCTCGGGGTCCAAATTGGTGAACCACCGGCAAGCACAAAAACATGCCGGCATCCGTTGGATCTCAAATAAACGGCCAGCGCTCCCGCGTCGGTCCCTGCGCGGCAGGACCCTATCGTCGGCACCGTGCGGCACGGTGAAAAAACAGCCTCGGGCCCGCGTGCCAGGGAAAATTAACCCCCAAAAATCTCCCGTCACCCCGCCTCCCACCCTTCAGAGCAGTCGCCGCCGGCGACGATGCGCCCCTTTTTAGCTCCCTCCCCCTCCACCGGCCCAAAAAAGCTCTCTGGCCCTCCGACGCTTCCCCGCTGCCGTCTGTCTAGGTTTCCGCTGCCTATGCCGTGGGTACCGGCAGCGCACTCACAGGCGACGCCCTACCCCACCCGCAGGGTGTTCATCCATTTGCCTCGCCGGCCGCTATGGACAGCGACGACGAGCTCATGATGGAGGTGATGCAAGTGGATGAAGTTGAAGCCATCGCCCACCTACAACGCTGGAATATGGGGTTCGCGTTCCTACTGCAACCCTGACAGCAGATGGAGAACGTCGTTCCCCGCCAGGGCGGCTCGGTCCTTGGGAAGGCGCCGAACAAGAATCGCAGTAGGGACACCAGCGCCCTGTTGTTGTACTCCGACTATTTTGCAGACAATACAATAAATACACCGAAGTAATTTGCGTCGGCGGTTTAGGATGAACAAGGAGTTGTTAATGAAGATTGTGCAAGGCATGAGAGAGTACGACGACTACTTCAAGTACAAGAAAGATTGCACCGGAAAGTGGGGGTTCACGTCCGTTCAGAAATGCACGGCCGCCCTATGGTGCATCGCATATGGAGCTCCGCCGGATACTTGAGTGCACTATCTATGAATGGCTGAGTCGACATCTACGGATGGTGTCTTCAAGTTTTGTCGGGCAGTTGTCACGGTGTTTGGTCCAACCTATCTAAGACAACCAACTGAAGAAGACACAGCCCAAATCCTTGCATAAAATGCAGCCGAGAGGATTTCTAGGTATGCTTGGTAGCATCGATTGCATGCATTGGGCTTGGAAGAAGTGCCTGTTTGCTTGGCGGGGGCTGTACAAAGGACGCAATGGGGAATGCAGTTTGATCCTTGAAGCTGTTGCTGATCACGACCTATGGATTTGGCATTCTTTCTTCGGAATGGCGCAAACACACAATGACATCAATGTATTGCAGTGATCTCCTATGTTCGCAAGACTGACCGAGGGACAGTCTCCTCCGGTTAACTTTCAGATCAACGGCAACACCTACACCAAAGGGTATTACCTCGCTGACTGTATCTATCCTTCTTGGGCTACTTCTGTGAAGATAATTTCTGGATCAACTTTGGAGAAGCAATCTTGGTTTGCAAAGTGTCAAGAGGCAGCTTGGAAGGATGTAGAGCGGGCATTTGGTGTGCTTCAGGCGCGTTTTGCCGTTGTCGGGTACCCAGCTCTTACTTGGTCGGAATCTCAGATGTGGGAGGTGATGGTCTGTTGTGTGATCTTGCACAACATGATTATTGAGAGTGAGCAGGCTGAACCAGATAATGATCATGCATACGACTACATAGGTCCTCTTGCACAACTTGATGATCAGGTGCCAGCTCAGTTTTCTGCTTTCCTCGCCATGCATATGGAAATCCGCAACGCCCAGAAACATCATCTACTTCATGCTGATCTAGTCGAGCACCTTTGGTCGCTCAAAGGAAACGCATGATTTGCTATTTGAATTTTCCTATTTAAATTTTATATTTGAATTTCCTATTTGATTAAGGTTTGTAATAAACTAATTGTTTGTGTAAAATATGTAATATTTGTACTTCATAAACATATATGTATTACTATTTGAATTAGATTTGTAAAGAAACAATTTTTTGGAACCGGCGTTTTGGAGCCGCCGGTGTGGGAGCCCGGCCCCAGTTTTCTAGGAGGACATGCCGGCACTCCCAAAACGGACCTGCTGATGTCCCTGCCAGCCACAATTTTAAAGGCGCCGGTGAGGATGCTCTGAGATTCACACTGCATTCCCACTAGCATACTAGCTAGCTTAGAAACTAACTGAACATTTCAGAGCAGTATCATTTGTTACTACAGTGCGAACGCCTACTAATAGTTCTGAAATTGTAGGAATTCATAGTGTCCACACTCTCGATGGTTATGGTTTCCTTCTTGCAACAAGATATAATTACCCTATGCCACAAGTTGTCAACTAAGTTTTGGTATTGCGGAGTTTTCTCTTGCTACATGAGTATTAGTTAGATGTGCTGCATCATCTATATATTAAGACGTCATGCCCATATGAGTGCAAATGAAACATTACATAAACATGAGTTGATTTATCTTGTCTAAAAAGCTATATTTCATTCCACCGTATCAATGAGAGAGTAGTTAAGTGAACCTATTAACAATGGTCCACTTTAAATCACAAGAAACATTTTTGTTAATGTTCCCGCAATCTAATAATAATAATCATGAATAGCAGTACAAACAACCCAAAAAAGTGATGAAGATTACAAGTAGGTATTTGGACCACATTTCACTTTACATTACATACATTTTTTGTTTTCTACAATTTATTATTCCTAAAATACATAAAAATTTATTGTATGTAGTTTTCATTACTATCTTGCATAATTATTCTTGTCATCATCATCCACGACAATGACACTTCTCTATCACTGTTGTCGTGGAAGAGGAGCTGAAATTTCTTTCGCCATTGCCAATGATTTTATGGCACCGTTATATTCATCTTTTACTTCATCATTTACATTACCATTTACTTTTATTTTGTTTTGTTTACCATTTACTAATACAAGAATGTCTTGTGACACTCACAACCGCTATGGTAAAGTTAGGGACACATGCAAGGCGATAATCTTTGTTGTGCAGGATTACTAGAGAAAAGATAGGGAGTGAATAATTCCCTTTTCCCTGAGAGGTTGATATCAGCCCGAGTAGCCCTTGTGGGAAAAATCACCCTTGCTACATCACTATGCGATTGGAGTCCTAATGAGTTGGTACACATATAGTTTGTCGCCTTCAGTGGGGCAGGAGGGAAGCACCCTGCGAAAGTCGGCTTGCCGATTGCGTAGCTCTGCCACCGACCGAAGAGAGAACCTTGGCAAAATTTAGGGAGGAGAGCGGCAAATGAAATAACATCGAAAGGGCGGCGACCATTGAAAGAGGTTGTACGTGTGATGGAGAGGCTTAGGGCGTAGGTGGCGTAGCTTGCTGGAGAGGGTTCGGGGCGGAGGGAACGTGATGGTGTTGGCTGTAGTCCGGGGTCTCGATAAGACCCCCCAAATCACCCCAACCCGCAAAATAACCGCCAGTTTGCCGGTTGGGCCCAAAAAAGTGCGCGGAACAGACCCCCCATCCGTCCCCGACCCAAAAAAAAAATTGGGGGCGCCGCCATCCGCGCGGCTCTGACCCGCACATCTGGGGGTTGAAAGGGCAAACCGAGCCCGACCCCCAACTCTTGCAAGGCGTTGGCGGGACGGACATTTCAGCTCGCGCCTACCCTTTCATCGTCGCTGTTGCGAAAATCCCCCACTGCGCCGCCGGCCGCCGCCGCAGATCCCGGCTGCTCCGCGAGTCCCCCGGCCGATTCCGACCGCAGGCGTGCTGCCCCCACCCGCCGCCTCCATTCCCCACCATTGAAGGTCCGCGGCGACCGCATCGGGGTGCCCCGCAGCCGCCGCCGCCCGCTGCCGGATTCTGGCCACTCGTCCGCGACTCTGAAGGTACGCAGCCGTTTCCCCGCATCTCCGGTCGCCGCAACCCCCGAGCAACCCCCGACCGTAGCTAATTCCCCCATTCACAGATGCCGCTGAGCAGCTGCGTGCTATTTTTGATGGAGGATTCGTCATCTTCGGATGACTCTGATTTGGAGGACATCCTCTTCGACGACGACGAGCAGCTTCTCCTTATGCTTGCCGCGAAGGAGGAAGAAGATAATAAAAGGCTCAAACGGCCGGGGTCGAAGTTCGGCCGGCTATGCATCCCTCGGAATCGCATGCTCGGGCATGCTATGCTCATGCAAGATTACTTCTCCGAGGTACCAACCTATCCGGCCTACCTCTTTCATCGCCAATATCGAATGCGGCGTTCTTTATTTGTCAAGATTGTAGAAACTTGCAGTTGCCAAGACTCGGTATTTCAAATGTCGGAGAAATGCCGCCGATTTGCTTGGTTTTAGTGGATATCAAAAGATATCCGCGGCAATGAGAGTTTTAGCATACGGAATTCCGGCCGACTATGCCGATGAGTACCTTCACATTGGTGAAGATACTACCATGGAGTCGGTGCGTAGGTTTTGCAAGGTGATGATTGATGGTGCGGTGTTAATGTAGATGACCGACCAGTTGGGAACCCCAAGAGAAGGTGTGATGAGCACAGCAGCAAGTCTTCCCTCAGTTATGAAACCAAGGTTTATCGAACCAGTACGAGAAAGAACCAAACTTCAGAAGGTGATGCTTGCTAGCTTCGTGACACTTCGGACAATGGCGGCAGGAATATTGTTGGTATGTCTTCACCCAGCAGCAACGTGAAACCTGCACACAACACAACCAAGAACTTTGCTCCCAACTTACGATAAGGTTGTCAATCTCACCGGTTTGCTGTAAATAAAGGATTGAGTGTATCGAGTGGTAAAAGGATAATAGTATGCAAGTAAAAGTAAACAGTGCGAGTAAAAGTAAATGGTAAAACAATGTAAAGGAAATTGGACCGGGATCCACAGTTCACTAGTGGTGTCTCTCCATAAGATAAATAATAATATGCTGGGTAAACAAATTATAGTTGGGCAATTGATAGAATAAAGATAACGTACGTATGTCATGAGGATCACTATGAGATTCACTCTAGGCATTACGACAAAATACATAGACCGTAATCCAACTGCATCTATGACTAATAATCCACTCGCGGGGAGTCATCCGAGTACCCCTTGAGTATTAAATTGCGAACAACGAATAACTGCATTAAGCAAAGTGCGTAAAGTAAACAAAGCAAATGTCCTTGGACACAAGAATGTTGTTTTCTCCCTAGTGGCAATAGCACATCTACAACCTTAGAGGTTTCTGTCACTCCCCCAAATCAAATAGAGGCATGAACCCAACTATCGAGCATAAATACTCCCTCTTGGAGTCACTAGCATCTACTCGGCCAAGATATCTACTAGCAACGGAAAGCATGCAAGATCATAAACAACATAGAGATAACATAAGATATAAATTCAGCACATCAACTTGACATAGTACCAATACTCATCGGATCCCAACAAACACACCATGTATGATTACATAAAGATGATCTTGATCATGTAGGGCAGCTCACAAGATCTAAACATGAAGCATATGGTGGAGAAGACAACTATCTAGCTACTGCTATGGACCTGTAGTTCAAGGTAGACTACTCACACATCACTCTGGAGGCGACCATGGTGGTGGAGAAGGCCTCCGGCAGGGATTCCCCTCTCCGGCAGGGTGCCGGAAAGAGCTCCTGGATCCTCCCGATCTCGCTTTGATGACGGTGGCAGCTTGCAGTATGTTTCGAGGAAAAGCGATCCGTCCCTTAGGTTTTTCCCGTCGAGGGGACTTTATAGGCAAAAGGGCATCGTCAGAGATGGGGCCAGCTGGCCTCACCATAGGGTGGCACAGCCAGGGGCTCCTGGCCCCCCTCCATCTCATCTTCGGTCTTCACGAAGCTTCGGTAAAAATAGGAGGTTCGGCTTTTGTTTTGTCCAATTCCGAGAATATTTCCTGTATAACTTTTCTGAAACACAAAAATAGCAGAAAACAGGGAACTGGCACTGTGGCATCTTGTTAATATGTTATTTTCGGAAAATGCATAAAAATGCCATGAAGTGTAACAAAACACAAAGCAAATGGTGTATAAACAAGCCTGGAGCATCAAAAATTATAGATACGTTTGAGACGTATCAAGCATCCCCAAGCTTAACTCCTGCTCGTCCTCGAGTAGGTAAGTGATAACAAAAGAATAATTTTTTGAGGTGACATGCACCATCACAATCTTCATCATCTATGTAAACATTGAGTGTTGGGATCAAAGAACTTAAAACATGGGCATAAAAGACATAATCTTGACAATAAAAACTTAGCAACCATGTTATAACATGAAAAGAAACACAAACGAAAGATCATTAATAATAAAACAATGAAAGTCAAACGTGTGTTGAAATCGTATGGAAAAATATAGCAAATGGTTTTTAGCTTGTCCTCCATAGAAGAGCAAAACATAAATGCATAGGACACCTTCAAGTTTAAAAGGGCGACTAGATACAAATAATTTAAGAACAAGTGAAACCATAATCATGAATCAATCAATGATAAACTTTGGAACTATGCACACTAAACTTAGAATGGCAACTATGCTCTCTTAGACGGTGCATAAAGGTAGAAGGTGGAGACTCAATATAAAAGTAAAAGAAAGGCCCTTCACAGAGGGAAGCAGTGATTGCAAGTTTTATAAACCTTCAAAAATCATGGTACTTACTAGCTTTGAGCTCTCATTGCCCCCATCATAGGCATCTTGAATGGTTAAAGTTAATGCGAGAACGATTATGAGCATATACTTGACAAATCATAAGTTGAAAACCTCGTGTCCTGTGAAGTATGAATACCCAAACCTCATGCTACTCGACTTAGGGTCCCAAGCAAGCTCTTGTCATTGTAAGTATACACGTATCATCGAGAACTGCCAACGGGGTACCTCCTTGCCCGATGACATGGAATAAGCCCACATGAAAATGACAGGACAAATAGACAATGAACACCTCAGTATCTCTTTTATTTACCATTGGTATAGCTTTTTATTTTGAGATGCGTCGTCGAATGTCCACTATAGGCATGCTGTAAATTTCACTATGAATGATGCATGGCTTAGATTAGCGGCCCAGGCGTTTCTCTAACACATATACAAACTCCATGATCCCGCAAGATTTCCAACTTATTTCACATCACGAGTATCCATAAACAAAAGATCACGATATCAACTCAAATAAGAGAAAGTGCAATGTTGAAAGCTTACCCCATGACGGCATGGTTTGGCTAATTTTCAACTTACAACTTGCAAGCATAACGTTAATATAAAAGAGCCACAATGTCAAAATTTTAAAAGCGAGAAAAGTAAAGTGTGCCGTCAGGTTCATGAGAACTTTACTGACTAATTTTCACATAACACCAAAAGAGTTTAATTCGAAGGATAGATAAAAGCAAGTCAAATGTACTTGGAATAGCAATTTGCTAATAGGTATGTATGGTGGACACATTGGAATAACTTGGTTTTTGGGAGTTGGATGCACGAGTAGAGCTCATACTCAGTACAAAATGAGGGCTAGCAAAAGACTGGGAGCGACCAACTAAGAGAGCAATAACGGCCATAATCATGCATAGCGAGAAAACATCATTAAGAGAAGTATAAAATGGCATCACAAGTCAAAAACCAAATGATCATAGAGGCTTATAGCGACTTTGTAAGAGTCAAACATGTTGTAAGCATGCGCCAAGTCAATCCAAATAAAGCATCAAGGAGAAAACCAAATAAATGCTTCCGTATAATAAAAACAACGCATGATTTTTTCAAAGGCTCTTTAAGCAATCTCAGTCATTTAAGACAAGTCATGCTACAGCAAAACTACTAAGCATACTATCAGAATGACATCAAGCATGATATGAAAAATTCTAAGCTGCAGTTTAAACAAGCTCCTTTTTGTACCACTTTTTTGCATGAAACTTTTTCTCTTTTCCAACACTATTCAAACCTTTTTTAGACCACTCTTTTGATGAAAACCAACATAGACCAGTAGTCTAAATACACCTTGATGCAAATATAAAACAAGATCTGAACAAAAATCAAGGCAAAAAATGAAAGCTAAAAGCAGTTCTAGAAAAAGAGAACACTCGTTGAACGATAAGAGTGAAAATAGAGTGTTCTTGGCAATGAAAACCGAAGTATATCTCCTCCAAAAGAAATTTGTTGGGGTCCAACCATTTATTGCAGCAAATAAAACAAAAGAAAACTAAAAGCAAAAGTAAAGACGCTCCAATAAAAATGCATAGAATATGAAGCAATAAAAATATAGTGTGTTGAAAGGTGACCTGATTTTTGCCGATGAAGAAGGGGTGCCTCGGGGGCATCCCAAGCTTTGACGCTTGTACCTCTTGGATATTTCTTGGGGTGATATGGGCATCCCCAAGCTTGAGCTTTTGGCCATTCTTCATCTCATCTCATCATTCTTCAATCCCTACACTTGAAAACTTGCTTCATACAAAACTTCATACAATTCTATTAGCAACGTTAGCATAAGCATAATAAGCAACGTTAGCATAAGCATAATAGTGAATCAACCCTTTTTGGTTCAGGTTTCAACTAAAAAACACCACATATCAAGCATATACTACTGTAGCAACTTCCTCAAAAGTTCTGTGATCAAAAGAACGAAAAAAGAAAACGATCGAGAGGCAAACACAAATAGTGGCAAAAATCTGTCAAAACAGAACAGCTGACAAAGGTCGAATTTTTCGAGGAACTTCTGTTGTTCAAATCAAAAAGTGAAAAACTAATGAAAGTTTAGATATAACCTGGGGCATATGCTCAAGAAATTTCAGATCAAAAAGATATCCTGAGAATTTTCACGAATTTTTACGGTGCAGCACAAAAATCTGTTTCAGGACAGCAACTTCCCCAAATCTTACCTCCCTCAAATTAGAGGTTCTTCTTGGCACAACAACGAAATAAAAATGATAAGGAGTGGTCATTACAGTAGTAATAACTTCCAAGACTCAAATAAAAGAAAAAGTACTGAAAAGAAAACATTAGGTTATCTCCCAAGAGTGCTTTTCTTTAACGCCTTTGAGCTAGGCGCAGAAAGTGAAAATCAAGTAATATCAAGCGATGAAGCATCAAGTTCATAATTTGCTCTAAGAATAGAGTCAAAAATCAATTCCTTCCTCCTTCTAGGGAAGTGTTCCATACCTTTCTTGAGTGGGAATTGGTATTTGATGGTGCCTTCCTTTATATCAATGATGGCACCTACAGTTCGAAGAAAAGGTCTTCCCAAAATAATAGGACATGAAGCATTGCATTCAACATCCATAACAAGAAAATCAACGGGAACAAGGTTATTGTTAACCATAATAAGAACATCATTAATCCTTCCCAAAGGTTTCTTCTTAGCAACATCAGCAAGAGGAACATCAAAATAACACTTTTCAAGCGGTGGTAAACCAAGCATATCATAAATCTTTCTAGGCATAACAGAAATACTAGCGCCTAGATCACATAAAGCATAGCAATCAAAACCATTAACATGCATATCAATGATGGGTTCCCAACCATCTTCTAACTTCTTGGGAATAGAAGCCTTTTGTTTCAACTTTTCCTCCCTAATTTTCATGAGAGCATTTGTAATATGATTTGTAAAAGCAACATTAATAGAACTAGCATTGGGACTCAAAGCAAGATTTTGTAAGAACAAAATAACTTCAGATAAATTGCAGCCATCAACATCAAAATTATTAAAAGAAATAGAGCTATCATCTCTCATACTCCGAAAGAAATAGAGCTATCATCTCTCATACTCCAAAAAATTTCAGCACTTTTTGTAAAAAAAGTTTTTGCAGTTTTGGGCTTTTTTGCACAAGGAGTAGGAGTTTTCTCTACACCAATCAAAGTAATAAGATTGCTAGCATTTGGAACAACATCATTAGAGGTGGTAATAGTACATACCTTCATTTTTCTAGCAATCTCATCTTCTCTTTCCCACCTGATATGCAATTCTGCTAACATCCTAACATTTTCATCAATTCTAACTTGAATGGCATTAGTAGCAGCAAAAGGATCAGGTTTAGCAGACATTCTATTAATCAAGGAGGATTGCGCATCAGACAAAGATGAAATATCGGTTTCACCTTTAGAAACCTTAGCTTGCAACTCAGGAATAGCCCTGTTCAAATTATCAAGTTGATGACTAATAGTCTTCAACAAGGCAGATTGCTCCTCCATGGTCTTGGTAAACACCTTGTTCTGCTCATATTGCATATGCATAAAATTCTTAGTAGCCCTTTCAACTTCTAAAATCCTTTCTTCACTAGGCATTTTAGGTCTACCAAGATAGCTATTATCACCATTAGAAGGAAACGGCCTATAATTGTTGCTAGCAAAATTGTTCCTATAAGCACTGTTGTTGAAATTATTATTTCTAATAAAGTTTACATCAACATGCTCTTCTTGAGCAACCAAAGAGGCCAAAGGAACATTATTAGGATCAACATGAGCTCTATCATTAGAAAGCATAAGCATAATAGCATCAATCTTATCACTTAAGAAAGAGGTTTCCTCAACAGAATTTACCTTCTTACCTTGTGGAGCTCTCTCGGTGTGCCACTCAAAATAATTTACCATCATGTTGTCAAGAGGCTCTGTTGCGGCGCCCAAGGTAAGGGACATAAAAGTGCTTCCAGCAACTGAATCCAATAGATTTCTTGAAGAAAAATTCAGTCCTGCATAAAAAGTTTGGACAGTCATCCAAGTAGTCAATCCATGAGTGGGACAATTCTTTATCATAGATTTCATTCTTTCCCAATCTTGAGCAACATGTTCATTATCAAACTCTCTAAACTTCATAATATCACTACGCAAAGCTATAATCTTAGCAGGAGGATAGTATTTTCCAATAAAAGCATCCTTACACTTATCCCTAGAATCAATACTATTTCTAGGCAAAGATAGCAACCAATCCTTAGCTCCTCCTCTTAAAGAGAAATGAAACAAATTAAGCTTAATAATATTACCATCTACATCCTTATACTTTTGCATCTCACATAGCTCAACAAAATTGTTGAGATGACCTACAGCATCATCAGAACTGGCACCAGAAAATTGCTCTTTCATAACAAGATTCAACAAAGCAGGTTTGATCTCATAAAAATTTGCCTCAGGAGCAGGTGGCGCAATAGGAGTGCAGATAAAATCATTGTTTTTGGTGCTAGTAAAGTCACACAACTTGGTGTTCTCAGGAGTACCCATTCTAGCAAAACTAAAAGCAAGCAAGTAAAAGCAACTATAAAGGAAACTATTTTTTGTATTTTTGATAAAATGATGCAAGCAAAATAAAATAAAGCAAAACAAAAACAAAATAAAAGATTGTACGTGAGAGACTCCCCTTGCAGAAATCTTCTTCCTCCCCGGCAACGGCGCCAGAAAACTTGTTGATGGTGAAGTGTTAATGTAGATGACCGACCAGTTGGGAACCCCAAGAGAAGGTGTGATGAGCACAGCAGCAAGTCTTCCCTCAGTTATGAAACCAAGGTTTATCGAACCAGTACGAGAAAGAACCAAACTTCAGAAGGTGATGCTTGCTAGCTTCGTGACACTTTGGATAATGGCGCCAGGAATATTATTGGTGTGTCTACACCCAGCAGCAACGTGAAACCTGCACACAACACAACTAAGAACTTTGCCCCCAACTTACGATGAGGTTGTCAATCTCACCGGTTTGCTGTAAACAAAGGATTGAGTGTATCGAGTGGTAAAAGGATAATAGTATGCAAGTAAAAGTAAACAGTGCGAGTAAAAGTAAACGGTAAAACAATGTAAAGGAAATTGGACTGGGGTCCATAGTTCACTAGTGGTGTCTCTCCATAAGATAAATAATAACATGCTGGGTAAACAAATTACAGTTGGGCAATTGATAGAATAAAGATAACGTACATATGTCATGAGGATCACTATGAGATTCACTCTGGGTATTACGATAAAATACATAGACCGTAATCCAACTGCATCTATGACTAATAATCCACTAGCGGGGAGTCGTCCGAGTACCCCTTGAGTATTAAGTTGCGAACAACGGATAACTGCATTAAGCAAAGTGCGTAAAGTAAACAAAGCAAATGTCCTTGGACACAAGAATGTTGTTTTCTCCCTAGTGGCAACAGCACATCTACAACCTTAGAGGCATCTGTCACTCCCCCGAATTAAATAGAGGCATGAACCCAACTATCGAGTATAAATACTCCCTCTTGGAGTCACTAGCATCTACTCGGCCAAGATATCTACTAGCAACAGAAAGCATGCAAGATCATAAACAACATAGAGATAACATAAGATATAAATTCAGCACATCAACTTGACATAGTACCAATACTCATCGGATCCTAACAAACACAACATGTATGATTACATAAAGATGATCTTGATCATGTAGGGTAGCTCACATGATCTAAACATGAAGCACATCGTGGAGAAGACAACCATCTAGCTACTGCTATGGACCCATAGTCCAAGGTAGACTACTCACACATCACTCCGGATGCGACCATGGTGGTAGAGAAGGCCTCCGACAGGGTGCCAGGAAGAGCTCCTGGATCCTCCCGATCTCGCTTCGACAACGACGGCAGCTTGCAGTACGTTTTGAGGAAAAGCGATCCGTCCCTTAGGTTTTTCCCGTCGAGGGGACTTTATAGGCGAAAGGGCATCGTCAGAGGTGGGGCCAGCTGGCCTCACCATGGGGTGGCGCGGCCAGGGGCTGGGCCGCGCCCCCCTGTAGTGAGCCTGGCTCCTTGCCCCTGATGTCTACGCACGCGTCTGTTCTTGTAGACAGTGTTGGGCCTCCAAGTGCAGAGGTTTGTAGAGCAGCAGCAAGTTTCCCTTAAGTGGATCACCCAAGGTTTATCGAACTCAGGGAGGAGAAGGTCAAAGCTATCCCTCTCAAACAACTCTGCAATTACGATACAGAAAGTCTCTTGTGTCCCCAACACACCCAATATACATGTCAGATGTATAGGTGCACTAGTTCGGCGAAGAGATAGTGAAATACAAGTAGTAGTGATGATTATAAGTAGTAAATGTAATCTGAAATAAATATCGCTGCAAGCAAACATGTAACAAAACTAAAAGGAAATGGTGTGCAATGCTTGGAAACAAGGCCTAGGGATCATACTTTCACTAGTGGACACACTCCCAACAAATATAACATAATTGAACCAATAGATACTATCATCAATATGCAACTCAAAACAATTCTCCAATGGAAAACGAACACTAATCATGTGTAGGGCTACGAAGCACTCCTCAAAGTCCGTATTTCCCCAAACTAGATTGTCCCACACTGTCACCGTGAACGCACTAGATGGTTCAAACAAACACCAACAGTTCATAGAGACATTAACCAAAAAGACACACATGATGCGCACACTGTCACCGTCACACCATGATACAAGGTATCTCTGGAGTTTACAAATATAAAGCACGGGAGTAGCATAATATCTGAATAATAACATCTACCAATTCAACTAGATACAAAGCCCACGATCACATAAAGATCACATCATGGGAGAGAGAGGTGAACCACATAGCTACCGGTAGAGCCCTTAGCCCCGGGGGAGAACTACTCCCTCCTCATCATAGGAGACAGCAAGGTTGGTAGAGATGGCGGTGAGGTCGATGGAGACGGCGGAGACGGCGACAGAGACTGATGGAGATGGCTCCGGGGGCACTTCCCCGTCCCGGCAGGGTGCCGGAACAGAGACTTCTGTCCCCCAAAATTTGTCTTCGACGGCGGCGGAGCTGCGGAACTGTTCTGGGAAAAACACCGATTCTTTTAGGATTTTCCATCGGGAGGCTTCTTATAGGCGAAGGGGCGTCGTCAGGAGTGGACCAGGGTGGCCTCACAATGGGTGGGCGCGGTGATAAATGGTGCCAGAAAACTTGTTGGCGTGTAGTTGATGAAGTAAATGACCGGCCAGTTGGAAACCCCAAGAGAAGTTTTGATGAATATAGCAGCAAGTTTTCCCTCAGTTATGAAACCAAGGTTATCAATCCAGTAGGAAAAAGCCAAACTCAAGAAGGTGATGCTTGCTAGCTTCGCGACAGCTCCGGACAATTTATAGGGCGCCTCATCCAGGCTTTGTTTTGCGAGTGGCAACGTGGAACCTGCATACAACACAATCAAATACTTTGTTCCCAACTTACGATGAGGTTGTCAATCTCATCGGTTTGCTTGAAACAAAGGGTATGAGCGTATCGAGTGGAAAGCAATAGTAGTTTGCGAGTAAAGTAAACAGTGCGAGTAAAGTAAACAGGTGATAGCAATATAAAGGAAATAGGACCGGGGTCCACAGTTCACTAGTGGTGTCTCTCCATAAGATAAAATAACACATGCTAGGTAAACAAATTACAGTTGGGCAATTGATAGAATAAAGACAACGTGCATATGTCGAGAGGATCACTATGAGATTTACACTGGGCATTACAACAAGATACATAGACCGCCATCCAACTGCATCTATGACTAATAATCCACTTGTGGCGAATCAATTCGAGAACTCCACAAGTATTAAGTTGCGAACAACAGATAACTGCATTAAGCAAAGTGTGTAATGTAAACAAAGCATATGCCCTTGAGCATATGAATATTGTTTTCTCCCAAGTGGCAACAGCACATCTACAACCTTAGAGGTTTCTGTCACTCCCCCAGATTAAATAGAGGCATGAACCCAACTATTGAGCATAAATATCCCCTCTTGGAGTCACTAGTATCTACTCGGCCAAGATAGCTACTAACAACGGAGAGCATGCAAGATCATAAACAACATAGAGATAACAAAACATAATATTCAGCACATCAACTCAATCATAACACCAATATTCATCGGATCCCAACAAACACAACATGTAGAATTACATAACGGTGATCTCGATCATGTAAGGCAGCTCACGAGATCTAAACATGAAGCACATGGTGGAGAAGACAAACATCTAGCTACTGCTATGGACCCATAGTCCAAGGTAGACTACTCACTCATCGCGCCGGAGGCAAGCATGGCGATGAAGAAGACCTCCGTTGGCGATTCCCCTCTCCCACAGGGTGTCGGGAAGAGCTTCTGGACCATCCCAATCTCGGGTCGACGACGGCAGCGGATCGCGATGTATTCTGGAAAAGTGATCGGGTATTTAGGTTTTTCCCGTCGGGGGGTCTTTATAGGCAAAGGGGCATCGTCAGAAGTGGACCGAGGTGGCCACACACATAGGGGGCGCGGCCTAGCCCTGGGTCGCGCCGCCCTGTTGTGTGGGCCCCTCGTGGCTCCACTCCGTCTCCTCTTCGGTTCTCTGGAAGCTTCGGTGAATTTCTGGATGTTTGGCTTTTGTTTTGTCCAATTTCGAGAATATTTCTTGTGTAACTTTTCTGAAACACAAAAACAGCAGAAAATAGGGAACTAGCACTGTGGCATCTCGTTAATAGGTTAGTTCCGGAAAATGTATAAAAATGCCACGAAGTGTAACGAAACACTAAGCAAATGGTGTAAAAACAAGCATGGAGCATCAAAAATTATAGATACGTTAGAGACGTATCAGCATCCCCAAGCTTAACTCCTGCTCGTCCTCGAGTAGGTAAGTGATAACAAAAATAATAATTTTTGAGGTGACATGCACCTATACAATCTTGATCATATATGTAAGCGTTATGCGCTGGGATCAAAAGAACTTAAAACATGGGCATGAAAGATATAATCTTGATAGAACAAACTTAGCAACCATGTTATAACATGAAAAAGAACACAAATAAAAGATCATGAAAATAAAACAATGAAAGTCAAACGTGTGTTCAAATCATATGGAAAAACATACAGATAGTTTTCAGCTTGTCCTTTATGAGAGAGCAAAACATAAATGCATAGGACACCTTCAAGTTTAAGAGGGCGACTACATACAAGTAATTTAAGAACAAGTGGAACCAACATCATGAATCAATCAATGAAAACTTTGGGACAATGCACATTATACTCAGAATGACAACTATGCTCTCTTAGACGGTGCATAAAGGTAGAAGGTGGTGACTCAACATAAAAGTAAAAGAAAGGCCCTTTGCGGAGGGAAGCAGTGATTAAACATGTGCTAGAGCTTTTCATTTGTAAAATAGAGATAAAAAATTGGGTTTTGACAGGTGGTTGTTTCATGTCAACGACTGGCAATGGGGTCTTACTATCTTCCATAATAAACAAGTGAGAGCGGTTCCGAGTTCTTTGAAAATTTGGCACATTGGTGCTCTTTTATAAAGCTTTGGCACTCCTCCCCACCTTTTTTCCTTTCTCAAACCATGGCTAACCGATTCCATCAGGTGCCCACCAACATTCACATACCATGGAGGAGTGCCTTTTTTTTTCTTTTTTTTAGAATTAGATTTCAATGGTCTGACCAGCTCTCATGCAAAATTAATGACGAGCAGATGAAGCTGCCTAGTCGAGGGGTACTTAATTTAATATGGAAGATATCAATTCCGACCACTACGTCCCCATGAGCTAAAAACAGTGGCACAAAACAAGAAGTAGTTGAAAGTTTTGAAAGGTAGCACATGAAAATTTACTTGGAATAGCTTACAAATACCATGCATAGGAATTTATAGTTGACACAATGGCAAACTTGGTTTTTAGGAGTTGGATGCATGAGTAGAGCTCATACTCAGTACAAAATGAGGGCTAGCAAAAGACTGGGAGCGACCAACTAAGAGAGCAATAACGGCCATAATCATGCATAGCAACAAAGCAACATTAAAAGAAGCATAAGATGGCATCAAAAGTCAAAAACTAAATGATCATAGAGGCTTATGGCGACTTTGTATGAGTCAAACATGTGTGAGCATGCGCCAAGTCAACCCAAATAAAGCATCAAAGGATAAAACCAAAATAATGCTTCCAAATAATTAAAACAACGCATGATTTTTTTCAAAGGCTCATTAAGCAATCTCAGTCATTTGAGACAAGTCATGCTACAGCAAAACCACTAATCATACTATCAAAAAGACATCAAGCACGACATGCAAAAGCCTAGGCCGCAGTCTACACAAGCTCCTTTTTGTACCACTTTTTTGCATAAAGCTTTTTCTCTTTTCCAACACCATTCGAACATTTTTGAAACAACTTGATGAAAACCAACATGGACCAGAGGTAAAAATACACCTTGATGCAAAGATATAACAAGATCTGAACAAAAATCAAGGCAAAAAATGAAAACTAAACGCAGTAGCAGAAAAAGAGAAACACTCGTTGAACGATAAGAGTGAAAAACAGAGTGTTCTTGGCAAATGAAAAGCAAGGCAACTTCTCCAAAAGGAATTTGTTGGGGTCCAACCATTTATTGCAGAAAAAAAACTAAACAAAACTGAAAACTAAAAACAACTGACGCTCCAAGAAAAATGCATAATGCATGAAGCAATAAAAATATAGTGTGTTGAAAGGTGACCTGATTTTTGCCGATGAAGAAGGGGTGCCTCGGGGGCATCCCCAAGCTTTGACGCTTGTACTTCTTGGATATTTCTTGGGGTAACATGGGCATCCCCAAGCTTGAGCTTTTCTCCATTCTTCAACTCATCTCAACATTCTCCAATCCCTACACTTGAAAACTTCCTTCATATAAAACTAAACACAATTCTATTAGCAACATTAGTGTAAGCATAATAATGAATCAACTCTTTTTTGCTTCAGGTTTCAACTCAAAACCACCACATATAAAGCATATACTACTGTAGAAACTTCCCCAAAAGTTCCGTGATAAAAAAAACTAAAAAAGAAAGCGATAAAGCGGCAAACACAAATATTGGCAGAAATCTGTCAAAACAGAACAGCTGACAAAGGTCGAATTGTTAGAGGGTTTTATGTTGCTCAAATCAAAAAGTGTATAACTAATTAAAGTTTGGATATAACCTGGGACATATGCACAAGAAATCGCAGGTCCAAAAGATATACTGAGAATTTTCACGAATTTTTACGGTGCAGTACCAAAAACTGTTTTAGGACAGCAACATCCCCAAATCTTACCTCACTAAAATTAGGGGCTTCTCTTGGCACAATAACGAAATAAAAATGATAAGGAGAGGTTATTACAGTAGCAATAACTTCCAAGACTCAAATAAAAGAAAAAGAACTGAAAGTAAAAATATTGGGTTATCTCCCAAGAGTGCTTTTCTTTAATGCCTTTGAGCTAGGCGCAGAAAGTGCGAATCAAGTAATATCGGAGGAGGCATTAAGATCAACTGTTTCCTCAAGATCACCACTTACCACACTAGGCACTTTAGAGGTTCCCGAAGATGATTCAACCTGCAAGTCACTCTTAGTTGAACTAAAAGTCTTACCAATCTTAAAAACATGCTACGGTTTAGGCACAAACACCTTGGGAACATACATAAATTTTTGCTCTTTTCCAACAAAAGCTTTCTCCTTCTTAAACTTAAGAGAAGAGAAAATTGAACTTAAAGTTTTCATGGATTCCTCTAGTTTCCCAATCCTAAGGTTTTGACTATCAAGAGTAGTGATAGCTTCTAAAATGGTGATTCTCTTACCGATACTTTCTATTGCTTCATTAACTCGGCTAGCATTATCAAGGATATTTGGCAAATTTTTTCTAAAGAGCCTACTTTTTCTATAACTTCCTCCAAAGTGATCTCAGTTTTAACAACATGAATAGGTGGTACTCCCACTAAACTTTCTATCAAAGTGCATGCTTCAAGAGCGGGAGTACCCAGAAAATTACCTCCTGCAAGAATATCAAGAACGTACCTATTCCAACTAGTTATACAAACATAAAAAATTCTAAGGAGGATCATGGTAGAATGCTTCTTCGTACACCTATGATGAGAATTGCTAATAAAGTATCAAGCATCTTTCAAGCTCTCTCCCCCTTGTTGCTTAAAAGTACGAACTTCAACTACAGGATTACTCATTCTAACAAAACTAAAAGCAAACAAGTAAAAACAACTATAAGGAAACTAATTTTTTTGTATTTTTGATAAAACGATGCAAGTAAAAATAAAGTAAAGCAAAACTTAAAACAAAGTAAAGGATGTGCGTGCGAAGCTTCCCTTGCAGAAGTCTTCTTTTTCCCCGGCAACGGCGCCAGAAAACTTATTGATGGCGCGGTGATGAATGGTGCCAGAAAACTTGTTGGCGTGTAGTTGATGAAGTAAATGACCAGCCAGTTGGAAACCCCAAGAGAAGGTTTGATGAATATAGCAGCAAGTTTTCCCTCAGTTATGAAACCAAGGTTATCAATCCAATAGGAAAAAGCCAAACTCAAGAAGGTGATGCTTGCTAGCTTCGCGACAGCTCCGGACAATTTATAGGGCGCCTCGTACAGGCTTTGCTTTGCGAGCGGCAACGTAGAACCTGTACACAACACAACCAAATACTTTGTTCCCAACTTACGATGAGGTTGTCAATCTCACCGGTTTGCTTGAAACAAAGGGTATAAGCATATCGAGTGGAAAGCAATAGTAATATGCGAGTAAAGTAAACAGTGCGAGTAAAGTAAATAGGTGATAGCAATATAAAGGAAATAGGACTGGGTTCCACAGTTCACTAGTGATGTCTCTCCATAAGATAAAATAACACATGCTGGGTAAACAAATGACAGTTGGGCAATTGATAGAACTAGTAAGCTTGCACGTGCAACACACGTCTTTTAAATATAAGCGATGTGTATCTTATATTATATTTTTAACCAAGTTGATTTTGATGTAATTTCTTCACATGTGCCACCCAATTGGATCTTTTGGTCCGATGATTTTGTAATCACAGTCATCATGAATTCATAATGATCAAAATTTTCTTCTTTCTAATAAAGCTCCACCTCTTTAGGCGATCTATAATGTCTTGTTCCATGACGTGGGTATTATATTTACAGTACTTTGGTGTGAAATTTTTCGAATAAACAATCTAAACAATGAATGAAGAAATATTAGTAGATTTAAGTTAAAATTTAGAATCAAAGAAGATGGACGGTCATATTAGAAGGTTTCTCTTACCTTCCTCATTCTGGACGTTTAGATTTTTAGATCGAGAGAAAATAGAACGTTAGGCCAGAGACCAGGCGATCGGATGTCACCCTGCCTCCCGCCGGCGCCGCCACAGATCGCCCCGTCTCTGTGGTCTTTGGGCCATGGAGGCGCGGTGGATCTCGGCCCTCGTCAGTGGGAGGGCTCCGCTCCTATTATGAGGGCTTCGTTCTCTGTTTTTAGGTCAAGGTTTGTAGGGGTGACACTCAGGTGGTGGTGGCGGAGCCTCGTGCAATAAGGTCTTCCCGACTTCAACCCCATCTCGGCGGCAACGTCGAGAGGCCTGTGGGAGTGGTGTGGTCTTTGAGGATTTCATTTGGCTGTGGGGATCTTGGATCGTCAAGGATTCGGCAGTTCTTCCTTCTTCTTCGCCATTGGAAATGATGTGGTCTTCTTGGCCCGTTCGGTAACTTCCTGTCCGCAACCAACAATGTCAGGCTGACTTTTTGAGGAGCGGCATCGGCAACGCGTCGTCGACACCGGCTGAAGGTTGAAGACGAAGAGCTTCTCAAAGATCTCGTTGTATTTTTTTTTCTTTTTTTAGGATGCTTTGTTCATTTGTTCCTTTTAATGTTAGAGTCCTATTTGCAAAAAAAACATAACCAAAACAAGGGAGACCCCCCGGTGGTCCAAGGCCCACATCTCCTTCCTCAATCCCTCACTCGTTCTGGTGTTCTCCTCCTGGTGTTCTCGTCCCTTCAACTCTCCCAGTCTCCAATCCTTGTCTTTATCTCTCCCCATTCCGACCACCGGATCCCACCGCCTCGACCTGCCAGCTCCGACCAGCAGTGTCGGCGCGGCTCGCGCACTCCACAAGCAGTCTGCCCGGGGCGTCGAAGGCCAGGCGCGCGGGCGCAGCCTCTCGATGTCTCCCGTGTCCTCCTACTCCGCCGACCAGCCGCCTTCTTGCCCGAGGCTCACGGCGACGATCCCCACATCGCCGACGTATCTATGGCCGCAGAATAGCTCCGCTGCCCCAGCCAAAGCCGCTGGTTTGCCTGGTCAACCAGCCGCCATCTTGCCCCGATGCTCACGGCGATGATCTCCACATCGCCGACGTCGCTATGGCTGCAGCTGAGCTCCGGGGCCCCAGAGAGCGCAGGTGGTTTGCCTGGTCGCATCCTTTGACGACTACGGCAGGCGACGACCACCTGCGGCCGGAACCCTGCTCCACGCCTTCTCTCCAGCCCGGTTCATCGTCTCCACAGAAGGTAAATCCTCCATTTTTTTTCTCTTTTCGCTTTTTTCTTATCATAGGACGATGGATATAATTCATATTTGTTCTGATAACGGGATTAGTGGAGTTGCTTTTATGTAACTTTAAGCATCGATTCTGGTATGTTTGAAGCACGGATTCTTTGTATACGCAAATTGTGAGGCTGATATAACTACCTAGTACCTACATCCTAGGATACATCTACTTCTGTAAGTATGGACATCTAAATCAGGCTATTGATGTGCTGGAGAAGATGGTTAGAGTTAAGTGTTTTCTGATACAATAAGGTACACCACCCGCCGACATGTTATAAAACTGATTATTGGATACTGTTAATCACAGGTTTTGAAAGATACGACAACGTGCTAACATGGTCTATCGGGCACTTATTTAGAATGAACACCAAGAACAATATTTTTCAGAACGTTTGCCAGTGAAACTCCTGACCAAAAGGAAGAGTAGTCTATGGACAATCTTTCACAAGCTTCTCACATGTATTACAGAAATAATATGCTATCCTTGGTTGCTATCATGTTGTGTCCACCTGTCAGTTACATTGTTTGGTCTGAAAAATTATATCGCAAATAACTGAGTCTGAAAATATTAAATTTGACACTTCGTTCAGGAAAATGTTATCACCTACTCCTTTGGTATGGGAGCCATTCCATGGGTTATTATCTCTCCCCATCCCCGACCACCGGATCCCACCGCCTCGATCTGCCAGCTCCGACCAGCAGTGTCAGCCCACTCCACAAGCAGTCTGCCCGGGGCGTCGAAGGCTAGGCGCACGGGCGCAGCCTCTTGAAGTCTCCCGTGTCCTCCTACTCCGCTGACAAGCTGCCTTCTTGCCCAGAGGCACCAGGGATCATAACATGGTTTTGGCATGTCAGTGGAGCATTCATTCACAAGAAGCATACTGCATATCCTCCTGGTTAGCATTTATTTTGTTTTTCCCACAATATCTCATTTTGATCTGCTTTGTTCTTTGCTATTAGATGTTAGCTCAGTGGAGTTTGTTCTTTACGACATTTTTTTATGTTTAACACTACCTGGTTCAAAGTATTAGAAGAAAATGTGCGAACTGTCGAATTTAGGTGATCCTCAATTCTAAGCTATTAAGACAAATATGTAGATGTTAGAACAGTTTTACACAGCTCTGTATTCACTATATTATCTTCAACATGATAATTTGCACCCTAACCAAGTAGGTACTGTTTTAATTACTGTCCTCTTTTATGATATCAAGCACTGCAACCTCTCTTTGATTTCATATTACCTTTCAATATCAGGTTCAAGGAGAAGAGCTATGGTGGCCCGACATCTGGGCTGATTCTATGTAAGTCGACCAATTTTCTGGTACTTTGCACAACACACTCTGCTTCTATATATTCAGCAATATCTGAAGCAAGCTAACCTGAGTTTCAGTTTCAAAACTGTGTATGACATGAAGAAATGAAGACATATTGCAGATCTTGTGCTACCATGACAGTCAACAAAGTGATGACCAGTATGAATCTACATCACGTACCTTGGGTGGAGCACAGACTACCTTGGGTGGAGCACAGACGGAGTTCCGTCGAACTGGGTAGATCGGCGAGACGGGGGCGAGTGGAGCACACTAATGGGATGAATTGCGACATTGTAGGATTGGGAGGTGACGGAGCACCGATCAAGTGGGATGAAATGCGACATTGTAGGATTGGGAGGTGACGGAGCACGAATAAAGTTATTTTTATGCATCCCATGGTTGCATAGTTCTGGTCGGAGACGTGCGCAGTTGTATATCTTTCCTTTGTTGTGAGCCCGGGGCGTCAAAGGCTAGGCGCACGGGCGCAGCCTCTTGAAGTCTCCCGTGTCCTCCTACTCCGCTGACAAGCTGCCTTCTTGCCCAGAGGCACCAGGGATCATAACATGGTTTTGGCATGTCAGTGGAGCATTCATTCACAAGAAGCATACTGCATATCCTCCTGGTTAGCATTTATTTTGTTTTTCCCACAATATCTCATTTTGATCTGCTTTGTTCTTTGCTATTAGATGTTAGCTCAGTGGAGTTTGTTCTTTACGACATTTTTTTATGTTTAACACTACCTGGTTCAAAGTATTAGAAGAAAATGTGCGAACTGTCGAATTTAGGTGATCCTCAATTCTAAGCTATTAAGACAAATATGTAGATGTTAGAACAGTTTTACACAGCTCTGTATTCACTATATTATCTTCAACATGATAATTTGCACCCTAACCAAGTAGGTACTGTTTTAATTACTGTCCTCTTTTATGATATCAAGCACTGCAACCTCTCTTTGATTTCATATTACTTTTCAATATCAGGTTCAAGGAGAAGAGCTATGGTGGCCCGACATCTGGGCTGATTCTATGTAAGTCGACCAATTTTCTGGTACTTTGCACAACACACTCTGCTTCTATATATTCAGCAATATCTGAAGCAAGCTAACCTGAGTTTCAGTTTCAAAACTGTGTATGACATGAAGAAATGAAGACATATTGCAGATCTTGTGCTACCATGACAGTCAACAAAGTGATGACCAGTATGAATCTACATCACGTACCTTGGGTGGAGCACAGACTACCTTGGGTGGAGCACAGACGGAGTTCCGTCGAACTGGGTAGATCGGCGAGACGGGGGCGAGTGGAGCACACTAATGGGATGAATTGCGACATTGTAGGATTGGGAGGTGACGGAGCACCGATCAAGTGGGATGAAATGCGACATTGTAGGATTGGGAGGTGACGGAGCACGAATAAAGTTATTTTTATGCATCCCATGGTTGCATAGTTCTGGTCGGAGACGTGCGCAGTTGTATATCTTTCCTTTGTTGTGACGGGTGTAGGACATGGGTGTGCGTATATTATTTTTCACGGGGGAAGGATGTGCGTGTCCGCCCGGCAGAACATTTAATCGGGACCATCGATTTGATTAGGGGATAGTTGATGTAACGTGGATCCTTGGATTTGTTTAAGGCGATCAGATCCAATGGTTCTAGATATCCTGTGTACAATTGGTGGTGTGGCTTTAGGGTAATTCTAGTTTGCTCTTTTATTAGTAGTTTAGATAAAGACAATGTGCATATGTCGAGAGGATTACTATGAGATTTACTCTGGGCATTACAATAAGATACATAGACCGCCATCTAACTGCATCTATGACTAATAATCCACTTGTGATAAATCAATTCGAGAACTCCACAAGTATTAAGTTGCGAACAACAGATAACTGCATTAAGCAAAGTGTGTAATGTAAACAAAGCATATGTCCTTGAGCATATGAATGTTGTTTTCTCCCTAGTGGCAACAACACATCTACAATCTTAGAGGTTTCTGTCACTCTCCCAAATTAAATAGAGACATGAACCCAACTATCGAGCATAAATGCCCCCTCTTGGAGTCACTAGTATCTACTTTGCCAAGATAGCTACTAACAACGGAGAGCATGCATGATCATAAACAACAAAGAGAGAACAAAAGATAATATTCAGCACATCAACTCAATCATAACACCAATATTCATCGGATCCCAACAAACACAACATGTAGAATTACATAACGGTGATCTCGATCATGTAAGGCAGGGCACGAGATCTAAACATGAAGCACATGGTGGAGAAGACAACCATCTAGCTACTGCTATGGACCCATAATCCAAGGTAGACTACTCACTCATCGCGCCGGAAGCAAGCATGGCGATGAAGAAGACCTCCGGTGGCGATTCTCCTCTCCGGCAGGGTGCCGGGAAGAGCTTCTGGACCCTCTCGATCATGGTTCGACGACGGCGGTGGATCGCGATGTATTCTAGAAAAGTGATCAGGTATTTAGGTTTTTCCCGTCGGGGGGTCTTTATAGGCAAAGGGGGATCGTCAGAAGTGGACCGAGGCGGCCACACACATAGGGGGCGTGGCCTAGCCCTAGGCCGCGCCTCCCTGTTGTGTGGGCCCCTCGTGGCTCCACTCCGTCTCCTCTTTGGTTCTCTGGAAGCTTCGGTGAATTTCTGGATGTTTGGCTTTTGTTTTGTCCAATTCCGAGAATATTTCCCGTGTAACTTTTCTGAAACACAAAAACAGCAGAAAACAGGGAACTGGCACTGTGGCATCTCGTTAATAGGTTAGTTCTGGAAAATGCATAAAAACGCCACGAAGTGTAACGAAATACTAAGCAAATGGTGTAAAAACAAGCATGGAGCATCAAAAATTATAGATACGTTAGAGACGTATCACGCGGCCAGGGGCTGGGCCGCGCCCCCCTGTTGTGTGTCCAGCCTCTGGCCCCTCTCCGGCTCTCGTTTGGTCCTCGTCCTTCGTCTGGGAGAAATAGGAGTTTCAGAACTTTTTTCGTCCAATTCCGAGAATATTTCCTGTGTAGCTTTTCTGAAACACAAAAACAGCAGAAAACAAGGAACTGACACTATTACATCTTGTCAATAGGTTAGTTCCAGAAATCGCATAAAAACACCACGAAGTGTAACGAAACACAAGGCAAATGGTGCATAAACAAGCATGGAGCATCAAAAATTATAGATACGTTTGAGACATATCAGCATCCCCAAGCTTAACTCCTGCTCGTCCTCGAGTAGGTAAGTGATAACAAAAGAATAATTTTTTAGGTGACATGCACCATCACAATCTTGATCATCGAAGTAAGCATTGAGTGCTGAGATCAAAGAACTTAAAACATGGGCATGAAAGACATAATCTTGATAGAAGAAACTTAGCAACCATGTTATAACATGAAAAAGAACACAAACGAATGATCATGAAAATGAAACAATAAAAGTCAAACATGTGTTCAAATCATATGGAAAAACATAGCAAATAGTTTTCAGCTTGTCTTTCATGAGAGAGCAAAACATAAATGCATAGGACACCTTCAAGTTTAAGAGGGCGACTAGATACAAATAATTTAAGAACAAGTGAAACCAAAATCATAAATCAATCAATGATAAACTTTGGGACTATGCACATTAAACTCAGAATGATAACTATGCTCTCTTAGACGGTGCATAAAGGTAGAAGGTGGAGACTCAACATAAAAGTAAAAGAAAGGCCCTTCGTAGAGGGAAGTAGGGATTAAACATGTGCTAGAGCTTTTCATTTGTAAAACAGAGAGATAAAAATTGGTTTTGAGAGGTAGTTGTCTTTGTCAACGACTGGCAATGGGGTTCTTACTATCTTCCATACAAAAATGAAGCAAGTTTTTGAGAGAGACATTGGCACTTTTGTGCTCTTTTATAAAGCTTGGCACTCCTCCCCACCTTTTTTACTTTCTCAAACCATGGCTAACCAATTCCATCGGGTGCCCACCGACATTCACATACCATGGAAGAGTGCCTTTTTTCTTTTCTTTTTCTCTCTTTTTTGGAATAAAATAATATGGAAGATAGCAAATCCGACCACTACATCCCGATGAGCTAAAAATAGTGTCACAAGACGAGAAGTGTTTTGAAGGTTTTTTTGAAAGGTAGCACATAAAAATTTACTTAGAATGGCTTCAAATACCATGCATAGGAATTTATAGTGGACTCATTGGCAAACTTGGTTTTTGGGAGTTGGATGCACGAGTAGAGCTCATACTCAGTACAAAATGAGGGCTAGCAAAAGACTGGGAGCGACCAACTAAGAGAGCAATAACGGCCATAATCATGCATAGCGACAAAACATCATTAAGAGAAGCATAAAATGGCATCAAAAGTCAAAAAATAAATGATCATAGAGGCTATAGGCGACTTATTTTGAAGTCAACATGTGTAAGCATGCGCCAAGTCAACCCAAATAAAGCATCAAAGAGAAAACCAAATTAATGCTTCCAAATAATAAAAACAACGCATGATTTTTTCAAAGGCTCATTAAGCAATCTCAGTTATTTGAGACAAGTCATGCTACACTAAAAATCACTAAACATACTATCAAAATGACATCAAGCATGGCATGCAAAAGTCTAAGCCGTAGTCTAAACAAGCTCCTTTTTGTACCACTTTTTTGCATGTAAATTTTTCTCTTTTCCAACACCATTCAAACCTTTTTTAAACAACTCTTTTGATGAAAACCAACATAGATCAGTGGTCCAAATACACCTTGATGCAAAGATATAACAAGATCTTAACAAAAATCAAGGCGAAAAATACAAGCTAAACGCAGTTCGAGAAAAAGAGAACACTCGTTGAACGATAAGAGTGAAAACTAAAGTGTTCTTGGCAATGGAAAAACGGAGTAAGTCTCTCTTCAAAACAAACATGATGTGATCCAACAATTTATTGCAGCAAACAAAATAAAAGAAAACTGAAAGCAAAAGTAAAGACGCTCCAAGAAAAATGCATAGTGCATGTAGCAATAAAAATATAGTGTGTTGAAAGGTGACCTGATTTTTGCCGATGAAGAAGGGGTGCCTCGGGGGCATCCCCAAGCTTTAACGCTTGTACCTCTTGGATATTTCTTGGGGTGCGTGGGCATTCCCAAGCTTGAGCTTTTGTCCATTCTTCATCTCATCTCATCATTCTCCAATCCCTACACTTGAAAACTTCCTTCATACAAAACTTCACACAATTCTATTAGCAACGTTAGTGTGAGCATAATAATGAATCAACCCCTTTTTTTGTTCAGATTTCAACTCAAAACCACCACATATAAAGCATATACTACTGTAGCAACTTCCCCAAAAGTTCTGTGATCAAAAGAACTCAAAAAGAAAGCGATCGAGAGGCAAACACAAATAGTGGCAGAAATCTGTTAAAACAGAATAGCTGACAAAGGTCGATTTTTTCGAGGGTTTTCTGTTGCTCAAATCAAAAAGTGTAAAACTAATGAAAGTTTGGATATAACCTTGGGCATATGCACAAGAAATCGCAGGTCAAAAAGATATTCTGAGAATTTTCACGAATTTTTACGGTGCAGCGTAGAAATCTGTTTCAGGACAGCAACTTCCCCAAATCTTACCTCCCTCAAATTAGAGGTTCTTCTTGGCACAACAACGAAATAAAAAGGATAAGGAGCGGTTATTACAGTAGTAATAACTTCCAAGACTCAAATAAAAGAAAAAGTACTGAAAGTAAAACAATAGGTTATCTCCCAAGAGTGCTTTTCTTTAATGCCTTTGAGCTAGGCACAATAATTTGAAAAGATGCTCATGTAGGCGCCATATAAGAGCTTAAGGCAAAGGTGCCATATAAGAAATTGAAGCAATAGAGAGCATCAAAAAGCAAATGTGAAAGACATTTAAATCTAAACCACTTCCTATGCATAGGAATCTTGTAAGAAAATGAATCAATGAGACACATAGTAACAAGCATGGTTAGATAAAACAAGTGCAACTTCAAGATTTGCAACATAAAGAGGGGAAACTTAATATTGTTGAGATCCATAAAACCATGTTTCCCTCTCTCATAGTAACTTTCAATAGCATCATGAATAGAATTAACAATATAACTATCACATAAAGCATCCCTATCATGAGCCACATGCATAAAAGAATTAATACTTCCCACATGAACAATCGTAGTAGGAGGAGATTCAACAGAATAATTATTCTCATCACCATAATCATCAAAAACAGAAGGCATATTGTAATCATAACTAATTTTCTCCTCAAAAGTAGGTGAACTGAAAATATTATACTCATCATCATAGCCATCATAAACTAGAGGTTTAATATCATCATAAGCGAGAGAACAGCTATTTTGCAAAGCATATTCATCAAACATATCATCATAGGAAGGAACATAGATAGTACTAATGGTACAACAATTATTAACCTTAGAATTGGTACCAAAAATATTTTCAATATCAAAAGTAGAGTGTTTTTCCCAGTCATGATCACTAACATAGGTAACATGCATGAGAACATCATCAAGATCAGAATTATCATAATCTATAACAGGAGCAACATTCTTAGGGGAAGATACCATTTCCTCTCGCCTTTTACTCCTCTTCTTGTTCTTCTTACTCTTCTTACTCTCTCCTTTAGGAGGGAGAGGCTTGAAAGGCATTTTCTCCACATAATCTGGTTTACTGACAGAAACAACAGAAGAAACTTTGGAGGATTCTTCCTCTCTATTAATAAGATGGAAACATCTATCAGTCCGGTCATAGCTTGGCAAAACATCATGTTTTATAAGATTTTGTATGTAAGTATTTGCGAGGCAATCTTTAACACAATAGAGACGACAACCACGAAGGGTGCTATTAATATCAAAAACACTCATATCTACCAAAGAAGTCTTTCTAGAAATCTCTTCACACCCCAAAAACAAAGTAAGCTCATCATGCTGATTGAGAGTAATCTTGTCATCACAATACAAATTTGTGGTACTCATTCGATTAGAAAGGTGACTATTAGGGCCTGAGCACTGAAAATTAAAATGACCTGTGTCATCGCAAAATTCACAAAGAAAAGGATAAAGCTCACAAACCTTTTCACCAAGTTCATCTAGAGCCTTGTGCCACATTTGGGTTTCTTCATTCCTGTGGTGGATACAATAATCTTCTTTGTCGTAACTCTGTTCACAAGGTCTATGTACTCCACAAAAATTAACATACTTATAAGAAATAGGACTTTCAGAGGTTCGAGCATGTTCATTGCAATCATCAACAACAATATCACTTTCTATGCAAGTGTCTTTAAAAGGTTCATGATACACATCCCAATTTCCTTTAGGAACATTAATATGGGAAGCAAAGGCTCTAAAGCAATTAACCATAATTAGGGGATCAAGACCATATTTAGTACTAAGCTCTTAAAAATCAGCAGTTTCAGCAAAAAACTTAATGCAATCATACTCATAATTTATACCCAATGCTTTACCTTTGTCGCTATCCCAATATTCAATATTTTTTGAATTGTTTCAAGCAGATTCCACTTGACGTCAACATCCTTGCTTGTGAAAGACCCATCAAAGCATGCATCTAGATAGTCCTTCTAATATCCTGAAAACCTTGCATAAAAATTATTAATAACAATATTACGGGGAAGTTCATGAATAGGACATTTGAGCATTAGTGACTTCAATCTTCCCCATGCTTGGGCAATGCTTTCTCCCTCATGCGGATGAAAATTATAAATATAATTCCTATCTTTATAAACCTCACTAGAAGGATAGAATTTAGAATAAAAGAGAGGTACAATCTCCTCCCAGTCGATAGGTCGGCCATCCTTCAGTGTTTGATACCATTCCGCAGCTCTGCCCTTCAGTGATAAAGAAAATAGCTTCCTCTTAACTTGGTTCATCGAAATACCTGCACACTTAAACAACTCACATAATTAATGTATAAAGAGCAAATGATCACCAGGATGGACAGTTCCATCTCCTAAATAGCAGTTATTCATAGCACATTCGACAAGTTTCATAGGTATTTTAAAAGGATGAGGAGCACAAGCATCATAAAAAACATCATATGGGAGATAAAATATCATCAGAGCAAACTTTCTCTACTAAAGCTGGGGAACTAAAAATATCATGCTTAACAAAACTAGCTTCCCCAAGCTTAGACTTTTCTATAGCATTAGCAATAACGGTGTTCAAAGTATTCATACTAACCACACTATTAGCATGCAAATTAAGCTCCAAAGGTTTTTCAATTTTCTCTTCAAACACTTCATATCCTAGCGTAGGAAAAATACTAAAGAACTCTTTGTTTTCCATTAAGCCTAACTAGTAAAAATAAAAACAAGAAACAAAAAGATATAATTGCAGAATCTAAAGGAAATAACTTCGAGCACTCACACAGGAGGATGCGAGTACCTTTTACCTTACCTCCCCGGCAACGACGCCAGAAAAGAGCTTGATGTCTACGCACGTGTCTGTTCTTGTAGACAGTGTTGGGCCTCCAAGTGTAGAGGTTTGTAGAGCAGTAGCAAGTTTCCCTTAAGTGGATCACCCAAGGTTTATCGAACTTAGGGAGGAGGAGGTCAAAGCTATCCCTCTCAAACAACCCTGCAATTATGATACAGAAAGTCTCTTATGTCCCCAACACACCCAATACACTTGTCAGATGTATAGGTGCACTAGTTCGGCGAAGAGATAGTGAAATACAAGTAGTAGTGATGATTATAAGTAGTAAATGTAATCTGAAATAAATATCGCTGCAAGCAAACATGTAACAAAACTGAAAGGAAACGGTGTGCAATGCTTGGAAACAAGGCCTAGGGATCATACTTTCACTAGTGGACACACTCCCAATAAATATAACATAATTGAACCAATAGATACTATCATCAATATGCAACTCAAAACAATTCTCCAATGAAAAACGAACACTAATCATGCGTAGGGCTACGAAGCACTCCTCAAAGTCCATATTTCCCCAAACTAGATTGTCCCACACTGTCACTGTGAACGCACTAGATGGTTCCAACAAACACCAACAATTCATAGAGACATTAACCAAAAAGACACACATGATGCGCACACTGTCACCGTCACACCATGATACAAGGTATCTTCGGAGTTTAAAAATATAAAGCACGGGAGTAGCATAATATCTGAATAATAACATCTACCAATTCAACTAGATACAAAGCTCACGATCACATAAAGATCACATCATGGGAGAGAGAGGTGAACCACATAGCTGCCGGTAGAGCCCTCAGCCTCGGGGGAGAACTACTCCCTCCTCGTCATAGGAGACAACAAGATTGGTGGAGATGGCGGTGAGGTCGATGGAGATGGCGGAGACGGCGATAGAGACCGATGGAGATGGCTCCGGAGGCACTTCCCCGTCCCAGCAGGGTGCCGGAACAGAGACTTCTGTCCCCCAAAATTTGTCTTCGATGGCGGCGGAGCTGCGGAACTGTTCTAGGAAAAATGCCGATTCTTTTAGGGTTTTCCATCGGGAGGCTTCTTATAGGCGAAGGGGTGATGACCCACAAGTATAGGGGATCGCAACAGTCTTTGAGGGAAGTAAAGCCCAAATTTATTGATTCGACACAAGGGGAGCCAAAGAATATATGTAAGCCTTAACAGATGAGTTGTCAATTCAGCTGCACCTGGAAACAGTCTTGCTCGTAGTGGTTTATCAATAGCAACAGTTTTATAGTGGTGATAGTAGTAAAACAGTAACAGCAGTAGTAAAATAGCAGTGGTAATAGTAACAGTAGTAAACAGTAGGAACAAATACTGTAGGCATAGGGATGGATCACGGGCATTGCATGGATAAGATAATTCATGAAATCAATGAGACATGGGCATTGCAGATAAATAATGATAAAGTATCCTACTACAAACAATCATAGGCATGTGTTCCGTATATAGTCGTACATGCTCACAAGGAGAAACTTGCACGACATCTTTTGTCCTACCAGCCTGTTGCAGCAGGGCCTCAAGGGGAACTACTGGTAATTAAGGTACTCCTTTTAATAAAGTACTGGAGCAAAGCATTAGCACTCGGTGAACACATGTGATCCTCAAATCATAGCCATCCCCTCCGGTTATCCCAATTTCTGTCACTTTGGGGCCTCGGGTTCCGGACAACAATATGTGTATACAACTTGTAGGTAAGACCATAAACAACAAGTATCATCATAGAAATAATAACATGTTCAGATCTGAAATCATGGCACTCAGGCCCAAAGTGACAAGCATTAAGCACAACAAGTTGCAACAATGTCATAGGCACTAAATAAAGATACTACGCACTATGCCCTAACAATCTCATATCAAATTACATGAACAATCTCATCCAATCCCTACCATCCCCTGACCTACAGCGGGGGAATTACTCACACATGGATGGGGGAGTCATGGATGGTCGATGGAGAAGCGTCGGTGATGATGTTGATGAAGATCTCCTCCAAATCCCCGTCTCGACAGGGTGCTAGAACGGAGTTTCTGGTTCCGAATCGCGGTTTCTGATGGCGGCGGCGCAGCGGAAGTCTATCTAGGTAAAACGCCGTCTGCCCGATATATTCGAGTCAGGAGGTATATGTAGGCGAAAGGAGGGGTCGAGAGGACTGTCGAGGCGCCCTCACACCAGGTGGGCGCGGCCAGGGCTGGGCCGCGCCCCCTGTGTGTGTGGGGCCCTCGAGCCTCCCCTCCGTCTCGTCTTCTGACTCCGTGGGTCTTCTGGTGAAATAGGATTTTTGATGATTTTTCCCGAATTTTTACTGAAAGTTGGATTTCTGCACAAAACGAGACACCAGAGCAATTTTGCTGAAAACAGCGTCAGTCCGTGTTAGTTGTATTCAAAACACACAAATTAGAGGAGAAACAATAGCAAAAGTGTTCGGGAAAGTAGATACGTTTTGGACGTATCAACTCCCCCCAAGCTTAGCTATTTGCTTGTCCTCAAGCAATTCAGTTAACAACTGAGAGCGATAAAAGAAACTTTCACGAACACATTTGCTCATATGATGTATATATACTAACTATGTGATCAAGTACTCAGGCAATTCATAATAAGAAATATGCAACTAATGTCACCTCATAGTCAAGCAAGCTATGAAAGAGTGACAATGCACTAATAACAAGTAACATGTACATAAGAAGCTACAAGATTGTAATATGCATAAATGATATGAAAGAGTGGTATCCAGCTTGCCTTTATTTGTGGAGCAGAACATAAATGCTTAGGCACCTCTGAAGTCCAAGGGAAGACTAGAAGTTAAAAATATCAAAGATACAAGCATCAAAGTTATACCACAATTAACCGTGTTCTAGGACAAGCACATTACACTAAGAATAACAGCTATGCTCTCAAGAAGTGCTTTAAAGTTAGAAGATGATGACTCAACATAAAAGTAAACGAATGGCCCTTCGCAGAGGGAAGCAGGGATTTAACATGTGCTAGAGCTTTTCATTTGTAAAACAGAGATAAAAATTTATTTTGAGTGGCGGTTGTTTCATGTCAACGACTAGCAATGGGGACTTGCTATCTTCCATAAAAAACAAGTGAGAGCGGTTCCGAGTTCTTTGAAATTTTGGCACATTGGTGCTCTTTTTATAAAGCTTTGGCACTCCTTTCCACCTTTTTTTCCTTTCTCAAACCATGGCTGACCGATTCCATCGGGTGCCCACCAACTTTCACATTCCATGGAGGAGTGCCTCTTTTTTTTCTTTCTTTTTAGAATTAGATTATAATGGTCTGACCAGCTCTCATGCAAAATTAATGACGAGCAGATGAAGCTGCCTAGTCGAGGGGTACTTAATTTAATATGGAAGATAGCAATTCTGACCACTACGTCCCCATGAGCTAAAAACAGTGGCACAAAATGAGAAGTAGTTGAAAGTTTTGAAAGGTAGCACATGAAAATTTACTTGGAATGGCTTACAAATACCATGCATATGAACTTATAGTGGACTCTTTGGAAGACTTGGTTTTTGGTAATTGGATGCACGAATAGAGCTCATACTCAGTACAAGTGAAGGCTAGCAAAAGATGGGGAAGCGACAATCGAGAGAGCAATAACTGTCATAATCATGCTTGCGACAAAACAAAATTAATATAGGCATAAAAATGATACTAGAACTCTGAGGCAAAGTAAATCATCGAGGCTTAATTGACTTTTTGTTCAGTCATATGCATGCTTGAGCATGTGCCAAGTCGATTCAATTGAAGCTTTCAGAGGAGGATACCACAATAACATACCATATTATGAATAAAACAATGCATGCAAGTGTCTACATGACATGCTACAAGCTATTAGTAAATTGAAACTAATCATATGAAAGCAAGAACTACAAAGCATCCATTAGATAACATATACCTTACATGAACCGACTAAGCATGTCCACATAAGTGAGTATATGTACAAAAATGAAAACAAATAGAGTTCACACCAGCCTCTTACCATATCTCGAATTGTCATATGTCGTCATTATTGCTCTTCACTTGTGTGGCTTGAATAATATAAAGTGAATACCAAGCTCCAATGGAGTAACGGGGGACTGAACTCTGCAACAAACTTTACAAAACCGAAGAAGAACAACAAATATTTTTATATTTTCGATTTTTGAAACAAGAATGAAAGGAAATAGCAAACAAAGCAAAATATTTTTGGATTTTTCAAATAGCAAACCGAAAATAGCAAGTAAAGCAAATCAAAGGTAGCAAACTAAAAAGACAAATAAAGAGAAACAACAGAAATATTTTTGGTATTTTTGTGTTTTGGAAAGTGGAAATAAGAACAAGAACACTAGAGAAAGCGAAACATGGATATACATAGGACCGACAAAATATGATATATAGATGAGTGAACTGTCGGCGTACCTCCCCCCAAGCTTAGGCTTTTGGCCTAAGTGGAGATCAATCCCAACTCGACCAACTTGGCCATGAGGTGGCACCTCCGTAGTGTGACGAAGCAGCACCATCGTCCTGATATGAGCTCGAGGACGCCCCGGAGTGGTAAGTGGTGAAGTAATAGGCCGGCTCCTCCTCTTCCTCCTGGTGCACAATGCCATGCTGTACATTGAAGCCGAGCACCCTAAGTCGCTCGTCCAAATGCCTCCTTCGTGCGTGACCATGGCCTGTTATCAATATTGAACAAACTGGGTTGTGGCAAAGTCACTTCCCTTTCCTCTCCATCAGTGAAGAGCATCCTGTAAACTAATTTCCCTGCACGTGAGTTAGCAGTGAAGAAATGATGGAGCTTCATAGCAGCAAGATCAAGCCTCTGTGGAGTCAACAATATATCATGAGGAGCAATAGGAAGTTCAAGAGCAGTAACAATGCGCGCAGCAATAATACCTCCATAAATAGGTCCCCTAGCAGCTAGGCGACGAGCAATAATAGCACCGGGATTATACTCCCTACTCACATCAAGAGCGGTAGCTAGAAAAGCTAAATGATAATTGGAGATATTGCTAGTGTTTCCTCTACCAAGTACACTAGTGGCAAGATAGTTAGTAAAATATCTAATAGCTGGGAGTTGAATGTTTCTTATCTTGCCACGCTGTGCAGTGCAGTCATCATCGTTAGTTATTCCTCGGTAGAGCTCCACTAAATCAGCGGGCTGCTGAAGCATCTTCCTTGCCGTCCCAAACATGGGTATACCTAGAATGTTACAAAATCTTTCCAAAGACATGGTGATAGGTCTATCATAAATCTTGAATGCAATGGAAGGATTGTAATGAGCATTAGTGAATTTAAAACTTTCAACAAAAATCTTTGTGAGAATAGCATATTGATTACTCTCATCAATCATGTAAGCAGTCAATCCAACCCTGTTAACGAGCAGCAAGAAATCATGAAGAATCCCTGCATCACTCAAAAAATTAGTACAAGGGAAGGTCGATGGGTGTGCATCTCCATCATCTCCCTCAAGGTTTGGTGACATGAGATCTTCATTATAGGACATCCTATATTGAGTAGTGGATCTTGAAGGCCTTGATGACCTTGGTGCATCACTTTCAAACACTTCTCCAAATGTGAAGTTGTCCATTTCCTTCTCTGATTTTTTTTAACAAACCTCATAAAATATGATTTTGAGACAAACAAATGTAGGGAACTACTATAGTGAGTTACTAGAGAGCTATCATGCATCAAAATATCATTTCTAAGCAATAGAACAAGCATGCATACTCATTTATCCTGCCACCTACAATGCTAAAATACTCAAGAAATACTCCACCAAAATAAATTCTACTTGGACAAGCGGAGGAGTCACATACCGGAGAACAAATGCTCCAAATCTCAGCAAAAATGTTGGGCTGAGCAAGGAGATCGAAAAATCAAGGTGAAGAACAGCAAGAACTCGGGTTTGAGCTGGGTGTGTCGTTGTTTTTGGGAGAGAGAAAGAGCAGGGGAGGAAGAGATAAGTGAGAGGCCAGGTGGGGCCTCCTCACACCAGGTGGGCGCGGCCAGGGCTGGACCGCGCCCCCTGTGTGGGAGATGGCGTGGCAACCCCTCCTGGTGTCTCCCAGGTGCCTCTCTGCCCCATTTTTGACATAAAAATTTATAAAGAATTTTCTGGAATTTTTCGAGAAACTTTATTTTTGAGGATTTTTTAGAAATTGGCATATCGATAAAACTCAGAAAAACGAAGATGAAATGATTTTAAGCAAATCAAAACCAAGTATGCAGCAGCTTTGAGATACTCTTAATCATGTAACTAAACTAAAGGAACAAAATTGATGAAAGTAAATATAGGCGAGGTGGAGTGGATGCGGTGAAAACGAAGTTTCGTTCATATAAAATCACTTTGTTAACAAGGTTGATCAAGTCTTGTTCCCAAACTAACTTTATATGAGGCAAAACTTTGCACTTCACTTAATGCTTATGTTACCTCAACTTTGATAGGCATAGTCCCAATCATAACAATTTTATATTCTTCCTTGGGCTTTCGCTCTGAACAAATAATTTAACCAACTTTGATGGTCTCAACATGCTTGACGGAATTTAGAGCACTCTTTCTATCAATCTTCTTGGGAAAATAAACCGTGTACTCTTTATCATTGACATTGAAAGTTACTTTTCCTTGATTGCAATTAATAACAGCACCTGCAGTGTTTAGAAAAGGTCTTCCAAGAATAATAGACATATTATCATCTTCAGGCATTTCCAACACAACAAAGTCAGTTAAAATCAAACAACTGTTAGCAACTGATATGTCTCCAACGTATCTATAATTTTTGATGCTCCATGCTTGTTTTTACACCATTTGCCTACTATTTCGTTACACTTCGTGGCACTTTTATGCATTTTCCGGAACTAACCTACTAACAAGTCGCCACAGTGCCAGTTCCCTGTTTTCTGCTGTTTTTGTGTTTCAGAAGTGATACACAGGAAATATTCTCGGAATTGGACGAAACAAGTTCCTAAAGTCTTATTTTTCCCGGAAGCTTCCAGAGATCCGAAGAGGAGTTGGAGGGGGGCCACGAGGGCCCCACACACCAGGGTGGCGCGGCCAGGGGCCTGGCCGCCCCCCCTATGTGTGAGGTTGCCTCGGGCCACCTCTGACGATGCCCCTTCGCCTATAAAGACCCCCCAACGGAAAAAACCTAAGTACCCGATCAATTTTCTAGAACACATCGCGATCCGCCACTGCCGTCGACCCGAAGATCGAGAGGGTCCAGAAGCTCTTCCCGGCACCCTGCCGGAGATGGGAATCGCCACCGGAGGTCTTCTTTATCGCCATGCTTGCCTCCGGAGCGATGAGTGAGTAGTCTACCTTGGACTATGGGTCCATAGCAGTAGCTAGATGGTTATCTTCTCCACCATGTGCTTCATGTTTAGATCTCATGAGCTACCCTACATGATTGAGATCACCGTTATGTAATTCTACATGTTTGGTTTGGTGGGATCCGATGAATATTGGTGTTATGATTGAGTTGCTATACTGAAATATATCTTATGTTATCTCTATGTTGTTTATGATCTTGCATGCTCTCCGTTGTTAGTAGCTATCTTGACCGAGTAGTTGCTAGTGACTCCAAGAGGGGGTATTTATGCTCGATAGTGGGTTCATGCCTCTATTTAACCTGGGGGAGTGACAGAAACCTCTAAGGTTGTAGATGTGCTGTTGCTACTAGGGAGAAAACAACATTCATATGCTCAAGGGAATATGCTTTGTTTACATTACACACTTTGCTTAATGCAATTATCTGTTGTTCGCAACTTAATACTTGTGGAGTTCTCGGATTAATTCGCCACAAGTGGATTATTAGTCATAGATGCAGTTGGATGGCGGTCTATGTATTTTGTTGTAATGCCCAGAGTAAACCTCATAGTGATCTTCTTGACATATCACGTTTATCTTTATTCTATCAATTGTCCAACTGTAATTTGTTTACCCAGCATGTGTTATTTATCTTATGGAGAGACACCACTAGTGAACTGTGGACCCCGGTCCTATTTCCATCATATTGCTATCACCTGTTTACTTTACTCGCACTGTTTACTTTACTCGCATACTCTGCTGTTTTCCACTCGATACGCTCATAACCTTTGTTTCAAGCAAACCGGTGAGATTGACAACCTCATCGCAAGTTGGGAATAAAGTACTTGGTTGTGTTGTGTGCAGGTTCCGCGTTGCAGCTAGCAAGCAAAGCTTGGACGAGGCGCCATATATAAATTGTCCGAAGCTGTCGCAAACTAGCAAGCATCACCTTCAGTCGTAATTGTCTGCTCTTCTCCTGAACGATAAACCTTGGTTTCTTAACTGAGGGAAAACTAGCTGCTATACTCATCACACCTTCCTCTTGGGGTTCCCAACTGGCCGGTTATTTACTTCATCAAATCGGTAGCATCAGCAACTTGAACAGGAACATTTTCACATATACCAATAGGAATAGTAGTAGACTTATCAGCCATCTGCAAAGATATATCAGTTGATACTAATTTTTCTAGATCAAGTCTCTTATAAAGAGAAAAAGGCATGACACTAACTCCAGCTCCCAAATCACATAAAGCAGTTCTAACATAGTTATTTTTAATGGAGCAAGGAATAGTTGGTATACCTGGATCTCCAAGCTTCTCCGGAACTTTACCATCAAAAGAATAATTAGCAAGTAAAGTGGACATTTCCTCATTAGGAATCTTCCTTTTGTTAGTAATAATATCTTTCATATATTTTGCATAAGGAGGCATTCTAATAGCATCAGTCAAAGGAATTTGCAAAAATAAAGGTCTCATCCATTCACAAAACCTATTGTAGTGTTCTTCTTCCTTGGACTTGTGTTTCTTACCAGGAAAAGGCATTGGTTTCTGCACCCAAGGTTCTCTCTCTTTACCATGCTTGTTGGCAATGAAGTCTTCTTTGGTGTACTTTGCATTCTTATCAATCTTTTCTGGTTCCTCTTCAACTTCTTCTTTATCGGAAGCATCTCCTGGTTCAGTTTCAGCATCAGAAATAGAAACACTGTTAGGATCTTTACCTGCATCAGATGATTCTGTAGTGGTTTTATGCTTCTTCTTCTTCTTCTTAGAAGGAATATCATCACTTGAAGTGCGTTGAGAATCTTGCTCGACCCTCTTAGGATGTCCTTCAGGATATAATGGATCTTGGGTAGCAGCGCCACTTCTTGTGCGTATTTCACATGCTTGCTTCTCTCTTGCAGCATTAACTAGCAAGTTTTTTTGCACCTTGGTAAGCTGATCAATTTATGTTTGAACCATTTGAAAATGTTTAACAAGTATCTTCACATCATTGGCGGTTCTCTCCACAATATCCTGCAACTTGTTAATAGCTCTAGAATTTTCCAACAAATGATTATGCACCATTCTATTAAAATTTTCTTGCTTAACAATAAAATTATCAAATTCATCTAAGCATTGATCAGGAGGTTTAGTATAAGGAATATCTCTTTCATCAAAGCGTTGGAGAGAGTGTACCTCAATAGTTGATGAGTGAGGGATTGGCTTACATAGTTCTTCTATAGGAGGTAAATTCTTCACATCTTCGGCCTTAATACCTTTCTCCTTAAGAGATTTCTTAGCTTCCTTCATAACTTTATCATTTAATTCAATCATCCCTCTCTTCTTCGGCGTAGGCTCTGTAGATGGCGCAGGGGTTGATGCTGGTGTTGGCTCAACTAAAGTCCAATCGTCATGATTCTGGCTTATTTTAGCCATTAATTCTTCACCATCAGCTGGAGTTCTTTCCCTGAAAACACAACCAGCACAACTATCCAAATATGACTTAGATTCATCTGTTAGTCCATTATAAAATATATCAAGGAGTTCATTTTTAGGCAATGGTTCTTTAGGCAAAGCTCTAATTAAAGAATAAAACCTTGTCCAAGATTCAGGCAATATCTCTCCTTTTTCCTGTTCAAAATCAAAAAAATTCTGCACAGCAGCATGTTGAGCACTAGCAGGAAAATATTTCTGAAAGAAAGCATTAACCAAAGCAATAGGACTAGTAAGAGATCCAGGGGACAATCTATTAAACCAAGTTTTAGCAGCATCTTTCAACGAGAAAGGAAAAATCTTAGCAACAAAGTAAGTGCGGAGCTTAATATCATCAGAAAACAAATTACTCAAAGTAGAAAGCTCATTCATGTGCCCCATAGCACTCTCATCCTTAGTACCACAAAAAGGAGTTTTCTCAACATTAGATATGTAAGATAAATCCAAAGAGAAATCATAATCCTTGTCTCTAATATTTATGGGAGAAGCAGCAAACTTAGGATCAGGAGACAAATTATATCTAACAGAGCGTCTTGCAAGAAGTTCTCTAATATTACTAGCATTACGAGCAGCACGTGCTTCAGCAATAAAATCATCATTAAGCTCAATATAAGCATCATCATCATAATCATCACTAGGACATTCCCTAGACTCAGGTGAACTAACAGGTGTAACAGTGGTGTTTCCCAACTTAGCTCTAGCAATAGTAGCATCTAAAAAGCAACCTAGTGAACCACTCTCATCAAGCACAGTAGAAGCATCATCTAAATTATCAGTGACATTTTCAATCTCAGTAGAAGTAGTAGCAGTAGCGTGTGGGTGTGGTGGTGTAAGCAACTTACTCATAACAGATGGTGAATCAAGAGCAACAGAGGTGTTGAGAGTTGTACCTCTTCTTGTAGTGGATGGTAATATAGGAACTTTTCCATCATGAGGTTTACCCATGATGAAAGGATTGCAGCGAACAATATGAATACCAAGTGAACTTACAAATAAAGCTATGCTCCCCGGCAACGGCGCCAGAAAATAGTCTTGATGACCCACAAGTATAGGGGATCGCAACAGTCTTTGAGGGAAGTAAAGCCCAAATTTATTGATTCGACACAAGGGGAGCCAAAGAATATATGTAAGCCTTAACAGATGAGTTGTCAATTCAGCTGCACCTAGAAACAGTCTTGCTCGCAGTGGTTTATCAGTAGCAACAGTTTTATAGTGGTGATAATAGTAAAATAGTAACAGCAGTAGTAAAATAGCAGCGGTAATAGTAACAGTAGTAAACAGTAGGAACAAATACTGTAGGCATAGGGATGGATCACGGGCGTTGCATGGATAAGATAATTCATGAAATCAATGAGACATGGGCATTGCAGATAAATAATGATAAAGCATCCTAGTACAAACAATCATAGGCATGTGTTCCGTATATAGTCGTACGTGCTCACAAGGAGAAACTTGCACGACATCTTTTGTCCTACCAGCCTGTTGCAGCAGGGCTCAAGGGAAACTACTGGTAATTAAGGTACTCCTTTTAATAAAGTACCGGAGCAAAGCATTAGCACTCGGTGAACATATGTGATCCTGACATCATAGCCATCCCCTCCGGTTATCCCAATTTCTGTCACTTTGGGGCCTCGGGTTCTGGACAACAATATGTGTATACAACTTGTAGGTAAGACCATAAACAATAAGTATCATTATAGAAATAATAACATGTTCAGATCTGAAATCATGGCACTCGGGCCCAAAGTGACAAGCATTAAGCACAACAAGTTGCAACAATGTCATAGACACTAAATAAAGATACTAGGCACTATGCCCTAACAATCTCATATCAAATTACATGAACAATCTCATCCAATCCCTACCATCCCCTCACCTACAGCGGGGGAATTACTCACACATGGATGGGGGAGTCATGGATGGTCGATGGAGAAGCGTCGGTGATGATGGTGATGAAGATCTCCTCCGAATCCCCGTCCCGGCAGGGTGCCAGAACAGAGTTTCTGGTTTCAAATCGCGGTTTCCGATGGCGGCGGCACATCGGAAGTCTATCTGGGAAAAACGATGTCTCCCCGATATATTCGAGTCAGGAGGTATATGTAGGCGAAAGGAGGGGTCGAGAGGACTGCCGAGGCGCCCTCACACCAGGTGGGCGCGGCCACGGCTGGTGATAAAGACTATTTGCCCGATCTTTCACGATGCACCACCTGATCCAATGGATCTAATAGATCTTCCAATCACGTGAGCAATACACGTAACCTGAAGATGGGGAAACGTCAATCCTGCGAGCAACTCGTCGATGTAGATGAACCTCACACCGAACAGATGAATCCAACGAGCAACTCGATGATGAACAGCGAGCCTCACGCCGAAGCAGGACAATACTTGAATAACAAGCACCTTCACGCATAACACAATATAGTGGATAACTAGACGAACGTCGGAGACGTCGTCTCAATACGCCAACGCCGGAGGGATGGAACACACACGTGGGAACTAAAAGTTCTACATAATTTTCAGCCTCCCTAAACCCTAGCCGTCCAGCCTCCTTATATAGACGGCTAGAAAACTATTGGGCTTGGACAGGCCCAAACCCAAAACATAAAATAAAATCTAAGTGGCCCACAACGTGACCAGGCTACGAAATAACATCAACATAGATACAAATTAATGACACAGCCTTAGACTTAACTATCACATATCGTAGGTCGTCGTGGCGTGCCAATCCTCATCATCCTCCCCTTCTTGGAAAGGTGTTGTCCTCAACGCCGGAGGATCTTCTCTAGCACGTGGCGTCAAATCTGCAATATCACCACTCTCCGTCTTCAAGTCTTACCAGCCTGCCATACCACACCTCCCTCTCGGCTAGCTTGACTTGCCATTGGCGCCACTCCCGTTGTCGGCACCACCAACTTGAGACACAAACGATCATCAGAATGCAGTCTCGAAGCACATGAGCAGATCACCCAAAACGGATAGGACATACTCCTACACACTGAGGGTCCAAATGAGCTGAATATGCCCGCAGACGCAAACTGAATTTTGGTAGCAAACAAAGCACATCACCCAAAACAAACAGAACAAATTCCTGCACGCCAAGGATCCAAACGTACTGAATCTGCCACCTCTTTGGAACTGCTAACAGTGTCTCTATTTTCTTTCAGAAATTTCTAAGAATAGCCACGTAAAAGCAGCCAATATATTCTGCACCAATCGTCCTTCCTCTGTTGATGCAAACAAATAGCCAGAACTGAATAAAGACCAAGCTAAAATGTGTCAGCCAATCCCAATATGTACCAAACTTTCCAGGTTTCTTTCTTTTTTTGTAACTTGTAGCGATCTATTTCCTCTATGATTCCGTCCAATCCTTGCCCCATGCAAATTCGTGCTTCCTTTCCTATCTTCCCATGTATTTTTTTTTCTTTTTTTCTATTCACCACACGGAGGAAACAGCAATCAAACCGATCCTTTTCTTTTTTCTTTGCCAGACTCCACGCGCATGTAACCGAGCAGCGGATCCGATATTTTCCGATCTGAATTCCATGTCCAAACTGAAGCAGATACGTGGGACACGGGAGGCCGATCGCTCCCAGGCAGATGGGCCGGCCCAGTGCCCAATAGGAAATGGAGCCGGGGCAAGCGGGACGCCTGGCGAAGCGAGGCCGGCACGCTCGACAACAGAGGTCGTCTGTCGTGCGGCGCGGAGCGAGTGCGAGCTCAATTGGATCAGATAGACTCTATCGATAGGAATCGATCTGCAAATTAATGCGCTGCCTTGTTGAAAATCTGATCTACTCTTTCTCTTTTCTCTGCTACAGAGCTGACTGAAGTGATTCTGATCGGAGACCTCTCGTGATGGATCGATCTGCATGCTACTTACCACCCAATCAACTCGCCGGCTGATCAATCTAAGAACTCGCCGCCAACAGAACAACTGCCACCAATCCTCGCCGTGCGGATTAAATAATCAGCTCAACGACAACAACCACCTTGCATCGTGATCAACCTAGAGCTCTGATACCAAGATGATAAAGACAATTTGCCCGATCTTTCACGATGCACCACCTGATCCAATGGATCTAATAGATCTTCCAATCACGTGAGCAATACACGTAACCTGAAGATGGGGGAACGTCAATCCTGCGAGCAACTCGTCGATGTAGACGAACCTCACGCCGAACAGATGAATGCAACGAGCAACTCGATGATGAACAGCGAGCCTCACGCCGAAGCAGGACAATACTTGAATAACAAGCACCTTCACGCATAACACAATATAGTGGATAACTAGACAAACGTCGGAGACGCCGTCTCAATACGCCAACCCCGGAGGGATGGAACACACACGTGGGAACTAAAAGTTCTACATAATTTTCAGCCTCCCTAAACCCTAGCCGTTCAGCCTCCTTATATAGACGGCCAGAAAACTATTGGGCTTGGACAGACCCAAACTCAAAACATAAAATAAAATCTAAGTGGCCCACAACGTGACCAAGCTACGAAATAACATCAACATAGATACAAATTAATGACACAGCCTTAGACTTAACTATCACATATCGTAGGTCGTCCTGGCGTGCCAATCCTCATCAGCTGGGCCGCGCCCCCTGTGTGTGTGGGGCCCTCGAGCCTCCCCTCCGTCTCGTCTTCTGGCTCCGTGGGTCTTCTGGTGAAATAGGATTTTTGATGATTTTTCCCGAATTTTTACTGAAAGTTGGATTTCTGCACAAAACGAGACACCAGAGCAATTCTGCTGAAAACAGCGTCAGTCCGTGTTAGTTGTATTCAAAACACACAAATTAGAGGAGAAACAATAGCAAAAGTGTTCGGGAAAGTAGATACGTTTTGGACGTATCAAGGGGCGTCGTCAGGAGTGGACCAGGGTGGCCTCACAATGGGTGGGTGCGGCTAGGGGCTGGGCCGCGCCCCCCTGTTGTGTGGCCAGCCTCTGGCCCCTCTCCGGCTCCCGTTTGGTCCTCGTCCTTCGTCCGGGAAAAATAAGAGTTCCAGAACTTGTTTCATCCAATTCCGAGAATATTTCCTGTATAGTTTTTCTGAAACACAAAAACAGCCAAAAACAGGGAACTGGCACTATGGCATCTTTTCAATAGGTTAGTTCCAGAAATCGCATAAAAACGCCATAAAGTGTAACGAAACACAAGGCAAATGGTGCATAAACAAGCATGGAGCATAAAAAATTAAAGATACGTTTGAGACGTATCAGCCCCCCTCTGTCTCATCTTCGATCTTCGCGAAGCTTCAGTAAAAATAGGAGGTTCGACTTTTGTTTCCTCTAATTCTGAGAATATTTCCTGTGTAACTTTTTTGAAACACAAAAACAGCAGAAAATAGGGAACTGGCACTGTGGCATCTTGTTAATAGGTTAGTTCCGGAAAATGCATAAAAACGCCACGAAGTGTAACAAAACACAAAAAAATGGTGTATAAACAAGCATGGAGCATCAAAAATTATAGATACGTTTGAGACGTATCAATGATCCATGTCTTGGCCCGACCTATCTTTGAGCTCCAAATGATCAAGATATATCGAGGTTGTTGGGTGAGAATGCGGCAAGAGGTTGGCCGGGCATGCTTGGTAGTGTAGATTGCATGCATTGGTGTTGGAAGAATTGTCCAAAAGCATGGCATGGGCAATAATGTGGCAAGAGCCATGATCCAACAATTATTCTCGAAGCCGTAGCATCGCAAGACCTATGGATTTGGCATTATTATTTTTGGATTGCCGGGTTCTATCAATGACATTAATGTGTTGCAAAGGTCCCATATCTTTTCCAACCTTGTTAGTGACCAAGCTCCGGCTTGCAACTGCACCGTCAATGGCCATGAATACAACATGGGATATATGGGATATTACCTTGCAGATGGAATTTATCCGGAGTGGGCAACACTTGTGAAGACCATCCGCAATCCCAAGGGCCGAGTGGAGGCCGAGTTTGCAAAGGCACAAGAGGCGGACCGGAAAGATATTGAGAGAGCTTTCGGTGTTTTGCAAGCAAGATTTGCTATAGTTCGAGGTCCTAGTCGTTTTGGGGACAAAGGTACCCTCCATGACATAATGACCACTTGTGTTATTCTTCACAACATGATTATTGAGGATGAGAAGCACTTGAATTTGGAGTTCTTTGATAATGTTGGTACCCGTGTGAAGCCATCTAGAAATCTGGATAGAATCCAAGCATTTCTTGAAACATTCCGGAATATTGAGAACCGAGGCACCCATCGTCAGCTCAAGGAAGATATTATTCAACATCATTGGAGTCGTCATGGTGATCGCTAGTACCACTCTTATTTTCATTTCATTTCATATTCGTTCATGTGTGATATGAACATTTATTTGTATTGTAAACCATTTGTTATTTGTTTAATTTGTTGGATTAGAACTATTCTTGTAAACCTTATTTTTTTCTGTGCGATGTAATATCTGATGAATTTGATATATTTTTATAAATTTTCAGTTAGTTTTCATCATTGTGATGAATTTGATGTATTTTTTGTTCCGGATGCAGTTCCAGGTTTGCGGACCGAAACCGCGGATACAGGCCGGACTAAACTCGCGGATGGGATTTCAAATATGGGGGGTCTGCTAGAGTTGCTCTAAGAGTCATGTGCACATGGGAAAAATCAAAACTAGTGAGCCCAAAGATTTTTTCCGTCTCCACATGCACACTTGGCCCAAAATTTTCTGTCCAACTTGGCTGGCCCATTTACCCACTACATTCTAGTCAGCGTTATTTGCTGACCGACAATGTGGTGGGTATACCGACATTCCTGACCAACTGCTTGACAAAAAAGATTGGGGCATAGTCTGTCTGTGTATTTTAAGTTTTCCCATCCAATAGTTCGTCGAAACTGTTTTCAACCTACGGTTGGTCGGTAATAGGGGGACATGGTGTTTTGGCTCATAGGAGTAAATGCACCTATTATGAAAATACATTTTAAATGTATTTAAGAAAATTCAAATAATTTGAACAAAAAATTCCCGGTATGCATCTGAACATTGTATGTCCATCCACCAAAGTTTTGATGTGAAATGACATTTTTTGTGCCCCGTGTAAAAAAGACAAAAAACAGCTACGTAAATAGCAATTTTGTAGCATAAAAAATTATCTTTTTTACACAGGTCACAAAAATTATATTTTTCTTACAAAACTTGGTGAGTGAACATAAAATGTCTAGATGCACGCTAAGAATTTTTTTTTATAGAATTTTTAGACATTTTGAAAAATGATTTTTGGCCAATGGGTGTATATACACCTAGGAGCCAAAGTGGATTTCCGGGTAATAGGGACTTTACCAACAAACATCAGTAAGGAATATGGTGAGGTGGTGTAGTGAAAATTAAAATATCCTACGATAATAAAATCGAGATTACTTGTATCATAAATGGATACAAATTGATTTTAGAAAAAATAGTATTTTTTGAGAAATCTAGGATGAGGCAAATCCCTCCTCCTTGAGGGTCGATACTTATGGCCTGCCATCTTGATTCCATTTTATTTTTAGTTTGAACTTGGATGAGAAATATGTTCCTCTATCGATGATGTGGAAGCCAGAGTTGTGTTCTCTATATGAAAAAAAACAACTAGCGAGGGAGATAAAAGGTGATTCAAAGACAAAAATTACTTGTATACACCTTGTACACACAGAGTTTGTATTAGTTATAACCAAGCTAAGGAGTGTATACTCTACAAATCCCTATTAGGCTATTTGTGAGACTCAAGTAATGCAGAATGCTCTTTAAAGATAATATATAAAAACACATAAACACATTGTGGTACCCATTTGTGTATCATCTAATTATGTGGATCAATGTGGTTGCCTCAAAGCTCGTCTTATGTTCACATGTAATTCACAATTAGTTAAGATTATTCACTTTGTATGTAAATAAGAAAATACTAATAATTTAGAGATGGCGTCAATTATAAAGAAGTAAAAATGTTCATCATAAATGAGATTTTCCTCGGGGATAATGCATAGTTCAAATAGCCAAACAGAAGGGAGCATTTGTCCCTAAAGTCTATCATACAATAAAACTTAGAAAATATTAAGATTTAAGAAAAGTGCATATCCATTGAAAAGGACAGCTGATAGAGATACTGTAAGACTTGCATCAACATCTAGAAAACAACAAACATTCATGCTGGTAGTCGCCAAAACACCAATATTTTATAGGTGAAAAGCAAAACTTCAAAGACAAACATTCAGATGACAGGTAGGAATAAGATCGACCCTACGCAAGTAAGGTCCCGGTGGTATCAAGAAAAGAAAAAAGTTTTGAGAACTGGCCTTCTTTCTTCTATTTATGAAAATGTGAGGTTTCCTATTGCCAATGACAAATATAGATAAACTTTGGTAGTTATAACAATAAATATTCAATATAATGTTACATGAGAACTTAATCTTTTTTCCCTCCCCAACAATTTAGCCTGATATCAAATACAAAGAGCTCATCATGTCATTGGACACAACTGATCCATCATTGTCAAAGTTCCAATGAACTGGAAGATAACTCGTAACCACCATTGCATAGAGGTATGAACAAACTGAAGCCATGTACATGGGCATGATTTCTAGAAGCTCCGAAAGTATTGAGCATAGGGGGTCGTACTCAACCATTGAAGAAGGGAATGTGTATCCGCACTAGAGGCAAAGGAATATATTTCACATTTTAGCCAAGCCACATTGTAAAGAAGAATAAACAAACAAGTACCCATCCACAGGACAAATAGCAAACATAAGCACTGATAGCCTTCGCAAATTTTTGTATTCTACTGCATTATGAATTCTAGTATAAGGATATAAATCAACCATATTCAACTTCACAATTCCAAATGACAAAATTTAACTTCAAAAATTAAGATATAGGTATATATGTTATATCTACTCTCAATGGATATAGAATTTTTTTTTTTTTTTGATGAATCCATGAAAAACTGAAAAATATCTAAAACAAACTTTCACTGAATCATAATGCTGTAAAAGAATTATCTCCCTAGGGTAAAAATTAGAGAGTAGATAGTATAAATGGAGAAATATGACTGATTTTTTTCAAGAAAGCTATATATCATGTAAAAATTATGTGCTTTTACGTGCCATATATGTTACCAAAATTGGGGGTCAATTTAATGTGATTTGGGTCAAGTTAAATACGACCGATGAAAGGGGGACAAGAGTTTATTTTAACGGATTTCCTAAGTAACAGGCGCCTGAGAAATTCTTATTTCTCAGTCACCCTAAAAAATATACATCAGTTGCACTTTTCTTGTAAAAAAGTGCAATTGCACTTTTCTGTTAGAAAGGTGCAACTTGTTGTAGTTGCACTTTTTTTTGAACTATAGTTGCACTTTTCTAAGGTGACTGAAAAATAAGAATTTCTCAGACAACTGAGACATAGGCAAACTCTTATTTTAACTTTAGAAAACGGGTGTGACTTTGTAGAGAACTTTGTTGCTATCTTAGCTAGTAAACACCCTCTTGGTTTGAGCCGACATAATTTAGTACTCCCTCCTTTTATAATTAATCATTGTTCTGTGTTTAGTCAAAGTAAAAAATTGTACAGGATGAGCACGTATAGAGGAAAAAAGAACAACTATAATATGAAATATATACAATACGAAAGTATTGCTTATGATAACTAGAAAAAATACCTGTACGTTGCTATGGACAAAAAAACTTTGAGCAAGGTACGTGAATTATAATTTTTTGTCTTAAAGTTGCACAAACAAACGAAGAAGTGCACCATCAAAAGCACCACCTTGAATATTACTCCCTCTATATTGGATTATTTGGCAATTACATATTTTAAGACAAACTTTAATCATTAATTTTATTCAAAAAAATTATGAGATATGTGACATAAAAATTATATCATCTGATTCATATATCTCATTTTTTTTTCCAAAATTAACGGTCAAAGTTTGTCTCAAAATATGTAGTTGCCCAATAATCCGGTATGGAGGGAGTACGTAATTACTATCAAGTTTAACCGCCTGAGAAAGGTAAAACAACCCAATGTGAAGCGTTAAGAACTAATATGTGTTTCCTTAAAAATAAAGGATTAATGATAATACAATGCCACAACAAATGTCCTTTTTTTAGAAACAACAAATGTCTTCTTGAGTATGTGCAAATAAGACTACCATCTTTTTTTTAGCAATAATAAGACTACCATCTATCCATATCAGGTCAGTTGTGTGGTAAATACAGGGCCGGCCCATGGGAGTGTGGCCCGTGCAGCCGCACAGGGCCCATAATTTTGAGGGGGCCCATATTTTTGTATAGACCTGTATAGTATATTGTGGCGACTTGTTTTTTAACCCTCCGTGTGTCCGTGGCCTGGGAAGTAAATGAAAAGGGCCCCTTACCTGCCTACCTACCTGGGCCTTGCTGGACTTGATCGGTGGACCCAAATGGAGGTAGAACCAGGCTAACAAGCCTACCAGGCGACGCCAACGCGAGAGGGAAATCCTATTTGCCGCCTGTTAGCGGCGCGGAACCGTGGCGCCGCGTACCCGTCGTGCCTGTGATGTAGCTTGTGGGCCGGCCCACCACCGACGATAAAGGAAGACGGGAGCAGAGGAAGACGATGATGCGAAACCACCCCGCTGACCCACGCCTGGCTGCGACGCCACGGCGGAGGTGAGGCTTGGACCTTGCCGGAGACGGGGACGACGCGACGAGCCGCGGCGTCACCGGCGGAGGGGAGGAATGCATCTTAGGGTAGGAGGGTGCGGGTCTTAGGGTTCCAGCGAGGTTAGGGGGGTTTAGAGGGATGGCCGGCCGGCCGAAACCTCGTCGGCGGAGGGAATGAATGGATCTTAGGGTAGGGGGTGCGGGTCTTAGGGTTCCGACGAGGTTAGGGGGGTTAGAGGGATGGTCGGCCGGCCGGAACCTCGCCGGAGACGGGGACGACGCGGCCAGCCGCGACGTCGCCGGCGGAGGCGAGGAAGAGATCTTAGGGGAGGGGGTGCGGGTTAGGGTCCCGCCGTGGTTAGCTAGGGTTTCGGCGAGGTGGGAGGTCGTCGGGGTCCGGCGAGGTGCTGAGGTGATCGGGTTCCGGGGCGGGATGGGAGATGACTCGGTCGTGGCCGAAGGAAGAAGAAAGAGAAAGAAGAAGAAGAAAGGGTGGGCCGCGGCCCACCACACGACGTGTGCGTGCGGCAGGTCTCCCCGCTCCGCTAACAGGCGGTGTAAAGGAGGCCCCGACGCGAGATACCCGGACGCCAGACCGTGACGTCAGTTCATCTTCTGACGAAGAGACCAAGTCCGTCGCGATCAGGAATGGTCGAAGACGAAGAGACCAACTCGATCGCTACGGTTTGCAGGAGACTGCGCTTCGAACGTGCTTGTGTTTTTGTTTTCGTCCCGGACACGAAAGCTACGGTAATCCTTCCGCTTCCGCTTCGGTTTCGCAGCGCGCAAGAAACCCCAACTCCCTACATATACCACCGCCGTGTACACAAAGCCACCCCAACACCAGTTCGTCCGGCCACCGATCCACCGAATCCACCAACGCAGCTCCCGTCGATCCAGATGAGGTTCATCGCGGCCTACCTGCTCGCTTCCCTAGGCGGGAACCCGAGCCCGACCAAGGACGACGTGCGCGCCATCCTCGGCTCCGTGGGCGCCGAGGTGGAGGAGGGCAAGCTCGAGATGCTCTTCAAGGAGGTGGAGGGCAAGGACCTGGCCGAGCTCCTCGTCGCCGGCAGGGAGAAGCTAGCCTTCGCGTCCGCCGGCGCCGCCGCCATGGATGCGTCCCCTGCCGCCGCCGCCGGTGCTGCCGAGGAGAAGAAGGAGAAGGTCGAGGAGAAGGAAGAGGAAGAAGATGAGGAGGACCTGGACATGTTCAGCCTCTTCGACTGAGCCACAAACCGCGCTGTGCCGATCTGCAATCATCAACACCCGCAGGCCGGCCTTTACCGTTACTTACCCATAGCTAGTTATATATGTATCCATAATCTACTCGATCTACTTAGTTTCTAATGCGTTGCGAGATTCTGCATGTTGTTGAGACCGGCCCCTTGATGTTGGAAATTTGACTTTTCTGACGGATCTATTTGCTGTTGGGATGCTGTATATTTTCCAGATCATTGAATGAAACTTTCGTATATTCACTTTGCATTGTTCCTAGTTTGTGTTACTGTTCCACTGAAGCAGCAACAATGCTACACCTACGGGCTCAGGATTACAAAATCATGGTACGGGATTACGTGGATGGAGGCAGTTGGAGCACAGCCCTATAATCACGGCACCTCGAAAAATCACAGCTAATCTGGTGATTCCACATCAGCCCGTAACTTTCATCCGTAGGAAAAGAGCCCGTAGATGTAGCATTATTGCTGAAGCAGAGCGGTCTTTCATGCGTGCGTGGCTGAGTTTGTTTTGTTGAATCTAGCTCATAAAAATAGGAATCCTTGTTGATTTTGCTTCTCCCTTCTTTAAACTGACTGACACTTACGTTTTCTGCTGGATCTGCAGAAATAGAGCAAGGGTTTGAGTCTAGGGCCCTTTGTTATATAATAATAGACAAAGGGAATATACCTCGTACCTGTGTGTTGCTACAGGTTAATTTTTATGAGATATTTTTTAGTCATGGAGAATTGGTTGGAAAAATAATCATGAAACAGTGTTTAAATCATCGGAATTGCCGTACCCATTTACTAAATCAGTATGTTATAGTCAGATGTTAAACAAAACTACACTCACTAATTTAAACAAGCATGGTGAATTAGGTTGCACATGTATTAGTATGGCAATCTTTATTTCATAAAATGGGTCCATACACATAACATAAGGTTGGTAAATTATATTGCACATAGTATGAATCTGTTAATCTACTTTTAATAAGGTTTGTTCGTACATTTCTTCCACGGATTAGAGACCTTGACCTAATAAGCAAAACAAATTAGATAAAGAGTATTTATTAATATCGCGAAGATACCAATACACCCAGCCTCTGCAACAACATCATGCCCAAAAGGCATAAAGGATGCACACAGCCAAAAAAAGGAAAAAAAATACAGAAAAAGAAAAGTCGCGCTACAGAGATCGAAAACTTAAACAGCAACACTGACATCACCAAGACAACACCAGAAGATCAGCTTCTCCATAAGCGACGCCTCCAAAAAGGAAACAGTGCACAAACGCTGTATTCACCCTGAAGAAAGTCCTCACTCTAAAAAATAATGTCTTTAACAAGAACATTGCCAGGCACAATCAATTAAGGCCAGACCTTGGATTTTCACCCCAAAAGATAGAACTCTGAGCTTCTCCTGTGCAGTCGCCCCCACATATTTCCCCATGAGAACTTGTTATTTTTGGCATATCCAGAATTATTTCGATAAATTAACTACTTATTTAAACAACACTGTAAATGATTTTTTTTTAGCTGCACTGTAAATGATACTTCAGAGTCCAGCACATACCCCATTGACAGGGATTTGAGCAGCCTGGAAAAAGAGATGGCAGGCCAGGCCAGCTCCTATTATGTGAGACCAAATTGGTTTGGCAGGTTAGCAAGTGCAAAAGAAAACCATCAATCGATTGCAAATTGACCTAGCTTTGCTCCGCTTGTTCATGTCAAAGTTGTATAGTGAGCGTTTGCTGGTGGGCAATCGCCGGTGTTAATGCGCGGAATGGATCAACGGGAGGAGAGGAAGATTTCCATGCGATTAAGAGATTTGATACGACCATACGCAAAACTAAGATAGTTGATCAGAGCAGCTGAGTACATTCAGCATCAGATTGGTCGTCTAGAGGCAGGGCATTTGCAAAGCAATTATTCAAAGAGAGATGCACAAGTTGCAGATCAAGCATTGTATGGATCACAAACCCTCTGAAATCACCCAGCTGATTCAAAGAGAGATTACTCAGTTGAAGAATATGGAGATGCCTTATTCTGCTGATGATGTCTATTGGTACCATGACACCATGAGCAATCCTGGTCGCCGCCTCTTCAGGACGAGTGAATAGCCTAAAACTACCATAATTGAGGTCAAATTTATGAAATGATACCACTTTAAGTTTTCGAAACGTAAATCTACCATCCAGAGATGATTTTTTCAATTCGAGCAAATGATGATCTAAACATGAATTGACACGGTATCTGACATCTTGGGCCCACCTGTCAGTGCTGAGGTGGCATAAACAGGAGTCCATTTTATGAGGTGGGCATTGCCCCGCATGTCAGCCCAACTTAAAAAACAACAATCTTTTTAATTAAAAAACAAACCCACCCCAATCCTTCTTCCCCACCCGACCTGTGCACCGTCCTCACCACCGTCGTACTCCAGCAAGGCTCGCCAAGCCGCCTAGACCACTGCTCGCCCCCACTGCCGCCTAGACCCCTGCTCTCCAAGGCCGCTTCTTAGCACCCTGCTCGCCGCAGAAACTGCCGCCTTGCCCCTTCATTCCACCACCTAAAACCGCCGCCGCTGCAGGCGTTCCTGACTCCGATAGATGCCCCGAAGATGACCTAGTAGTTGTCCTCTTCTTCCCCCTCATAGGAATCATCGTGGGTCGCCGTGAATCAATGCCAAGTTCTACATCTTCTCCAACTCTAGTCGGCGTTGCTCTCATCGTATCCATCTTCCCATGCCCCATCCGAGCACGCCCTTGGCACCGCCTCGTTGCCAGATCTCTCCCAGCAGCAGGAATCGCCCCGGGTTGCCTCCAATCGACACTTTGGTCCATCTCCTCCGTCCCCGGTAGGGGTTGAGGCCGGGTGACGCGATGCCCCGTTGGCAAGGAAGCAAGATGCGGCGGGGTGGGCATGCGGTGGCGGGTGGGCGAGCATGGTGGCTGGCGGTGGGTGGGCGAGCACGGTGGCCGACGACAGGCGGCGGGTGGTTACCCTTGGTGGTCGGCGGCGGGGTGGCACGCGCGGGTGGTTGCCCTTTGTTTTTTTTTCAGATATTTAGTTATTTAATTGGCTGACATGTGGGACCCATACCACGTCAGCAAATTGCGTTGTTTTTTTGCCACCTTAGCGCTGGTAGGTGGGCTCAACTGTCAGTTCGGCTATCAATTCACTATTAACAGGCTATCTGCTTGAATTACAAACAAATTACTTCTGAGGTGGTAGATTTATATTTAAAAAATATAAAGTGCTACTATTTTACAAATTTTGCCTCAAATGTAGTAGTTTTAGGCTATTCACACCTTCAGGACCGATCACGCGAGAGCGGAGCAGGGCTTCTGAGGCGTCAGCCGGAATGGCCGTACCGGCATTGCATATGCGTGCAGGTTCTGGTCTAGCCTCTGGGAAGCAACAAGCTTGCACACCGTGCCGTTTTTCTCCCCCTCTACTCTCGAGCAGTGTGGTGTAGTCCAGGCGATGAAGCGGTCGCCGTCGAGGCTTGCTTGGAAGTTGGAAGTCGATTTTGGTCATAATGAATGAATTTATTTGACACAGGGCAATCGATGACTCTGATATTTTAAGTCTCACGGAATGTCGGTCGGGGTGATCAAGTTTGGATCGATCTCTTATCTGAAGACTCATGATCTCTCACGTACTACTTGGAAGGAAGGATAAGCTTTTCCCCACACGGGTGATCCGGGAGCGGACAAGTGGGAGGAAGCCTTATTTTTTCAGTCGAATGAAACCGTGTTTTTAGTAGATTGAAAACGTATTTTATATCACCATGAATTAGTCTGATTACATTTTAATAATTTAATTAATTAGTAAATGTTCTATTAATATTGATTTATAACATAGATGTTGATATCTTTTTCTATGTCTTTGATCAAACTTTAACTAAATCGTAAAACGGAGGACAAATAAACATAGAGGAGTTAGAAAAATCCCAAGGTTGCCGGATCACAGGCCCAATTGCGCCGCTTATTTCGATGTTTGCATAATTCCACGGACATTCCTGGTAAAGACATGCTCACACATGATATCTGCTGAAAGAACTGCCAGCCAAACAAGTTATCCAAAATTATTGAATCTGTTCCCTCAAAAAAAATTGAATCCGTGGGGTCCAAGATGTGGACAGAGGAGCACAGTTGTGGGGATACTGGGATATATATGCACATGCCTCCGCAAACTTCGGGAGCAACTTCCAAATGGAAGTGAACTAGATGGACCTTGCCTGCGTTGCTGCGCAGTTTTCATTCTTCCGTATTTCCTTTCTTTTATGGTGTGATTTTAGCTTTGCCATGTCGATTGATCTATATGCTCTTTCTAGGGGGATAAAGCTGATCAAGCTGATAGAAATTCTCAATCTAAGCATTTTATCATATAACTAAAACTTCAATAATTTTAAAATAAAACGGTAGCGGCCAAAGTGCAGATGACGATGAGAATCCCTAAACTACATCTCACTACTTGATGTCTGATCATAAGCCTAAAAATATTGATGATGGTCCTTCTATCACGGATAATATGAGATAAAGAGAAACAATGTATATTTTATAATCATGACATGATGCCCATTGACTAACTTATCACTGGAATGCACTATGTGTAAATGAAATAAATGCATTGTTTTCATATCATATGAAAGAACTGACAATACTATATATGGGTGCATAAATACAAAGGTTCATTGGCCGATGCATAACAATATATTGTTACAATTGCAAGCATATATAAATTATAATTTCTCAAATAATGAAAAGGCAACCACTCTTTTTTATGGTGTATATACACCGATTTCTTATTAATGAGGATGATGCTATATTTGTGGATACTTATTTCTTGTCCTTCGAGTGCTCTTCTAACACATCGTACTTCAGTTGACATGAAAACACCTCCTGATGGTCCTGCACACATAAAAAAAATTAGGCACACATGCTCATTAGTAAAACTCGAGCAAGAAAAAGAAATTGATGGCAAAGTTAGCTTTGATTTAAGGCATAAGTAGGACCCAGATTTCCTTTGCTCTAAAGAACAACACTAGCAGTAAAATGAACTTCAAAAAAGGATTGCAAATTGCAAATAATTTGGTTTTCAGTTTCTCCAAAATTATATCATGAAAATAAGGAGCAAACTTGTATAAATAGCATCCAACCAAGCATACGTTCATGAGACAGCAAAATACATCATAATATATCAAGGGGACATAATGGTCACATTTTTCGAGTTACAACCAGAAAGACAATATGAAGTCCATAACTATTTTACACAACCAGAGATATTATATGTTTATTTGTACAAACATGAAGTATTAAATTTGAGCTCCTGCTTTGCCGTTGCTGTCTCGTACTTCTGTAAATTCCCGAACTCCAGTATTTGAATGCAAAAAAATATTTCGGAGCAGACCACTCAATAGGTCCCAAAAAAATTATTAGGAAAGTTTCAAGAGAGACAAATAAATTGAGATAACCGTTACGCATTAACTATTCATAATTAGCCATATCGTATTTACATGGCCTCCATACACGGCGTCCATTGTCAACTACAGCCTAACCTCAAACATCGTATTGCAAACTTAGAACGTTCACCTTTTTTAGCAGAGAACGATTACCATTAGAAATTGTTAATTTACAAATAAGGTAAAATTTTTTTCCTTGGGATTACTAAAAGCAAGTTCAGTTTGAGGGGACATAATTGACATATCATGACCTTTCTTCTATATATTCCTGCAACCGAACATACTCATATCTTTTAAAACAAATATAAGCACCCAAAATTTCAGTATTGCATTAGACAAACCTTCTACCTAAATGACAAGGATCGAAGTGTAACAGATGTCACAACAGCTAAAATTACACATGGTCTTTCTCTACGTAGCAGCTCTAGCTAGAGCATATGCTCGTTGTTGTTGTTGCTTTGAATCATTTGAGGCATTGATCTTTGACATAAGCTTCCTGATCATCATGATTAGAGCATGCAGAATCTACAGAGGACTTGATTCTGTACTTGCACTAGTAGAAAATAGGGCTTTCGTTTTTTGCTCCAAACGGCATTTGCACCGGTTGGCTTTCGAACCCAGACTAAAGGGGTGCTTTAGCACCGGTTCGAGCTGCCAGAGGGCTAAATTGAGCCCGTGGAGCTATAGCACCGGTTTGTTAGGAACCATTAGCACCGGTTCATGCCACGAACCGGTGCTAAAGGTGTCGCGTCTGCCGCGTGGCAGGCCCCAGACCTTTAGCACCGGTTCGTGGCACGAACCCGTGCTAAAGGCTATCCTTTTGCACCGGTTCTGGAAACGGACCGGTGCTAGAGGTCCTGCCTATAAATACAGCCGCCCACCAGCCTTCTCCTCTGTTTTTTTCCTTTGGAAGGTGTGAGAGGGGGTGTGCTAGTTTGGTTTTTTCCCCTATGCACAAGAGGTGTTTGATGAAATGTCTAAGAGCATGAACCAACTTAAGCTCACACAAAATAAAGATGATATGAGGTGCCCGAGCGATACTTAGGTCTTCTCCTCGTTCTTTCCTCCTCGATCGAGGTTAGCAACTCTATTCTTTTATTTGTCATTGATACAAATGCATGTTTTGTAATTTTACTATTTATGATGTTCGGTAATAGTATTAGTAAACCTAATTATATGAAGCAGATGAACGAACGACAATGGATGTACGGTGACCGACGCACTTCCGAGTTCATTGAAGGTCTTCGTAATTTTGGCGATGTGGCTCGGGCAAATATTCAGAATGATTTTATGTGTTGTCCATGTGTTGACTGTGGGAACAAGAAGGAGTACTCTTCCTGGAAAATCATTCACGCCCACCTGCTTCAGAAAGGTTTCATGCCTAGCTATAATTGTTGGACCAAGCACGGAGAAAGAGGGGTTATAATGGAAGACAATGAAGAAGAAGAGGATGATGATATGTACCCTGAATATGGTGATACTGCAACGGGGGAAGCTGAAGCTGAAGGGACAGGAGAAGCTGAAGATGTAGAGGCATCAGATGAGCCTGATGATGATCTTCGTCGGGCCATCGTAGATGCACACAGAGAAGCAGAAAGTGTGAATGAGAAGCGGAAGTTCAAAGGTATGTTAGAGGATCACAAAAAGAGGTTGTACCCAGACTGTGAAGATGGGAACACAAAGCTCGGTACCACACTGGAGTTGCTGCAATGGAAGGCAGAGACTGGTTTATCTGATAAGGGATTTGAGAAATTACTAAAAATAATGAAGAAGAAGCTTCCAAAGGATAATGAATTGCCTGACAGTACGTACGAAGCAAAGAAGGTTCTCTGCCCTCTAGGATTAGAGGTTCAGAAGATTCATGCATGCATTAATGACTGCATCCTCTACCGCGGTGAGGAGTACGAGAATTTGGAAGCATGCCCGGTATGCACTGCACTGCGATATAAGATCAGACGAGATGACCCTGGTGATGTTGATGGCGAGCCCCCCAGAAAGAGGGTTCCTGCCAAGGTCATGTGGTATGCTCCTATAATACCATGGTTGAAACGTCTGTTTAGAAACAAAGAGCATGCCAGGTTGTTACGATGGCACAAAGAAGACCGTAAGAAAGATGCGATGTTGAGACACCCCGCTGATGGGTCGCAGTGGAGAAAAATTGAGAGAGACTACCCGGACTTTGCAGGCGACGCAAGGAACTTAAGGTTTGGTCTGAGTACAGATGGCATGAATCCTTTTGGGGAGCAGAGCTGCAGTCATAGCACCTGGCCTGTAACTCTATGTATCTATAACCTTCTTCCTTGGTTGTGCATGAAGCGGAAGTTCATTATGATGCCAGTGCTCATCCAAGGTCCGAAGCAACCCGGCAATGACATTGATGTGTATCTAAGACCATTAGTTGATGAACTCTTACAGTTATGGACCAAACCAGGTGTACGTGCATGGGATGAGCACAAACAGGAGCCGTTTGACCTACGAGCGTTGCTTTTCGTAACCATCAATGATTGGCCTGCTCTTAGTAACCTTTCAGGACAAACAAACAAGGGATACAATGCATGCACGCACTGTTTAGATAAGACTGACGCTATATATTTGGAAAAATGCAAGAAGATTGTGTACTTGGGGCATCGTCGATTTCTTACGACCACGCATTCCGTAAGAAAGAAAGGCAAGCATTTTAGAGGTGTGGCAGATCACCGGCAAAAACCTGATCTCCGTACTGGTGATGATTTATTTGATATGGTCAGGGACCTAGAAGTAATCTTTGGAAAGGGTCCTGGCGGTCAATCTGTTCCAAATGACGTCGCTACCGGACACGCACCCATGTGGAAGAAGAAATCTATATTTTGGGAGCTTGAGTATTGGAAACACCTAGAGGTTCGCTCTTCAATCGACGTGATGCACGTTACGAAGAATGTTTGCGTGAACCTGCTAGGCTTTCTGGGCATGTATGGAAAAACAAAAGATACATCAGAAGCACGGAAGGATCAACAACGTATGAAAGACCCAAACAACATGCATCCACAGAGCAAGACGGATAAAGGGCGTCACTTAAGTCCTGCCAGCTACGCTCTTACAAAAGCAGAGAATGAAATCTTTTTTGATGTCCTTTCAAGTATTAAAGTGCCGTCTGGCTTCTCGTCAAATATAAAGGGAATAATAAATATGACAGAGAAAAAATTCCAAAACCTGAAGTCTCATGACTGTCACGTGATTATGACGCAGTTGCTTCCAATTGCATTAAGGGGGCTTCTACCGGAAAATGTTCGTGTACCCATTGTTAAGCTATGTGCATTCCTCAATGCAATATCTCAGAAGGTAATCAATCCAGATATGCTACCAAGGTTACAGAAGGATGTGGCCCAATGTCTTGTTAGTTTTGAGTTGGTGTTCCCGCCATCCTTCTTTAATATTATGACGCATCTCCTGGTTCACCTTGTCGAAGAGATTGCCATTCTCGGTCCTGTATTTCTACACAACATGTTCCCCTTCGAGAGATTCATGGGAGTCTTAAAGAAATATGTTCATAACCGTGCTAGGCCAGAAGGAAGCATCTCCAAGGGCTACGGAACAGAGGAGGTCATTGAGTTCTGTGTTGACTTTATCCCTGACATTAAGTCGATTGGTGTTCCTGAATCGCGGCATGAAGGGAGACTACGTAGGAAAAGGCACGCTAGGAAAGAAATCAATGTATTGTATGGACGGGATTTCTTTCACTCAAGCACACTACACAGTTCTACAAAGTTCCGCCTTGGTGGCCCCGTATATCATTGAACACAAGAATATTGTACGCTCCCAACACCCGGCTCAGTCTGACTCCTGGATTACACATAAACATATGGCGACTTTCGGCGGTTGGTTCCGGACACATCTCATAAATGACAACATTGTTGGAGATCAGCTATACTTGTTGGTCGGGTCACCATCTTCGACTATATTGACTTTCCAAGGGTACGAGATCAATGGGAACACATTCTACACGATCGCCCAAGATAAAAAGAGCAGCAACCAAAACAGTGGTGTCCGCATTGATGCAACAAACAACAACGAGCAAAAGGACACCTATTATGGTTACATAGAGGAGATATGGGAACTTGACTATGGACCTTCTTTTAAAGTCCCTTTGTTTCGGTGCAAATGGGTCAAGCTAGATGGAGTAGGGGTAAAGGTTGACCAGCTGTATGGAATGACAACAGTGGATCTCAACAATCTTGGTTACAGAGACGAACCATTCGTCCTAGCCAATGATGTGGCTCAAGTTTTCTATGTGAAAGACATGTCCTCCAAACCAAAAAAAAGAAAAGATAAGACAATGAATACATCATACGACGAGCCAAAGCGTCACATAGTTCTTTCAGGGAAAAGAAACATCGTGGGAGTTGAGGATAAGACAGACATGTCAGAAGATTATAATAAGTTTGATGAAATTACGCCCTTCAGAGTGAATATTGATCCAATCATCGCGTTAAATGGTGAACATACTCCATGGTTACGACCGAAGCGATCCTAATCAAGGGAGATACGCGAAGGGAGGTTCATGGCCTCCAAGACGAAAAATCAGAAGAAAGGGAAACACAAGAAGAAAACTCAGAAGACTAGATAGGGATCATAACTTGTGTATCTCAATATGGAAATCACTTTCCCATTTATTTTTTGTGTAATGATGTTATTGTATGAGGGAAATTTTTCTGAGACGGAGCTTCCAAAGATATCGTAGGGCATGAGCACCAACGATATCTTTGAGAAGCTCCGCCATGGGAGATTTCCCAATAATTTACCCAACATTCTTAGAGGAGATGGAGTCTTTCACTCTCCCTACCTTCTAGGTATCGATGCTCCTTTTATAGGCATGGCACCGCTTCTACTTTGTCTTGTTCCTCCGACAGGGGCATCGTGCGTCCACCCACGCGTCCTTATCTCATCGAGCAGTGCATCCACCCATGCGTCCTTATCCTGCCGATATCTTTAGTCTCGGTTGCACCCACCAACCGGGACTAAAGGTTACCCACACGTCCTTATCCCACCGACAGTTTTGTTAGATGACACAAAAACCACCTTTAGTCCCGGTTGTACCCACCAGCCGGGACTAAAGGTTAGATGGTTCCCCGCGCTATTGTGTTCCCGCCTATTTTCTTCCCGCGCTTTCGACCACTTCCCGCCTCCGTCTTCCCGCCATTTTTCACTATATATATGTAGGCTTGGCCTCCATTTACATATCACATCTAGACTCATATCTGCAAACCTCATCACTCTCTTCCATGGCTTCCATCGTATCTCTAACCCCCCAGGAGGCAGAGGCGCTTTGCGCCTCAAACTACCCCTGCCCGCCGGGCTACCGCGTCCCCACCGGCTGGATGCTGAGCGTCGGAGGCGTACCGGTCCCTCCTGTCCCTGTAGGTGTGGCGCGCCAGATGGCCATCACGAACCACTACTACTTCGAGCTCACACCAGAGCAGCGGAGGAATCCTCAGTGGCATCCCGACTACAGCCCGACTTGGGACGCCTTCTTCATCAATCGGCGTGAGAGTGCGCTTGCGAGGCACGAGGAGGACGGCTCGCCTCGTTCGAACTTCAACGAGGCCGGCCGTCGGCTATGGTGGCGCGGCCAGACTCTCCAGAGCGTCATGGCCTACCGTGGCCCCCGCCTGCGCTACCCTCACTCTCAGCCCACGCGTGCTCACCAGTCGAGGTTCGACTACTGCGACCCCGATGCCAGCGACGATGACACCGACGACTACGACGACTATAGTGGCGACGTTTATAGGGCTAGGCACGACTATGACTGAATCATCCAACATTCGAAAACAAGCTCGGCCGATTGTGACTTAATCTGGCCATGTATCTTAATTTTCAGTTGAGATATGTACTTCTTTTCCTATTCAATCGTTTTCCCGCCCTTTTTCTTTCCGCCCTTTTCTTCCCGCCCTTTTCCTCTCACGAAAATATAACTAATCAAAAGAAAATAGAAAATCAAATATAACTAATCAGAAGAAAATAGAAAATCAAATATAACTAATCAAAAGAAAATAGAAAATCAAATATAACTACTCAAAAGAAAATAGAAAATCAAATATAACTAATAAAAAGAAAAAGAAAATCAAATATAACTAATCAAAAGAAAATAGAAAATCAAATATAACTAATCAAAAGAAAATAGAAAATCAAATATAACTAATCAAAAGAAAATAGAAAATCAAATATAACTACTCAAAAGAAAATAGAAAATCAAATATAACTAATCAAAAGAAAATAGAAAATCAAATATATCTAATCAAAAGAAAATAGAAAATCAAATATAACTAATCAAAAAGAAAATAGAAAATTAAATATAACTAATCAAAAGAAAATAGAAAATCAAATATAACTAATCAAAAGAAAAAAGAAAATCAAATATAACTACTCAAAAGAAAATAGAAAATCAAATATAACTAATCAAAAGAAAATAGAAAATCAAATATAACTAATCAAAAGAAAATAGAAAATCAAATATAACTACTCAAAAGAAAATAGAAAATCAAATATAACTAATCAAAAGAAAATAGAAAATCAAATATATCTAATCAAAAGAAAATAGAAAATCAAATATAACTAATCAAAAAGAAAATAGAAAATCAAATATAACTAATCAAAAGAAAATAGAAAATCAAATATAATTAATCAAAAGAAAATAGAAAATCAAATATAACTAATCAAAAGAAAATAGAAAATCAAATATAACTAATCAAAAGAAAAAAGAAAATCAAATATATCTAATCAAAAGAAAATAGAAAATCAAATATAACTAATCAAAAAGAAAATCAAATATATCTAATCAAATGGAATGTTGATGATAGCTTCAATATCGAATTTGGCGGGAACAACTAAAAATTTTAAAACACCCTTTAGCACCGGTTCGTGGCTCAAACCGGTGCTAAAGGGGGTGGCGGATCAGTTCCCAGAAAGCAGCCTTTAGCACCGGTTGAAGCCACCAACCGGTGCTAAAGGTCTGACCTTTAGCACCGGTTGGTAGCTTCAACCGGTGCTAAAGGACCTTTAGCACCGGTTCAAGCCACGAACCGGTGCTAAAGGTGCATGCCTTTATAACTCCTTCTTCCTCCTCTGCCCGCACCGCAAAACGCCTAAGGACCTGCGCGTAGGAGCTCGAGGACGCCGTCAGGCTGCCGGATTTTTCCACGTCGCCGCCGTCGTCGCCGCCGCCGCTGCGCCCACTCGCCCGTGCCGCGCCGCGCCCGCCACCGACGCGCCCGCTCGCCCGCGCCCACTCGCCCCCGCGCCGCTCGCCACCGCGCCCTCGCCCGCGCCCGCTCGCCCCCGCGCCGCTCGCCACCGACGACGCCGGACCCGCGCCGCCGCCGACGACGACGCCGCACCCGGCCGCGCCGCCCGCTCGCCCACGCCAAGCCCACCGTTCCTGCAAGGTTTTGGAGCACGTTTTTTTTTAGTTATTCTAGGTTTTTTTTACTTTAATTATTTTAGTTATTTTAGGTTTTTGTTATTTTTGATTTCTTTTAGTTTTTTAGTTATTTAGTTATGTTTTTTTAGTTACTAGTAAATGTGCACGTGCAACGCACTATAATTTTATAAATTTCTTTGTTTATTTTGGTTAGATAACACATATTAAAAACACATAATGGTTTAATAAGGTCTAATAATGTACAGTACTTCATAAACAATCACATGACTTGTGCTCAAACTCCAGGTGAATCAAATAAATTCAAAAGATGTCCAAAAAAACTCTATAACTATATGCTTGACAAAATCTTGTAGTATTATGTTTTCTGTATCCGCACATGCTCCCTGGGCATCATTCCTGACTTGAGCTGCCATTGATTTTTTTTTAGTTGCATGTAATAGTCAAAGAGGAAAATGCTCGTCGGCATCAAACTTTTCCTAGGAAAGGCTCCATATATAGTTGCAAGCTCTGATTAAAAAGCGTTGGTCCCTTTAGTTAGTTTGTACCATTACCAGGTTCAAGTTAACGGCCTAATGCATTTTGGTGAAATGCAGTTCTGTCTATCAACAAAGTGAGAAACAATTGCAAGTTATAAGGAACTGCAAAAAGGATCACGATATATTACTGAATTCAATAGACTCTCAATATTACAGAATTCAGTAGAATTTCACCCTAGTTGTTCGATCGTTGAATATATATATAATCAGCACTATCAGTAAAAATGGATGTAACACCAAACATGTTATTAATTTCTAAGGTCTATTTACACATTTCTGAAAGTACTATCAGTGCAAATACAAAGGTCTTGTAGGCACATAAAACATATCAGAATACAATTCCCATGGAATCAACTAAAGACTTACTCGTGTTGTGTCTTGCAAACAATGTAACATGTAAAATGGCTTGTGCACATACATCTTGAGTGGTAAAACAAAGGACACTTATTCCCACTAAGAAAAATATACATGTCATATGCTTGACAATGGAAACAATTTGCAACCATATATATAACATGAGCAATAGGTTATAAAATGGGGGCGTTGGCCGGGCGCCGGCGTGGTGGGGAGGGAAGACCTAATCTTCCCCCACCGCTCCGGCGCTCGGCCAACGCCCCCTTTTTTTTGGTCTCCGTGTCATTATAATAATTTGTAATAATTCTTTGCAGAAACTATGGATCTCGGAAGAGACGACTTCCAGGAAAATATTATCGAGGACATCATCCGCGATAATAATGATGATGATGTCACCTCGTTGTTTCTAAACAACTCCGGTGAGGGAGATGAACAAAATCATAGAGATGGCTTCGATGAGGGAGAAGGTGCCGGAGAGGATGGCACCAGTGAAGTAGAAGGTGCTAGAGAGGGAGAAGGTGCCGGAGTGGATGGAGGCACCAGTGAAGGAGAAGGTGCCGGAGAGGGAGAAGGTGCCGAAGATGAGGGAGAAGGCGCCGGCGAGGTAGATGTGTATTAATAATAAATTAAGCATTTGTTGTATAGTTGGATTATTTGATTTGTGTATATACATATATTAACGCTCCTTCTTCTTTTAGCCCTCTGGATCGAGCCACTCTTCTGCAAATAGAAGAGGTCCGGCCAGAAGGTTGGAAGAACATGAAAGGTACCGAATAGAAGAAATCGGTGAAGATGGCGAACCGATTGCTCCCGCGGCTCACGCAAGTAAATTTATAAGACAATGCGGAGTTCTTGTTAGGGACAACATTCCGATCACCATTCGAGAATGGAAGAAGACAAAAACAGAACCAGTTAAATATGTCCGCAACAGATTGAAGAATATTCTTTGGAAGAAGCAGCTCATGGTTAATTTTACCCTACCAGAGGCGCCAGAGGTGGATCGAACTGAGGTGGATCGAAATGAGGAGGATTCAAATGAGGAGGATTCAGATGACGATGATCGTCATCTGAATATCATAGAGCGGAAAGTCAAGAAGTGGACTCTTTCGAGGATGGCAATACAATTCAACACCTGGAAGAAAAGATTGTACAAGGATTTTGTCGACCAAAAAAAGACTCCGGTGTTCACTGGACAATATGAGAAGATAAAAGATCACTGGGACGCATTCGTGGAGTACAAGACTTCAGAGGCAGCTAAGCGAAGGTCAGAAATAAATAAGAAAAATGCTGCTAAAAAGAAGTATCACCATACTATGGGGCAAGGAGGCTACAAGACTGGCAAGCCTAAGTGGAAGAAGATGGAGGACGATCTAATTGCCAAAGGGATCATTCCGGAGACATTGAAATGGAATGATCGGTCAAGGGATTGGTTTTACGGGCATGGAGGGAAGTTGGACTCGGAAGGGAAGTGTGTATATACAAAAAAGCATGACGAAGACCCTCTTCCCATTGATGCCCTTAGAAGCGCATCAAAGGATGTTGAAGAGGGAAGGTTCCATCCCGAAAGAGAGAAGGACGAGCTCACGCGCGCCCTTGGGAATGATGAACACCCAGGACGAACACGAACCACTCTGGGCTCCAAACCGTGGAAACTCGGGTTTCCCGTGGAAATGAAGAAATTTCCCGATAGAAGCCGTCAGAGAAGAAAGGAAAGGGAAGCAGACCGCATGTCTCAGATAGAACAAGAGCTGAAGCGGCAATCAGACTTGTTAAATCGGATAAGCCAGCAAGGAACCGCCGCATCTCAGCCACAGATAGAAGCCGGATATGATGCTACCGGCCCACCATCTCAGCGGAAAAGCAGCGTGGCTTCCACGGACCTCCCAGCGGATGATGATGAACCGGCGATCCGCTATCCAGTGGATGATATCACGGAGTCGACATCTTGCGAGCTACATGTGAAGGTCGTGAACATAACCATGAAGGTGGCGGTCGGCTATGCCTTACCCATTGGACCTGATTCAACTTATCATTGCCGTCCAATTCCACTTGGCTATGCTGTTGCCGGGGTGGATGAAGTTATGGGCGGATTTGAGCAGCTGAAGCTTGACCACCCTGCGGGTGAAGGGGATTTGTACGAGCTGGGAGAAGCCAAGAAGACCACCGTTCTATGGCTAAAGGAATTAATCGTGCTTCCAAATTGGACGCCAAGGTCTCCAGCCCGTCACCCTTCTCCACCGCCACATCAGCCATCTCCGCCATCTCCGCGTCAGCCTTCTCCGCCATCTCCGCGTCAGCCTTCTCCAGCATACCAGCCTTCACCAGCTAGTGAGCCGTCTCCGCCACCTCCACCCACTGAGGCTCAGAGCCAAAAGCAGAAGCGTACCATCGCCGCTCCCAAGAGTAACCGATCACCGATCCGTCGACAGGAGCCCCTTCCAAGAGTACCTAAGGTTCCTCCAAAGAGACCTTGCGACTATACTCCGAAGGAAACCGCGGCGAAGGTACAAGAGAAATCAAAGAACTTCTTTGAAAATTTGAAGAGAAAGAAGACCGAGCAGTCCGCCGAGCAGCCTCCTCTAGATCCAAAAGTGCTAAAAATGTTGAAGAACCTTCAGCAACCCGAGCCAAGGCTTGCATCAGATTATGACCGCACTATTCTCAAGTCAGATGCAGCAAAGCGGTCGAAAGGTAAATCAGTTCCTCAGCTCGGAGAACAGATGAACTCTTGCCCCCCGCTCCAAGTGTTTCCCGATGTCCAGTATGATCCAGAGATCATAGCACTGTACAAAGAGGAGGCCGAAGCTGCAGGTATGTCTGTTGCTCAATACTTAAGCAGGTGTGATTTCCCCACGGCTGAAGTAGTAGCATACAAATACCGGTATGGGAGCCCTCTCGTCAGACCCGAGGAGATTCCGAATCTACCAACAAGAATGAGAAAATTGCATAAGTGGTACTTGGAAGCCTCACAGCGTGGGCAGAATTGGATCGTAATAGGAATTAATGATGAGCATTACTTTCGTGGAACCGACGACATAAACATTGAATTTGCTGAATTATTTCAGTTATACAATCATGATGCCCTCGACAAATCGATGATCAGTGCCTATTGTTTGTAAGTATTATTTTTCCTTGTAACTATAAGTCTTTATCTCATCTTGTTTATTGCATGCATAATTTTACTCACTATATTATGCAGATTGAAGAAACTCGAATGCAAAAGAGGACAAATCTATGATATTGGGTTCATTGACCCATATACCGTGAACGAGGTAACTCTCCATAACCATATCAAGGACACGGAGAATAACTTGGTACGGGCGTTCAGAAAACAAGAAACCATGACGAAAATACTATTTCCTTACAATTTCAAGTGAGTGTGTTAACTGTCTTATACACATTACTATATATTTTGGTTACTCGATGTTAAGTGTGTGTTATGTGTGTGCGCAGCTATCATTTTATTCTGCTAGTTATTGAACTTGATAGAGGACGAGTACTAGTCATGGACTCGAAACAAAAATCCCTTGAGACATTCGGGGACATGATTGATACACTCCAGCGGTAATTTCAATCATTATGCATGGCACTATATCAGCTACTTTTGTTTATTTCCCGATATCAAGTAATTACTAACTTCTTTATTCATTTTCTTTGCCGGGCAGTGCTTGGAAACGGTTCACGGCTAAGGCACCGGGTCCCTGGAGAAAAGAGCTTGAATTTAAACAAGTACCGGTAAGTACTACTAGCTAGGTCCGCGCATCTCTTTGGTTCTAGTTTCAATACTATTATCATCCTTGATTATTATTTTGATTGAACTCTATTCTTGTAAAGTGCTTGAAGCAAGAAGACGGGAATAATTTATGTGGATTCTATGTCTGCGAGTTCATGCGAGAGACTTGTCGTGAGAAGAGAAGACTAGAACAACTAGATGTACGTAAACAATATTCACAATTTTATTTTATTACCATCATTTATGTTGAGTTTCTTCATTCATATATATTGATCCCCTTCTTTACATTAGATCGAACTGAAGCGGGATCGTCTTCTAGCAACTGAGCGTATACGAGCAATTCAAGAGGAACTGGCGGGATTCCTACTTGATGAGGTCATAACACCAACCGGTGAATACCATCGGCATTACGATTTTGGAAAATCGTAGCTGAAATTATATTGTATATATTCATGAACGTGTACAATGTTCCATTATGTAATATGTTCGACCAAACACGATAAAAGATAACACATACTAGCTTCGATCTCTATATGTATGACGATATTGTGTACTATATATGATGGTTTCTTTTATATGTGCATCAACATTTTTCAAATACCCGAAAAAACCGTATTTCAAAAGGCTAGGGATTAGGGGTTTTAGCCAAACACTGCAGGGGCTGCCACGTCGCCATCCTCTAGCACCGGTTCATATTACAAACCGGTGCTAAAGGTCCTCCGACGGGGGCGCGTGTGGGAGGCCACGTGGAGGGCCTTTAGCACCGGTTCGTAACGCAACCAGTACTAAAGGTTAAGGCTTTTAGTCCCGGATGCGTTGCACCGGTTCCAAAACCGGTGCTAATGGGGGTTACAAACCGGTTCTATTGCTCTGTTTTCCACTAGTGTTGTAGAGTGAAGATATTGTGAAGGAGTTAGATGTCCGCCATGAAACATCAACTTTGTAATCGTGTTTGAGGAGATATTGATACTTTTGAGCTGTGGTGGTATATGTAGTTTTAGAAAATGAGTTTGTATGCACTTTGAGTTGACCAGTTACGTTGGTGGTATGAGACATGATATGCCATATGCCAACCTAGATCCAAGTCAAAACTACAATGCTTATATTGGGCAAGTACAATCATGGAGAAGGCAGCCTTCCCTTATGCTATCCACGTGAGCTAAGAGAGGACTAAGAGAAGGCATCATACAACGGTTAATTGTCTAGGCTATCTCTAGCGCCTTAAATGGTTGCAAAAAAATAGGGATCAACAACAAACAGTATCCCTGTAGACTACTTTGTGTTACGTGAAGGTAAAATACTAGGTTTAGTCAACCAAATACAAATTGATCTATAGTCCTACAAGAAGGATTAATAAAATAATAATAAAAAGATCAGTCAACACGTCATGGCAATATAGATGAATTTATTCATATCGTCACTCTTACAAAGGTATAAATAAGAATTTCGTAAATATAAAGGTATATATAATAATTGCGTAGTAATACGGACTCAAAGTAATGAAAAAAATATTATTAATTGCCAAAGCGATCCCAAATATTCTCGACTAAATCTGACTTGAGTTGAATATGTGTCTCCCGGTCACGAATGGTGGCACTTCTCCGAAGGACATCTTCGAAAACAGGGTGAGCGCCATGCATGACTTCAGGTGGTAAAACTGATGACATCTCTGGGTTGTGATTCAGATCCAAGGGGATGTTAAACGGTTTCCTCTCATTCTCGACAATCATATTATGAATTATGACACATGTTTGCATTATCGATCCAATGGCTGCACGTTTCCACAATTTTGTCAGACGATTTACAATGTTAAATCGAGATTGGAGTGCTGCAAATGCCCACTCGACATCCTTTTGTGCTCCTTCTTGATGTTTTGCAAATAATTTGGTCTTGTCATTCTGAGGAAGTGGTATTGACTTTACAAACGTAGCCCATTCTGGATATATGCCATCAGCAAGGTAATAACTTGTGTCATATTGCCTCCCATTGACAGTGTATTGGACCTTATCCATCAAATCAGCATCACTCTGTCCACTAGAATATACTAGACTCGTCTCTATATAAACAGCATGGAAATCATTCACAATTTTGTTTACTCGATGCCAGCGGCTCATGCATTGCTTCATTTGCCTTTTTCGATTGTTGTCGGAGGTGTTGCTATTGTACTCAGCAGTCACAGCATCCCAATATTGGTCATTCTTCTTATAGTTTCCACTTATAGCATCATTTGAGTTACTCAGCCAAGCACTCATCTACATTGCAGAATGAAACCTTTGTTCAGCATTGATATATGCACATAGTCGGCCATATGGAGTTTGGAATGCAAGAAAATTATGAACTTACCAGTCTTTCATCCTCCTTTGTTGTCCATGTCATTCGTTTTTTATTGGCAAGTTCTTCATCATCACCATTTTCAAGATTAATAGTCTTCGAATGTGTACGTTTATTTGATGCTCCCTTTTTCGTCTTTTTAGTAGCAGATGGCTGTGTTGGTGGTAATGGAGTGTGGTGTGAAGAACTATCAACTAAATTATAGTTATGTGGCATGTCTGGATGGCTAGGAATTTGTTGCGGAAAAGGGAAACTAGCAGGATTTTGTAAGATTTACATAACCTCCAGTTGGTTGAGCATCATTTACCCTACATAAGAATAAATATTGAAATGTTAAAATAACACAGGACAGAGCTGTTGTGAAGTGATACACAATTTACTACCCTTTTCTTAACAATAACAAAATATTTGGGCAGCCTAGTAATAATTTTATCCAAGTGGCTTGGCAATGGCTCTATTTACCTATTTCTGTAATGCCAACATCTCATCTTACTCAGTTTATTCTGTGAAGATATGAGATCTTTTGAACAGCTTGTTGGTTCAGAAATAGCAACTGTTACATCTATCTCTCTGTCATATGGATATGGATGTACCACCACCTTAATTTATGCTATTATTTGTTTGTAAACAGTTGATGTATTGATGCAATCAACTGCAAAATGGATGTGCAATTCTTGGTGCAGATCAACAATAACTGTACAAAAGCTTTAAAAAGTTGTACAGAAACTACAAGTATGAAGATCATACTATTATGCAGAACGTACATGTACAGGGACTAAGAGACTCCCCAATCATTTTGCACTCTGAAACGAATCTATTATTTTCTAATCCTATTGCCGAACTACCCATCCCATCTACGATCTGCCTTTTACTCAGAGCAAGATGCAACATAGCATACGGAGTCAAGATGCAGACTAAGTAAATTGATTTAGTTGGAAATAAAATTAGCACAGGCAGCATCACCAAATCATCCAGGATAAGGGTCTGGCTTACCAATCCGTTGGAGCAGAAAGATTGGGGCTACCAGCGGCAGCCCTCTCCCACCACGCGTGCGCGGCCGCGGCCGCGGAGGCAGATCCGGCATACTCCGGCAGTGGGGGAGAAAACACGGGCAATGGAGATGGAGATGCATATCCACGCATGCCCAGAGCCGGCGATGCTTGATTCCGAGCTTCCTGTCGACGAGACATGGCCGGAGCACTGGCGGCCGGGATGGATTTGGCGCTGCTGTTCGTGGTAGGGTTTGGTTCCTCCTGGGTGTGGATATATGGCACTGGTAGAGGGGGATTAGGGAGGGATGAAGAATTTGGCGCGCCAAGGCAAATAATTTCGCGCCAAAGCTTTGGAGCAGAGGATTTGGAAAACGCGTTGATAAGCGAAGGCGAGTCGTACAACGCGAATTTCTGCCTTCTCTTCCTTCGGAAGAGACGATCCCTTACCGAAGGGAAGGCTGAGCCTTTCGTCGATTCTCTCTCCCTGACACATCAGCCAACGTCTTACGTGGCACAGTCAAGGGAAGGCACACGTAGGAGCGTTGTAAACAAGCTGACATACGAACAAATGCATGCCATAAGGTAATCTATCTATCTATTATATACTAAAAGCATAATACAAGGTTTGTTAAATAGAGACACCACATTAATCCGCATCATCATAATTATTTTAACAGATAGATCTACTATTTGTGGCTAAGATTTAACCAAAGACCGTATCATTACGTAATGCCACAACGTCTAATAATATGTAACACGTCTATTTGGAGTCTGTCAAGACTACAAGTCCGTTTGATACGTACAGAAATATTTTTCAGTTAATCTATTATTTATTGCCTTCCATATGTAGAAGAGAAACATATGAGATGGACTCTTTTGTTTCAAATACGTACGAGATAGAAGCTGTTTTCAAACACGTACCAGATATAATCTCTTTTTTTAGCAGATTGCTAGCGTTTTCTTTTGCGTAACGCTTCCACCAAGCGTCCGATATTTTTTCTTTTGTTGAAAGGATACCCATCTTATACCATACTAGCACAATACCCGTGCTTCGCTACGGGTCAATAAATAAGAAAATCTTTTGCTGCGTCAGTCTCAACTTTCTTGAGAATCCGTGGCACGTCGCAACCCCACACGGGGGCTTGTCTGATGAGACTAATCTAATCCTCGGTCGATCGATCCAACTATGGAGATTTGGACCGTAACATCAAAATTCTTTTCACCACACATATTCCACACGGAAGTGCTTGTGTGTTGCAACAATTGTGATATAATTCAATATGTGCTTGCAAACCTTGAATGCTATATGACGTAATTTTTATCTCTCAATCTCAAATTATATTTCACTTTGGTTTTTGGTTTGTACCGCATTTTCGGTTCTGCTAATGATTTAGTTCTCATGATTCATTGTACATCAATCCTATCAGGATTGAAATAAGAGCTATTGCCACCAGAAGCAACCTGAAAGTAGTATTAAAAAGTCAGTAGTCAAATATAATCATGTGGACATTGAAAAAAAATGATAAATAGAGTTGCTATAAATCTAGACCAGAGCGGAGAGCAGACAGTGTAAGGTACTCACTTTTGCTTATTGCCAATCTCTGCTGTTGTTCTCTGCTAAACCCTTTTTTCGTGCAAAACATATCAGACGTTAATACTCTTCAGATCAAGTGAACAATCGTGATGGTACCATATGTTAATTTGAAGAACTTAGTGAAGCGCAACACGCCATCTAGCATGTCCATAGTAACATGGACGGCATCCACCTCCATGACCGTATGGAGGTTCTTTGGGTATGGCAGCCTGCAATGAAACGGCAATTAAGTGGGCACACCGTCGAGCAGGGTCCTGTGCTGTACGCTGCACTGAAGGGGAGTAGGGGATGGTTAACTTGAGTGCAACCTCGACGTTCGTGTGAGTGGCCTCTACCTCCGGAGACACCTCAAAGCCCATTGGCGACAGGCCCTCAGCGACCAGCTGCAAATCGGCGGAAGGATGCGGCCATGGTCATCCAAGAGACCACGACAAAGAGCAGCTAGCTAGCTGATGTTGTGCACGCACGAACGGCCGGCTTGCCCTGCAGCAAACACGGCCACGGCCTGCGCTGCCACCCCAGAGAGTTGCATTTCGATCTAGGCAGGCGTGCTCCAGGACGGGGAGCTCCAGCGCGGAGGACATCACCGCCGCTGCCAGGAGGTCGGCCGGATGGTGTCATCATCCTCGTCGGCCGGCAGGGCCGCCATGCGCGCTCGCCTGGCTCGGGCTGGCCGGAGTCTACGGCGTCGGCAAGCTCATCTAGATCCCCGCTCGGCCAGGTCTCAGCCACCGCGTTCACCTGGGGACGCCGCCGCCGCGCTCGCTCGAGAAGGCCGCCGTCGCGCTCGTGCTCGCCGAGGAAGCCGCCGCTATCCCCGTCGGTGCTCGACTGCTCCCTTCCCGCCTGCACGAGTCCTGGGCGTGCAGCGTGGTGGGTGCGGTGGTGTGCTAGGATTTGGAGCAAAAGTCTTGTTTCATTAACGTAGGCCCATCTCGCTTCTTCCTCTCCCACCTCGACCACCGCATGGATGGTGACAGCAGCTGACCAGCAGCACCTCCATGGGACCATCGCCATGCCGCCGCCGCGCAAGCGAGCTGCCCCTCCCCTCTCCTCTCCCTGACTCCTCATCATGGTAGCCCTCCCCATCCTTGCAGCGTGGCCTCGACCCTCGCCTGCACCCGGCGGCCAGCGTCGCTCCAAGCCACCCCATCCTGCACGGCAGCGATGGCCCGACCCATTCAGCGTGGGCTCATCCGTCCCCTGCATCCCCCAACGGGCGACGATCAGTGTCGCCCCGATCCACTCGATTCGCCACGCCAGTCGCAGTGGGGATTGATTCGCTTGGAATCGACGAAGGACTGATGTGCAAAAAGATCGACAAATCTGGACTGCGGGTAGAAGGACGAAAACCGGAGGATTCCAGCCGGTGGCGGATGAGAAGGTGATACGATTTGGGAACCCCCCTGCTCAATGTGGCGCTCGGCGGCGGATGAGAAGGTGATACGATTTGGCACTATAAAACAATTAGGCTTGACAGGCAGCTCGGCTATCGATCTTCGGTGCTGCCACAAACTGGCCACCATCGTCGTCGGCACTACGGAGCTCTCCTCCTTGTAATATCGCAGCGCTAGCTGTGCCCCAACGAGTCACCGGCTGCCGAGCTCTGGCTGGGGGCATGGAGTGAAGGAGCCGCACAGAGGCCCGGGAGAGGCAGGGGGCGGAGGCGATCTGGACGTCGTCCAACTCCCGCGCAGAGGCGTGCGTGCGGCATCACCTGGCTGTCCTTGCAGCGTGGCCTCGACCCTCGCCTGCACCCGGCGGCCAGCGTCGCTCCAAGCCACCCCATCCTGCACGGCAGCGATGGCCTGACCCATTCAGCGTGGGCTCATCCGTCCCCTGCATCCCCCAACGGGCGACGATCAGTGTCGCCCCGATCCACTCGATTCGCCGCGCCAGTCGCAGTGGGGATTGATTCGCTTGGAATCGACGAAGGACTGATGTGCAAAAAGATCGACAAATCTGGACTGCGGGTAGAAGGACGAAAACCGGAGGATTCCAGCCGGTGGCGGATGAGAAGGTGATATGATTTGGGAACCCCCCTGCTCAATGTGGCGCTCGGCGGCGGATGAGAAGGTGATACGATTTGGCACTATAAAACAATTAGGCTTGACAGGCAGCTCGGCTATCGATCTTCGGTGCTGCCACAAACTGGCCACCATCGTCGTCGGCACTACGGAGCTCTCCTCCTTGTAATATCGCAGCGCTAGCTGTGCCCCAACGAGTCACCGGCTGCCGAGCTCTGGCTGGGGGCGTGGAGTGAAGGAGCCGCACAGAGGCCCGGGAGAGGCAGGGGGCGGAGGCGATCTGGACGTCGTCCAACTCCCGCGCAGAGGCGTGCGTGCGGCATCACCTGGCTGTCCTTGCAGCGTGGCCTCGACCCTCGCCTGCACCCGGCGGCCAGCGTCGCTCCAAGCCACCCCATCCTGCACGGCAGCGATGGCCCGACCCATCCAGTGTGGGCTCGTCCGTCCCCTGCATCCCCCAACGGGCGACTATCAGTGTCGCCCCGATCCACTCGATTCGCCGCGCCAGTCGTAGTGGGGATTGATTCGCTTGGAATCGATGAAGGACTGATGTGCAAAAAGATCGACAAATCTGGACTGCGGGTAGAAGGACGAAAACCGGAGGATTCCAGCCGGCGGCGGATGAGAAGGTACGATTTGGGAATCCCCCTGCTCAATGTGGCGCTCGGCGGCGGATGAGAAGGTGATACGATTTGGCACTATAAAACAATTAGGCTTGACAGGCAGCTCGGCTATCGATCTTTGGTGCTGCCACAAACTGGCCACCATCGTCGTCGGCACTACGGAGCTCTCCTCCTTGTAATATCGCAGCGCTAGCTGTGCCCCAACGAGTCGCCGGCTGCCGAGCTCTGGCTGGGGCGTGGAGTGAAGGAGCCGCACAGAGGCCCGGGAGAGGCATGGGGCGGAGGCGATCTGGACGTCGTCCAACTCCCGCGCAGAGGCGTGCGTGCAGCATCACCTGGCTGTCCATCGGGAGAATCGGAAGAGATAGGCAGGAAAGAAAAAGAAAACGTTTCGGGCTACCAGGACGAAAACATATTTGTAGTTGGTTGAAAGCGTATTTTACGGACACGGACCAGTCCGATTGCAATATTATTAGTAGAGATAAAAGGAAGAAAGTGAGAGACTCATTCTAGATTATAATACTTCCTTCATCCAAAAATAATTATCTCCATTTTATCTAGATTTGTCCGTATTTACACACTAAAATAGGTTTAGATACATGTGTATATAGATAAAGTTGAGCCAAATATTTCTCGACGGAGAGAGTCGTATAGTATCCAATGAGTAAGACTAATATTTTTCTAAGAATTTAAACAATATAAAGTTTGACAAAATTTTAAAATAAATTATTAATATATACATTAGAAAATCTATATCACTAGATACATCATTAATTATATTAAAAAATATCCTTGGTGGTTCAGCGAAAAACAGGTATTAGTAAACAACTAAAATAAAATGCTAAAAATATTTAATTTAATTTAGTGCCAAATTATACAATTTTATAATATTAAGAATTTCAATATACCTATTTACCGTTAGTGTAAAATTAAATTAAAGTAAGATATATCGATGGCATCATATTAAAATCTATATGACTAACAAATTAAAATTTTGAGGTGCCAAGAATGCATTTCCAAAAAATACAAAGTATTTATTAATACTAATACTTCACTACACATTCCACCTGCATATGTGTTTACGATTGTCCGGTTATACGCGGGCCGCCGTGCTAGTTGTTAGTATTGTTAGTAATAGACTAATAGGCTAAAGCGGATAGACCTATATGATACTGAAATATTATAGAAATGGTCTGCATTTTCTTTACCCAGAGAAACATATGTATTAAACTCTAAAATGATTTCCTTATTGCTCTGTCTATCTAAACACGATCAGGCTTGAACAATGAAAGTCAGATTCTAGAATATCAAATATACATATAAGATGCTAGTATTACCTGCTTCGGTTTGAGGACTCGCTGCAAGTGACAATGGTTCTCCATATTGATGTGCAAAGCCTATTACAGCAGCAGCTGTTGTAGCGGCATTTGAGAATACTAGATGACCCGTTGCGCCACCGGCGCAAATGGCGAAGTCAAGACAGACATAAGTTTTAGCTTGTTTACTACATTGCATTTTGCTTTGCTCACTTTAAGGCAGTATATTGTTTGAGTTTGAACCATTGATATGTACATTACTCAAAGTCAACTGATTTTGAGACACACTCAGCAAATATGTCAACTACTAAGTCAACCAATTTGTTATATGTGAGTATAGATACTTTCTTTCAGGTGAAATGACTAAATCTCACAAGAAATAGGCATCGGTATTTAAAACATCAATGTATTGTAAATAAACTGAAACTTTGTGGTCTTATAACTCGTTACATACCCATCAATCCAACATATGGATGTACACATCATTTTGAACAGAGAAAACACAACACATCTAAAACTGGTTTAAAAGATGACCCGTTGCGCCACTGGTACTACCAGAGAAACCATCAGTACTACCAGAGAAACCATCAGTACTACCAGAGAACTGTCATTTACTGATTGCACAAATTACTACTACTGAAATTTAGTCTACTACTGTGATGGACCTATACATTTGGTCACATACTCACATATGCATTCCACACTTAAGTACAGCTTTCATAGGTAGCATTATTTGAGACAAACCTGAGAGAAAAATCGGTTGGCAGAAACAGATATTTGTAGGCAACAGGCCGTCACATTTACAGTGCTGAACAAATCCACTCCTTGCCAATAACCAGTGCCATGCATATAATAATAATCAGATAAGAGGCTAACACGCAGCTTGGCCATACGAAATCCATTCAAGCGGGAGTCTTGCAGGGTGTCTCCCCTATTAGCATAGAAGATGTACTTACAAAAGAGCGTGCTTTTGGAACAAAGTGCGCTTACAGAGAACATGTCCTTACATAATTAGCACGTCAAACTAATACTGCAGAAGAGAACGCAATCCCAACAACAGAACTGACGTGTAGCAGCAATGGCATCACATTAGCTCGACAGCCTAGCACAAACCCTTGAAGGAATAGCGGCTTTGGTCAAGACGATGAGCCCGCTTTGCTAGCTCGAGGATGTACCAGCAAAGCCACACAGGGAAACCAAGTGTGAAACAGCCCGTCACCTGTTCCATGGCGATCCAAGCCTGCTAGTAGAACCATCCATATAACGATAAAGCAGTAGAGATGATAACCTGCTAAACAAAGATAAGGAAAGTTAGAAATCATTATACCTTGCTGATCTCAGAAAGGTAACACCCAAGTTACAGCAGCAGAAACGAAACGAGCGGTATGCGAAAACAATACCATAGACATACAAAAGTACAAAACACTAAATCCAGAGAGCTCTAATTCAAAAGGCATCTACTTTACTGTTATAAACATTATAGTAGACATCTTGGCTCCCTGTTACGGTTCAAAAAATTATAACTCACAATAAATTCCTTCTACCAGGAAACATCCACATGAACTGAAAAAACATGTTGGATACATTGAGATGGAACTTGAGAAAAAGTAAAGTTGGGTTAACATTAATTATTCAATCCATGAAAGCGATAATTGGAAGGAAAGTAGATGGATGCCTAAATCACCGATTGTACTACCTATCAGGAGTTGATATCACTCGTAAACAAAATGTTACTGCCAGATTTTAGTTACATGGGAAAACACTGTCATTTTGCAGCGGCACGGGTCTTATTAGATTGGACAGGCAATAAGTTTGCACCCAAAATCCACAAATTATAAGCATGACCAGACCAGAAAACCGATGTAAATATGTAATATCTTGTAACAGAGGTATATCTGGACCATTATGGAGGCACTCAGGGTGTACTCCATAATGCTAGCCATCTAATACCTGGGCGTAAGGGAATCTATTGGACAAGCAAAACTCTACATTTTAAAAACCCGAGAAATACCTTATATACAAACTACGCTTGCAGACATAGGAGACCAGTCACTGGCCCTTTGTTTTCTTGCCGCTCCCACCAGTCTTGGAAGAAGTGGCGGTCCTGAGACATGAAAACAAATGCATGGTAAACAACCCTGCTGCCGCTGCAAGCGACCATCTCGAACGACAAAAACTTATAATCTATGCACCAAAAAGGCCAGCCCACAAAATTTTGGGACACATGGCATGCAAACACGGCACACATACACAAGGCGCTAAACAAGGAAGATGTACCTTTTAGTCCTCGAAAGCAATACAGCATCATTTTTGTCCTCCTCTGACGCTGCGTTATCCACTTCACCTTGCGCGGACGACTACACAATTTGATTACAAGGTTAAGCTAGAACGAGAGCAACATTAAGCTAGGAGGGTGGAAAAGACAACAAAACAAGAGAACTAACGGATGTTATTCCTAAACCATCAGTTTCGTCCTCAGCAGGCACTTCATCATTGACATTACGCTGTGGGTTGACTTTGGGAGGGGTTCTGAACAATGAACGCCTTGCACCACGCCTAGGGGCAGATGCTCTATTACAACGACACAGAAGAATGCAGGGAGTGAATATAATGCAGAGGAATAGAACGAGCAACGTTTACAGACATCTATAAACACCATGAAAAAGAATACCCTTTAGCTGGGGTCAGAGGAACGAGGCCGCCAGCAGGAGAAGCAGAAACCTGCTTTTTAAATATGAAAAGACTATCAATCACAAGCATACAAATAGAAGATGTACTTCACACAAGACACATGGAATAACCCTAGTAAGCATACCTTGCCCATAGGGGAACCCTGGCCAGGATGTAAGCCCTGCTTAGAAACGGAAGCCGGAGCAGAAGGCGTGTGGCGGGCAGTCGATATAGCTGCACCCAGGTGTGGAACATTTGCGCCTAAACCACCAGCGGATGACGAGGCTTCACCAGATCCAGAAGCATTACCAGAAATAAGGGGCGGCAGTTCAGGCTTGTAAGCCTCTTCAATCCTGCTGACTTGGAAAGACAGGCTGTCATCACTGCTGTAGCTATTGTTCTTTGAACTCCATTTCTTGGATATGCAGACCAGAAACTTAAACTTCCGTCCAACAAGTGAACTAATCTCTGCTGGAACACCCGTGTCATGCCTCGCAGCTATAGCTATGTCCTCGGGCGTGTTATGACCTGGGTACCTCTTGCGCAAAAGGGCTGCAAGCGGCCTGCCTACAGCCCCAGCCGCAACCCTGTTGAAAAGCACGAACTCAGCCTCTCCCGTGCCATCAGATGCAAAGACCGTAATACAATACCTGGGAAAAAAAGCAATCAGAATAGAGCCGCCAATCAGTAGCAAGCATTTAGGCTGAAAAGTAGCAGGGAATCGAAACGGGTAATCTTGAAAACACATACGTCAGAATTGGTTTGATAGAAGGGCAGTCTAGTCCAGAGCATGCGAACTGGTGCCCGTCAAACTTAGAAGACCTGCGGCATATAGAACATGAGGCAAACCACCACCGCTGATCAGAACCAAGCCTGTCAATAGTGACAGTGCAAATGAACCTTTTCTCCTGTGAAGATAGCACAGAGTAAAGTGAAAACCTTGAGTGAGCACACATCACCACGAACTTAATAATCTCTCACAGTAAAAAAATAACTTAATAATCTCACAGCACTATTACCATATCTTCAAAAGGATCAACATCATTGAGTTTTTGAACCGTCTTTTCTATAGGATCCTCATAAACACGGGGCACAATGGCATCCGGTCCCACGGGAGTGTAGGCAGATAGAGGAGTAAACTGTCCTCCAAGGCTACAAGAACGGTAAGACAAGCATCAACACAAAGCAGACAGACAATAATCTATATTACTAAAAAACTACAAAATATCAATCTCACAAGGCTGAACAGAACTATAGAAAAACACCTAACCACATAAAAAAGAAACAGGGGAAAACAAATCACAAATAGACAGGAAAAATATTTATAAATTCTTAAACATAATCCAGAAACAGTCCGAAGCACTTTGAAGGCAATAGCTATGTAGGACTATAGGTTAGGAAAACAGACCTCTCACGGAAAGAGTTAATATCAGGAATGTCCTCGTCAATGTACCAGCGACAGGCTGAGCTACCGCTTAGCCCCTTAACACCTGCGGCACATCCAATTAATAGAGAAAAACAAAGCAGTGAGCAAGAGAAACCAAAACAAGCAAACTTGTACACGACCGTACAAAAGCAAGCAAATTTGATAACATATTATAAGATGTCCATAGGCACGTGACAGCAGAGGTGGAAAGCAGGGAAATGCAGCAAACATAAATAAAGTATGATCATATTAATCACCGCGAACTATTTTAGGCAACGTTCCCACAAAGATAGCAATAACCGGTTCCTTTTCACCCATAGCACGGACTGAATCAGCATCAAATTCAACCGCGCGATCGCCCCAGAGAACAAGTCGAAGCTCATTGCCTCTGCATAATTACAGCGAAGCAAATATCAAGATGTATGAACTACCAAGACAGATAAACTCGAGAAGAAACATAGGTAGCAAGAAGGCTAGCTTACAGCAGGTCTGTCAGGCTAATCGTCCTAGTGTTAGAGGCAGTTGGCTGATACATGGACTGAACAGGAACCACATCCGAAACCCCACTTATCTTTCCAATAACATCTACAGTAGACACGGTTGGGAAAACGAAGTCAAAACAGAAGAAATGAATGTGTGTTGGTAAACATTTTTTACCAACAGAACAAGCCTAGATTAAATTACCGATGAAACGTGTAGGAGTGAGGCTAGGATCTGGTATATCAGTAAACGCACACAGGTTGTATGTGCAGAATGGGAAAGTATCTTCCAGCCCAGGCCTCGGTTCAGCTATGGTATATCTTGTGAACTGCACCATGAACGGGCTCTCAACAGCCCTGAAAGATGGCCTTGACAGGTTACACAAGAACTTCCTTATAATAAAGACCTTTCCTTCTTCTAGCACATCTTTGAAGCGGTCCACAGAGGTAGCCGGGATCTCACCATACATGTGGTTTCCCTACAGGAACAGCAGAGAAGTTCAAATGAGGAACCAAAGGGAGCAAGCAATCAGAAGACATATCCATAGGAAACCTAAAATAGTAGTCAGCACTTACCTCCGTATCAAGCAAAACCAAGTCAGTGTGTCTAATTGGTCCTTCATCAGTGCCTCCACGATAGTGCCACATACGAGAAACAAGAGCACAAATAGTCCACTGATTGTTGCCATTGTGGATCGCAGAAAGAGGGCTGTGCGCCATCTGAAACAGCATAGCAGGCACAATAGAATCACTAAGAAGACAACGAAAGGAGCAGAAGACAGGCAATGAAGCTCATACAAGCGTAGCTGGATAGAACCAACTCCACATACATATGCATCACCTGGTATGAACAGAAAGCGGCGAAACAAACAAGCATCTAGAAGAGAGCAAAAGTACACCAATCCGCAGAACAGTCTACCACCTATGAACAAACGGATTTACTCGCCTGGCCCTTGTACGCAAAGCATTGGTAATTTCGTATGGTAAGAAACCGCAATAATGACCAGCAACCCAAAAGACTGCAGCAAAAGTGAAGTAAATAATGTACATAAGATATGAACACGGTAGCTAAGTTCTGTCCCTCACAAGGGACTCAAAAATTTCGGAGAACACAATGTTTCTGGTCTCAGTACCACATGTACCATCATCATTTTCAATTAATATTCTCAGAGCTTTCTTGGAGGTGACCCGCGACACCGCCACATAAAACTGGCCATGTGTAAACACAGGTGTTTTTAGGTACAAACCAACAGATGCAAGTGTCTGCCCTTGACTTTTGTTAATAGTCATAGCATAGGAAATTCTAATAGGAAACTGCCGCCTATGCAAGGTAAACGGCCATTTAGGATCCCTAGCAGTAAGGCATATCCTTGGTATATAAACAACGTCTCCAATATTAGAACCAGTCATTACAATGGCCTCAATGACCTTGTCAGCAAGACGAGTAACAATAAGGCGTGTGCCATTACATAAACCTGTTGATTGACTTATATTTCTAAGAAGCATGATGGGAACGCCTCTCTTAAGAACAAGCCTATGATAAGGGAAATTGTTCACTTTAATAGTATTTAGAACTTCGACAGGGTAAAAGACGTCTATGTTACGTAAACCATCTGCAGAATTTCCTGTTGAATCACAGCTCAAATATTCCCTCTCCTCACCAGGCACCATAGTAAGAACATGATTATTAATCTCCTCAGCTATTTCATTAGTAGGTGTTAAGATAGCTCTCTCTTTTAAGTAGTTGGGATCAGAGAACTTTTTTAAGAAATCTACATACACTACCCCGACAATAGCATCTATCTTATTACCATCAGTATGCACAAGATGTTCACTGGGAATGGTAATCCAAGTTGGGTCAGATTCTCCTTGCTTCGCCACGGCAGGGACTACACCATTGCCAAGGTCCAGAACCCACTGGGCAAAGCTTGCAGCCTCGTTCTGCACACCAGCATCTAAGGATTGAACAGCCAAACGCTGATTAATAGTAAGGTGCAGAATTGTGACATCCTGCCATAGAGGAGAATTTGTAATAGCGGCATTTGTAATCTGAGATCGTGTCCCACCTTCTATAACCGGTAATATCTGCCTGAGATCACCACCCAAAACAACTATTTTACCGCCAAATGGCACATTGGCCACTGAAGGATCACGTTCAGAGAGGACATCACGCAAACTACGATCTAGCGCCTCAAAGCATTTTCTATGTGTCATCAAAGCTTCATCCCAGATAATAAGAGACGCAGATTCAATTAAAGAAGAAAGCATAGTGCACCGCCGAATGTCACAAACTCCGTTTTCATCAAGATCAATAGGAATTTTGAACCTAGAATGGGCTGTCCTACCTCCTGGCAGTAAAAGAGCCGCAACACCCGAAGATGCAACGGTCAATACAATTCTCTTGTATCCCCTAAGGTATGCAACAAGAGCATTCCAAATAAAAGTTTTGCCAGTACCACCGTGACCCGACACAAAGAAGAACCCAGGTTTTTCTTCCCTCACTCGATCAATAATAGCTGTAAAAGCAATTCTCTGATCTTTATTAAATTTCTCTTGCATTTCCTCAGCGGTTTTAACAAGTGTTTCAAAGTCATGAGAAATCTCATCACTGATCATATTATTATCGCGTGCAAAACTTACGCAAACAGACCTTAAGGGCAAGTTATGGTCCAAAATATTACATCCATTCTTAGCAAAGACAACAGACAGCTCATCAAGCAGCATGTTTTTCAGCTCATCAATTGGAACAATATAGGAAAAATCATGAAGAGAACAACGTATTCTATGTTGCATGTCTTCAGCCAAATAGGTCCAATATTTTTCAAAGAAAGCATTTTCATCTAGAACACCACAGAAAACAATCATAGTAACAAACAACTGACGCAGCTGGTTTCCCATACCCCATTTTAAAGCCTCATCAAAAGCACAGTACCACTCATTGTCATCACCCAGTAACCCCCTGGCAGCACATGCATCTTTAAACGTTTCATAAACAACGGCATTATAGGTTCTAACATCAGCATAGCATTGAGCACCCTTGACAAGCATTAACAACATTCTAAGATAATAAAGCTCACCAGTAGAAGGATGCACGTAATATATCCTACCAATCTTATCACTCCGTTTTCTCTTAACCCATTTCTTATTCTCTGCCACCCAGGACCATTTTGTGGGAAAGTCGCAGTAAGTCAAAGACCTGGCACTTGGATTCTTTATATTAGCAACAAACCATTCTGTGAGCATAGTTTTTTGTAACAGGTTATTATTAACAAGTTCAGGAAGGCTGGCTTTAGCGCGAAAACGCACAACATGCTTATTTAACAAGTGAACAGCAAGCCGTTCCACAGAAGGCTGTTTACTGTGTATATCATACCCATAGCATCTCCAAAAGGAATCATGAGAACATATATAACGGCATGCTCGATACTCCTCAATTTCATCTACGCCATCATCATCTGCATCACCAGTATTTTTAATCCTATCAAAAAGAGTTTTTGCAAAATCAGGGCCCTTGGTAACATATTTATATAAATATTTGATGACATGTGTCTTATTACACCACTCAACATTTAGGTGGCCTTGAAATTTTTTTAGCAACGCCATGTTATAAGGGACAACATGCCTATTATCAAGCCTCACTTTATTTTTCATGATAAAACGCCCATCATCGCGTCGCCTATAGACAGGAAAACCAGATTCATCAATAGATGTCTCATCCTGAAATGTTTTTGGAAACTTTTTTGAACAAACGCCGTCTTTCATGCAAGGGCACTTAGGGTTATTCTCCCCGCATGGCCCATGCATCATAAACTCGGCAACAAGTGCATACCCAAGAGGGTCCTCAACAGGATCTGGAATTTCTGCAGAAATAAAAGAATCAATCAAAGCAGGGCTCAGCTCGCCCCGCCCCTCCTTATCTTGCCAGATAAGTATGTGTGCGTGCGGCAAACCCCTTTTCTGGAACTCCACAGTATGCAGGACTGTCAACAAGCACGATCATTAAAACAAAAGTAGGGAAACAGAAAAGCAAAAAACACATAAGAAAGGAGGCAGGCAACAGGCTGCTATATTACCTGCAAAGACAGGACCAAAAGCTTCTCCAGTTCTAATACTCTGGAGATACTCATTAAGCTTCATGTGGTAAACTCTAACAGTTATATCAGCTCTATTATGTGCCTTTTGGCCAGGCTCAACAAGGAGGGCCTCTGTTATCTCAGGCCATTTAGGGTTACATGTAAAGGTGGAGAAAATATCAGGGCAACCATGAACTCTAGAAATAGCTACTGCATCCTGGAAATTCTCCACCATAAAACGACGACCTCCAGTAAAAGAAGACGGCAATATGTTTTTTTTACCAACAGAAGTACCATCCATGCGTCCTGCCCCAACCGCATCTACAAGACCTTGCAAGCTCTCAGCCCTTAAGTCATTATTGCTTAGCAAAATAAAATGCAACCTGGCCTCGTCTATACAAGCACGCGAGTCTACTATAGCCTGATCAGACAATAAACCGCAGCACAAGTAAGGGTTGTGTTGGCCCTCTTTGTAGTGTGAACAGAAACAGTAGAAATCTTGCATAGTCATTTTTTTCCTTTTTTTTGGGTCTGCTGTATCTATTCCAATGTATTTTACACCCAGCTGAAACCCACGCTCAGCATATGGAAAAAGCAGAGGATACTGCAAAGCCATGTAAGCCGGATGCAAAGATGAAATGCGCTGTAAAGTATCACTTCTATGACGGATTATTATATCACGAGAAGGAGTCTCCAAGGTCAACTCTCCAAGCACTAAACATGCAAGCTCATCCGTGGAAGGAAGATTAAACTGGGGCCCATCAGATTCACCAGGAGCAACTATACGGATTGAAATATTAGTAAATTCATTTTCTTTTAAAATTTCCTTAGCCATACGAAATTTTTTGACAAGAGAATTACTACTATTAAGCATGTCCCCAAGGCCCTTAACAATTGACCGATCTAATCCGCCCTCAATCTGATCATCCTTATTTAAAGCCTTAATTCGGTTATCAATTTCATCACCTCCATGATATATATATAGCTCAGCAAACTTTGGAGTGTTCCCCGGTTGAGGCAAGAGCGATCCCATGCGATGACAAATACTACCAGATATTTTGAAAATGTTTGGACCCCTACCATCATTCACGGAACGATCTATAGTTGCCCCCATGGAAGTAAAAGCAAATAAACAGTTGTACTGACGTATCCGGTCAAAGAACTCTTTGTTGCGCTGGGTTCCATTGATCCTAAGAAGGTCACGGAGAAACTCAGGGGGTGCCTTGAAAGGCTCAATGAAGACCTTGCCACCTTTGCAGCAGTTGTTGTAGACGACTCGGCCTTTTGTAACTGCAGATGCAGACTTTACCCTCTCCTGGTACCAAAAGCTCGCCTTACATCGACCACACTTATATTTCGGGGCCCCATAAAAAGACCTAGCTGCATAGCGAGCTAACACAAAGAAAAGGTCTCAGCAGCAAGCAGAAAATGACGTAAGAAGAACCCAAAGTTGGCACCACAATGTAAAAAAGGCGTCTACCTTTTAAAAGTTCGGTTTCTTCAGCTGTAAACCCAACCCAAGAAGGGTCAAGAGGCGACAAAATCGGAGCATCTGTACCAATAATCCAATAATGACAGTAAAAAAAAACCCAGCAGCATAGCTAAACAAACGATAACAAGAGAAAAAAGCAAGCACCTGCCACACGACCACGAAGCCTATTTTTTTGTATGATCTTTCGCCGTTTTCGATTTCTAGCAGCAACCTCTGAACTAACAACGGGAAAGAAACCAGCCCCTATAGGAGTAACAGGCACGGCATACAGACAAACTCAGCAAAGATAAACAAAAGAAACACAGTACCATGCAGATTAAAAGAGCGAATCCATACATTTTCTTTTAGGGCGGTTCAGAGGTAGCACCAAAGGAACGATGCAAGGAACAGCAGCAGGAGGAACCACTCTAGGAGTTCTAAGAGGAGCAAGAGGAGGAGGCACCGCACGGGCCTTGCGGCGAGTAGCACGTGGACCAACCATGCCGATATAGCAAGGTTGCAAGTAAGAGAATGCTCACAGCAAAAACAAAGGTATACACGGGCACATCATAGCAAGAGGGCACTGCTAACACAAGCAAACGCAAGAGTAAACCTGTTACTCCCTAACAAACAAAGAGTAAGTAAACATACACAAAGCGGGTATTTAGCAAGAAGCAATAACCAAGCTAAAGAGCAAATATAGCAAGCGAAATGGACGACTGTTTCAGAGGACGACAGTAAAAAATACAAAACAAGCATTTCAAAAAGGCCACAGGCGTCTGTTATGATTTTTAAAAACATAATCACATAAAGGAAATATTAACCAAAGGAAAAAGGCATATCAAAGAGAAACAAGACTTTGAATGCGCAGGTCATCCCTAAAAAACTAACAGGCAGGCTAGCAGCGCAACGGAAAGAGGCTCGTTGGAAAGGTAAGCTATGATTTATGGGCCACTCTACAAAGGCTATAACTAACGCGGGCCAGTAAAATCGATGAAACATCTAGGCCCAAAAACAAAAGGAAATAGAGCAGCATATGGCCTGTTCCCAGGGAGGTGGAGAAGATAGAATCATTCTATCTGCAAACGATACTATGCAAACGATACTACAGGGTGTCAACGTCCGAGGCTCAGATTCATTATTAACCGCCCCTCTGTGTTGCGGAGACATGAATGGCCAAGGTCAACAGCGACACAGGCTATGAAAAGAATTCAGCTGGTCATTTATTATGTCCGGGACAATACAAAGGACACGGGAAGAAAGTAAGCATATAGCAGCAGGTCATTTATTATGGCTGGTCCAATACAAAGAAGATGGGAGGAAACTAATTAAACATAGCGCAGCGACGTCACAAGGCGTGAACACAGCAACTGCCAATCCACCGCACCTACAGCCGCAGGCAACACCTGACGCGAAGCTTCCCTCTCCAACCGCCCAGCATAACGACCAGCAGAAACTGCCACAGCAATAGCTGAACGCATGCAATCTCTGTACTCTAGCATGCAGTCGTAGTTGTAGTCTCGAATAACAAAGCCATATACCCCCTGCAAAAAACGGATCGCCTGCACCGCAGCTTGGTCATAGGCGTCCAAACAACCCGACCAAGCCACGCTCCAAAAGAACTTTCTTGACGGCGGCGCACCAACACCATCGAAAGGAAGCTCAAGCTCTACTCCAGCAAGCACAGACCCATCTTCCGTAATTTCACATAAATAGCACAAAGCTGGGAGCGCACACCGTAAGGCAAGGTTCTCTAAAATAGGAATAACGAACGACACAACAGCTAGCGCACATCCTGTGAAGCACCGCGACAGAACGGTAAGCAAGAGCAAAAGAAAACACACAAACACAACACACGGATAAAGTCCGCAGAACAGCAACAAAAGTAAGTAAAGAAGCATAATAAAAAGACGGCAAAAAAGACATAGCAGAACATCCGAACCTTGGCAAGAACACACGTGACCTGCAAGTTCACAAATAACACGCATAAGCTAATGAAAATATCAGGGCTGTCGACGATAAAAACACACGCCATGAAAGAATAAGGGACACACCTTTCACCCGGGAGGCACGCAACAAGTGAAGGACCCTCTGCAGAAGTGGCAATCCACGCGCAAACCGGTCTTGCAGCATCACAAAAAAACAAATTAGAAGCCAAGCCAAGGCACCGCATAAAAAAATGTAATCAGTGAGCACCACGAATGTAAAGAAGGCAGCGCACAAGACAATCATTTCCTCAAGCACATCAACTACAAGCATATATAAAGGCTACAGAGGGCAGCGCGCAAGAGAGGCATTTCATCAAACACCTAAACTACAAGCACAAAAAGCATACAGAAAGCAGCGCACCTTTGGCTGGAGAGGCAGACAGGCAAAGAGTAACCTAAATCCTTCTTCAAAACCACGGATGCACGTAGAGAACGACCTGGTAGGAACAAAGAAAAAGAAATTAGCACGTAAGCATTTCACCGAGCACGTAACCTGCAACCATTGAGGACAAAAAAATCCAGGAGAAAGAAGGAGAACAACCAGAGATTATAGGTAAAAAGAAGAACGGTGCAAGCCTAGACTTGTAACCAAAAGAACAAGCGACGGATTAAGAGCGGAAAACATCACGATGAGAGTCTGAAATACAGAGGAGGAGAGATACGACGAGTAGGCGACAGCAACACCTCAACCAAACGGGCCGGCGACGGTGGGCTTCATCACGTGGTCACGGCGGGAGGTGGTGTTTCACAGCGGCGCGGCGCGGCGGCGCGTAACAAGCCGAAAACGGAGCGAACAGTGAGCAGAGGAAGAGGAGGCGGGGAGAGTAAGCGGTAGTTTCGCTGGAAGAAGAGGTAAAAGGAGGAGATTTTTTTGGCAAAAAAGACCACTTACCCAAATGAAATGCTAAAAAGGACCACATATGAGTAAATTTGTTAAAAAGGACCACATGCCGCCACCGCTTCAGACGGCATGGGCCTGCCGCCGCCGGCCCAGGCGGCACCTCAACAGCAAAGGACTGCATGTGGGCCATGCCGCCACTTCTCCTGGCGGCAGGCGGCACCTCAACGGACTGCATGTGGGCCATGCCGCCACTTCTCCTGGCGGCAGATTAGCTTAGCTGGATTTGATATCTCATGTGCGCGACCATGTGCTTGCCTTTCTAGCTAGGTGTATGTGCGTTTTTATCGATACAAAAGCTAGGACATGTGCCTCAGCCATGCAACCTGCCGCCTTCAAGAGTGGAGGCATGGCCCACACATGAGTGGCGGCATGTGATGCATTTTGACAAATTTATTTGTAGGTGGTTCTTTTTAGCATTTCATTTAGGTAAGTGGTCTTTTTTGCCAAAAATTCAAAGGAGGAGAGGGGCAGGTAGGCGCAGGGAGCGACGGGCGCCGGTCGAAAAAGTAGCCCCCAGCGACACATGCCTCGCCGACCAAGAGGGCCCACAAACGATGGCCCAGCAGCAGTCTCAGAAGAGACGGTCGGCCCGCGTACATAACCGCACCGCACGCCTGTAGACGGGGTCCTACGCACGCACGGCGCCCACGACGGCCAACCTGCCCTGTACCCTATGCACGACGCTCATCTGCTCAAGAACAGACACAAGAGTCAAACCTGCTGATGGAAGCACAGTCTTTTGCAGCTCTTTGCACCGCAGGCTTCGGTCTCCACCCACCTCCCAAGATCGACGGGGCCTGCACTCACGCAGACCAGGGGACGCCCCCTGACTGACTAACGGGCCCCGCTTTTAGGAGGCCCCAGATGGCATCGACCTAGCATTGCAGCCAAACCGTATACACAGGAATCCATGGGAAATCCAGAGCTGTCCACATTAAATAACGCACGTCGTGCGCCCGAGCGACGCCGAGCAAGCCAGAGCGCTGTCTCAGAGCTGTCCACATCAAATAACGCACGTCGTGCGAAGCTTCTCCAATCGGGACGCCCGAGCGACGCCGAGCAAGCCAGAGCGCTGTCTCCGCCATGCAGGACCCGCACGCACCTGGTCCCATTGGTCAGCCAACCAGGCCAGAGTTTGATAGGTGAGAAAGAGAATTACTCAATCCAACGATGGTAAAAAGACCACGCAGTCAAAAACTACAGCGTCAACGCCATCGAACGATCGGCATGAATTTCGCGAGCGCAGCCATGCTGAGGAGCCGGGTAGGCTAGCGCCCTTTAGAAGAGAAATGCCGTGGTTATTGCATATTATATTTCTGTCCACTTGAATATTTGGTCATAGTGCTTCTTGACTTCCCAAACTAGAAATATAGATAGAAGGGTCTGGTTCGGTCAACATGCCAGTCCTGCTCTAGTGCTCCTCCATAGAATGGATGCTGGGATCCTCCATAAGTTTTGGATTAGTTCTAATTAACAGAAGATAAGAATGCACGCAAGTCTTATGTTGTGATGTATGTCAGAAACTCTGCCATGTATAGCCTACATTGCACTCAAACTCCAGATTGGGCAGTCGGGTGAGCATTGCAATCTTTCTCACCAGACATTTCTACAAACACTTGGTGTGTACATGAGACTTGAAGTACCAAAGCTTTATTTTGTGCAATCTTTTTCCTCGGGCATTTGTTCAAACAGTTGGTGACCACACTTGACACCTACAATAGCAAAGGCAAAAGAAAGATGCAATTGAGCAAAGAAAAACACTCATGGAGTTACCTATTCTACATCTGCAATAAAACCAATCAGGTATTTGTTCAAACAGTTGGTGACTACACTTGACACCTACAATAGCAGAGGTAGAAGAAAGATGCAATTGAGTAATGAAAAACACTCATGCAGTTACCTATTCTAAATCTGCACCGAGGATAACATAAGGAGGAAACACATGGGAACACCTCCTAGGTAGTCACAACAATCAGGAAATAATAGGTTACAAACACTAGGCGTACCCCAATTTTGAGCAAGTAGTGGCGCCGACGAATGTGAATCACCGCTTCAGAAACTCACAACGCAGCTGCCAGAGCACAGAGGAATGTCGATGTCGAGCACCAGCACAAGAAACGTTGCCCTCTGCCACCGCCCTCTGCCACCCACCCCAACCCGAGCTCCGCCTCCATCTGCTACACCACCGACAACCCTCTGTCCCCACCCCACGCCGAGCTCCGCCTCCATCTGCTCTAGGAGCAACACAGCCCATCACAAAGATTCCCCTTCTACACCATCGTCCGCCTGCCTCTTCCCCCCACACCCATCCTCAGATGGGCCACCCGCATCCTAACACCACGCGCCCCACCTCTCGTTGCTGCTCCAACACGCCCCCCTTTCGCCCCCACCATCCCCTCCCATTGCGGCCGGGCTAAGCACGTCTGTGACCGGTTCCGTCCGGGATCCGGCCACGCGGCATGCTGGATCGAAGACATGTCGTCCCTCTGATCGCTCTCTCTCTCTCTCTCTCTCTAAAAAATTGAAACCATACCTTGGGCTGGCGGGCAGGTGCGCGATGGCGACCTCGCATTCGTCCACCTAGTTCCAACAGCTCTGGATAGGGCGGGAGGGAGCCTCGGAGGCATGGGTCACTAAGGGTGCGATTGGTAGCCTGTAGCCCTTTTTAGGTTCCCTGGGCGCGCACTGGGGGCCCGGGTCGCATAAAACGGGCCAAAAACATGGGGTGTATTTTGTTTGGTTGCCCACAATAGATTTTGTTGTCTCTGAGAGTCAACTTTGGCCCATTTGTTTGGATGCCTGCAAACTAAAATCCTAGCCCAGCAGATGCATTGTCTAGCTATTTGGTTAAGCACACAGGTGTTCTAAGAGTTACCTATTTTCAAACTATGGTGAGCTTACCACAACATGCGAGATTACACCACCTATTTGAAGAACAAGAGCCTCACGATCACCACCATCAGTACAAGGATGATGAAATCTCTAAACATGTGTCCGCCATGGTGACGCATTGGCTCAACAGCCATTGCTTGGAGAGGCATGGCATGAGCAGGCATACCTTGAACAGGTAGGGCTTGAAGAGCCATTCCTTGAGCAGGGAGTGCTTGAACAGCCATACCTTGATAAGCCATTGCCTCATCGGCCAGGAACTGGTTGAACTCCTCCACTGCTTCCTCTAGAGTCTGGTACCCTCTGTAGCTGTTGTTCGAGAAACCATTCACCTGAGCCTGGCAGATCCTCCACGAGCTGTAGACTCCGGGCTGCCTCCCCTTGAACACGACATACCACTAACAAAGAAACATGAGGGGTAAGTACAAGATTAGATAACAAATGGTGACAGCGAGATCATAACTTACGAGAGCATGCATTACAGTTTCCAAAAGGGGATCATAAGTTCTTCCTAGCACTAAGATGTTAACCTAGCACCACAGCAAAAGTTGGTTACGAGGGTTAACTCGACAAATGTCCTAGATGAAGGACTTATGATCGGGGGAAGAGGGCGTCGGATGAACTCGAAGGTAAAGATCAGTCAAACAAGGCGTGTATCAAGAATAAGCGTGGTATTGAACTTAGCTCAATCTCAATCTGTCCCTGGCCGGCCTCTCCTGGCCCCTATATATAGGTGGCCAGGTCTTAAGGAACCGATCGGGTTCAATACAAATTACAAGCATCCCTATATGATACAGACTCGTATTTTGACTATGACTATGCCTGGGCCTAGCTTAACGTGCCTCGGGGGTACATAGATAATGGGCTCTATCAGCTATACCCTTGTCAGTGGGTGTCGTCCTACCACCGCATAGTCTTCATCACATGAGGGGTTTAGTATGTACCACCTCATCTTACTTACAGGCCATAACAAGTTTTTGAGTCCTAGCTACCACCAAAATGTACATCGCAAGATCATCATCTTCAGCAATCACAAGAAAGCATGCATGTCTCCCCAGCCCCACAATGCCCTAGGGCACGCACTATAGATTGAAGTAGTTCTTGGATAGGTAGTTCTGGAGCCAGAGGGACCTGTGGGAGTCTTCCATGGCAACAAAGGTGACGCCTTGGGCCTTGTGGTCGACAAGGTGGTTCAGCGCCGCCATGAGAGCATCCGGGGAGTACTCAAGCATGTCCATGACGGCCTTGTAGAGTTCTGGATGGACATCGGTGGGCTTGTTCTCCCTGATCGCTTGCGCGACATCCTTGACGGCTTTAGTCATGCAAGTAAAGGCCATGAATGATACGTCCAAAACGTATCTACTTTCCCAAACACTTTTGCTATTGTTTCTCCTCTAATTTGTGTGTTTTGAATACAACTAACACGGACTAACGCTGTTTTCAGCAGAATTGCTCTGGTGTCTCATTTTTGTGCAGAAATCCGACTTTCAGGAAAAATCCCAGAAAATATTGCAAAAATTCTATTTTGCCAGAAGACCCACGGAGCCAGAAGGAGAGACGAAGGGGGGCAGCGGCCTGGGCTCACCACCAGGGGGCGCGGCCCAGCCCTGGCCACACCCACCTGTGGTGAGGCTGCCTCGGTCGTCGCCTCGACCCCTCCTTCCGCCTACATATACCCTCTGACCTGAAAACAGCGGGGGTTCGGCGTTTTTCCCAGATAGACTTCCGCTACGCCGCCACCATCAGAAACCGCAATTCGGAACCAGAAACTCCGTTCTGGCACCCTGTCGGGACGGGGATTTGGAGGAGATCTTCATCACCATCATCACCGACGTCTCTCCATCAACTATCCATGACTCCCCCATCCATGTGTGAGTAATTCCCGCTGTAGGCGAAGGGGATGGTAGGGATTGGATGAGATCATTCATGTAATTTTCTATGAGATTGTTAGGGCATAGTGCCTAGTATCTTTATTTAGTGCTTATGACATTGTTGCAACTTGTTGTGCTTAATGCTTGTCACTTTGGGCCCGAGTGCCATGATTTTAGATCTGAACATGTTATTGTTTCTATGATGATACTTGTTGTTTATGGTCTTACCTACAAGTTGTATACACATATTGTTGTTCGGAACCCGAGGCCCCAAAGTGACAGAAATTGGGATAACCGGAGGGGATGGCTATGATGTGAGGATCACATGTGTTCACCGAGTGTTAATGCTTTGCTCCGGTACTTTATTAAAAGGAGTACCTTAATTACCAGTAGTTTCCCTTGAGGCCCTGCTGCAACAGGCTGGTAGGACAAAAGATGTCGTGTAAGTTTCTCATTGCGAGCACGTATGACTATATACGGAACACATGCCTATGATTGTTAGTACTAGGATGCTTTACCTTATTTATCTGCAATGCCCATGTCTCACTGATTTCATGAATTATCTTATCCATGCAACGCCCATACATCCATCCCTATGCCTACAGTATTTTATCCTGCTATTTACTATTGCTACTATTACCGCTTTTATTTTACTACTGCTGTTACTATTTCACTACTACCACCACTTTAAAACTGTTGCTACTGATAAACCGCTGTGAACAAGTCTGTTTCCAGGTGCAGCTGAATTGACAACTCATCTGTTAAGGCTTACATATATTCTTTGGCTCCCCTTGTGTCCAATCAATAAATTTGGGTTTACTTCCCTCGAAGACTGTTGCGGTCCCCTATACTTGTGGGTTATCAAGACTATTTTCTGGCGCCGTTGCCGGGGAGCATAGCTTTATTTGTAAGTTCACCTGGGATTCATATTGTTCGATGCAATCCTTTCATCATGGGTAAACCTCGTGATGGAAAAGTTCCTATATTGCCATCCACTACAAGAAGAGGTACGACTTTGAACACTTATGCTGCTCTTGATTCACCATCTGTTATGAGTAAGTTGCTTACACCACCACACGCACACACTACTGCTACTACTTCTGCTGAGTTTGAAAATGCCACTGATAATTTAGATGATGCTTCTACTGTGCTTGATGAGAGTGGTTCACTAGGTTCCTTTTTGATGCTACAATTGCTAGAGCTAAGATGGGAAACACCACTGTTACCCCTATTAGTTCACCTGAGTCTAGGGAATGTCCTAGTGATGATTTTGATGATGCTTATATTGAGCTTGACAATGATTTTATTGCTGAAGCTCGTGCTACTCGTGATGCTAAAGCAGTTAAGGAACTTCTAGTGAGATATGCTATTAGATATAAATTGTCTCCTGATCCTAAGTTTGCTACTTCTCCCATAGATATTAGGGACAAGGATTATGATTTCTCTTTAGATTTATCTTATATATCTATTATTGAGAAAGAGCCTTTTTGTGGTACTGAGAATGAAAGTGATATGGATCACATGAATGAGCTTTCTACTTTGAGTAACTTGTTTTCTGATGATATTAAGCTTCGCACTTACTTTGTTGCTAAGATTTTTTCCTTTCTCGTTGAAAGATGCAGCTAAAACTTGGTTTAATAGCTTGTCTCCTGGATCTATTCATAGTCCTATTGCTTTGGTTAATGCTTTCTTTCAGAAATATTTTCCTGCTAGTGCTCAACATGCTGTTGTGCATAAAATCTTTGATTTTGAACAGGGAAAAGGAGAGATACTGCATGAATCTTGGACAAGGTTTTGTTCTTTAATTAGAGCTTTGCCTAAAGAGCCGTTGCCTAAAAATGAACTCCTTGATATATTTTATAATGGACTAACTGATGAATCTAAGTCATATTTGGATAGTTGTGCTGGTTGTGTTTTCAGGGAAAGAACTCCGGCTGAAGCTGAAGAATTAATGGCTAAAATAAGCCGGAATCATGATGATTGGACTCTAGTTGAGCCAACGCCAGCACCAACACCTGCGCCAGTTCCAGAGCCTACACCGAAGAAGAGAGGAATGATGGAATTAAATAATGAAGTTATGAAGGAAGCCAAGAAATCTCTTAAAGAGAAAGGTATTAAGGCCAAAGATGTGAAGAATTTACCTCCTATAGAAGAATTATGTGAACCAATCCCTCACTCATCTACTATTGAGGTACACTCTCTCCAATGCTTTGATGATAGAGATATTCCTTACTCTAAACCTCCTGATCAATGCTTAGATGAGTTAGATAATTTTATTGTTAAGCAAGATAATTTTAATAGAATGGTGTAGAATCATTTGTTGGAAAATTCTAGAGCTATTAACAAGTTACAGGATATTGTGGAGAGAACCTCCAATGATGTGAAGATTCTTGTTAAACATTTTCAAATGGTTCAGACTCAAATTGATCAGCTTACCAAGGTGCAAAAAGACTTGCTAGTTAATGCTGCAAGAGAAAAACAAGCGTGTGAAATACGGACAAGAGGCGGTACTACCACTCAAGACCCCTTATATCCTGAAGGACATCCTAAGAGGATCGAGCAAGATTCTCAGCGTACTTCAAGAGATGATATTCCTTCCAAGAAGAAGAAGAAGAAGCATAAAACAACTGCAGAATCCTCTGAAGCAGGTAAAGATCCTAATAGTGTTTCTATTTCTGATGCTGAAACTGAACCAGGTGATGCTTCTGATTAAGAAGAAGTTGAAGAGGAACCAAAAAAGATTGATAAGAATACAAAGTACACCAAAGAAGACTTCATTGCCAACAAGCATGGTAATGAGAGAGAACCTTGGGTATAGAAACCAATGCCTTTTCCTGGTAAGAAACACAAGACCAAGGAAGAAGAACACTACAACAGGTTTTGTGAATGGATGAAACCTTTATTTTTGCAAATTCCTTTGACTGATGCTATTAGAATGCCTTCTTATGCAAAGTACATGAAAGATATTGTTACTAATAAAAAAAGATTCCTAATGAGGAAATTTCCACTCTACTTGCTAATTATTCTTTTGATGGTAAAGTTCCGGAGAAGCTAGGAGATCCAGGTATACCAACTATTCCTTGCTCCATTAAAAATAACTATGTTAGAACTGCTTTATGTGATTTGGGAGCCGGAGTTAGTGTCATGCCTTTTTCTCTTTATAAGAGACTTGATCTAGAAAAATTGGTATCGACTGATATATCTTTGCAGATGGCTGATAAGTCTACTACTATTCCTATTGGTATATGTGAAAATGTTCCTGTTCAAGTTGCTAACAGTTGTTTGATATTAACTGACTTTGTTGTATTGGAAATGCCTGAAGATGGTAATATGTCTATTATTCTTGGAAGATCTTTTCTAAACACTGCAGGTGCTGTTATTAATTGCAATCAAGTAAAAGTAACTTTTAATGTCAATGACAAAGAGTATACGGTCTATTTTCCCAAGAAGATTGATAGAAAGAACGCTCTAAATTCAATCAAGCATGTCGAGACCATTCGAGTTGGTCAAATTATTTGTTCAGAGCGAAAGCCCAAAGAAGAATATAAAATTGTCATGATTGGGACTATGCCTATCAAGGTCGAGGTAACATAAGCATATAGTGAAATGCAAAGTTTTTGCCTCATAAAAAGTTAGTTTGGTAACAAGACTTTATCAACTTTGTTAACAAAGTGATTTTATATGAACGAAACTTCATTTTCACTGCATTTACTTTACCTCACTTATATTTACTTGTTCATTTTTTGTTCCCTCTGTTTAGTTACATGATTAGAATATCTTAGAACTGTTGCATACTTGGTTTTGATTTGCTTGCAATCATTCCACCGTCATTTTCCCGAGTTTTATTCTCTTATCGTTTTTCTGAAAAATCCTTGAAAATAAAGTTTCTCGAAAAATTCTAGAAAAATCTTTTTAAATTTTTATGTCAAAGATGGGGCAGAGAGGCACCTGGGAGACCTCAAGGGGACCTGTCACGCCACCTCACCACCAGGGGGCGCGGCCCAAGCCTGGCCGCGCCCACCTATGGTGAGGGGGGGGCCCTGGCCTCTCACTTATCTCTTCCTCCCCAGCTCTTTCTCTCTCCCGAAAACAATGACACACCAGCTCAAACTTGAGTTCTTGCTGCTCTTCATCTCAATTTTTCGATCTCCTTGCTCAGCCCATCATTGTTGCTGAGATTTAGAGCATTTGTTCTCCGGTATGTGACTCCTTCGATTGTCCAAGTAGAATTTTGTTTAGTGAAGTATTTCTTGAGTATTTTAGTTCTATAGGTGACAGGTGAAATGAGTTTGCATGCTTGTTCTATTGCTTAGAAATGTTATTTTGATGCATGTTAGCCCTCTAGTAACTCTCTATAGTAGTTTCCTACATGTGTTTGTCTCAAATTCACTTTTTATGAGGTTTGTTAAAAAATTCAGAAATGGAGGAGAATGCATACCAACTCTTTCAACATGAACTAGAAGTGCATGAAGTCATGAGAGTTCACCATGTAGAGAGGGTCTTTCCCTCAATTTATCCATGCTCAGAGTTCATGAATGCGGCTGGAATCCTGCAGGACTTCCAAACTTTACTCTCTAATGCAGGATTGGAACATTTTATTGAGGGTGAACCACCCCAATTTGCTAAACTAACAATGTCTGTGGTGCAGGATTTCAGTTTCAGTTGTTCCACATCTAACCCCATGGTTCATTATAAAATCTACAATAAATCTGTGGACTTGCCCTTTGATGTTTTCTGTGCAGCCATTAGAGTACCACAGTGGGGATCGCGTGAAAGGATAAAGGAATGACCTAAGCCATTGACAGACCTTTATGAGGAGATTTGTTAAGGAAGAAGTTTCTCAGGAGAGGATGGTAAAATTCGAAATATTCATCTTCCATCCATTCGGTATTTTGCCTACTTTATTACCAAATGTGTCCTTGCTAGGAAAGTTGCAAATAAGTTGTCCTCCTGTGATCTAGCTTTTATTGCTGCTGCTCTGAGAGGTAATAGGACTTACAATTTGGGTTCTTTAATAGCTTTTCGTCTAGATGCTAACCGTAAGAAAGGGGGAATTTGTGGAGGCCTTATTGCTTCACGTTTGTTAGCTTTGCATGGTGTAGTGCCTCATGTTTTAGATCTTCAGTTTCCAGTGGAGAGGCTTGATCTTAATTCTATGATACATCATAAGTTTGTTTCTCCTCATGCCTGTTTGACTAACTTGACGTATAAGATTACCTTTTTTCAAGAAATCTACCTGGAAGGTAGCGAAGACTGATCGATCAGTCCATTTGCCTGCACCTCTTTTGTTTAACCTTGATCGCAGGATGGTCACTCACAGAGGGTGAGCTCGATGCATACATGGAGGAGAATCCGCAGCCCGTGCACAATGAAGAGGCAACCGAGGAGTCGGTCCAGCCCTCTAACATTGCGGAGTTTCCATACCAGCAACCCTACTATGATTATACACCATCTGCTTCATCTTCACAAGGGCCAGGCTATGACTACGCCAATGATGACCCACCAGCATGGGGCATATTTTTGAGACGACGTTGATCTCCACTTAGGCCAAAAGCCTAAGCTTGGGGGGAGGTACGCCGACGATTCACTCATCTACATATCATATTTTGTCGGTCCTTTGTATATTCATGTTTCGCTTTCTTTATGGTTCTCATTCTTATTTCTTCTTTCCAAAACACAAAAAGACCAAAAATATTTCCGTTGTTTCTCTTTGTTTGCCTTTTTAGTTTTCTAGCTTTGGTTTGCTTTGTTCTCTATTTTCGGTTTGATATTTGAAAAATCCAAAAATATTTTGCTTTGTTTGCTATTTCCTTCTGTTCTTGTTTTAAAAAATCGAAAACCTAAAAATATTTGTTGTTCTTCTTCGGTTTTGTAAAGTTTGTTGCAGATTTCAGTCTCCCGTGACTCCATTGGAGCCTGGTATTCACTTCATATTATTCAAGCCACACAAGTGAAAGGCAATAATGATGACATATGACAATCTGAGATGTGGTAAAAGGCTGGTATGAACTCTATTTGTTTTCATTTTTGTACATATACTCATCTATGTGGACATGCTTAGTCGGTTCATGTAAGGTATATGTTATCTAATGGATGCTTTGTAGTTCTTGCTCTCATATGATTAGTTCCAATTTACTAATAGTTTGTAGCATGTCATGTAGACGCTTGCATGCATTGTTTTATTCATAATATGGTATGTTATTGTGGTATCCACCTCTGAAAGTTTCATTTGAAACGACTTGGCACATGCTCAAGCATGCACATGACTGAACAAAAAGTCAATTAAGCCTCGATGATTTACTTTGCCTCAGAGTTCTTGTATCACTTTTATGCCTATATTAATTTTGTTTTGTCGCAAGCATGATTATGACAGTTATTGCTCTCTCGATTGTCGCTTCCCAGTCTTTTGCTAGCCTTCACTTGTACTGAGAGGGAATACTTCTTGTGCATCCAACTCCTGAAAACCAAGTAATCCAAAAGAGTCCACTATAAATTCCTATGCATGGTATTTCAAAGCCATTCCAAGTAAATTTTCATGTGCTACCTTTCAAAACTTTCAACTACTTCTCGTTTTGTGCCACTGTTTTTAGCTCATGGGGACGTAGTGGTCGGAATTGCTATCTTCCATATTAAATTAAGTACCCCTCGACTAGGCAGGTTCATTTGCTCGTCATTAATTTTGCATGAGAGCTGGTCAGACCATTGTAATCTAATTCTAAAAAGAAAGAAAGAAAAAGGCACTCCTCCATGGTATGTGAAAGTTGGTGGGCACCCGATGGAATCGGTTAGCCATGGTTTGAGAAAGGAAAAAAGGTGGGGAGGAGTGCCAAAGCTTTATAAAAGAGCACCAATGTGCCAAATTTTCAAAGAACTTGGAACCGCTCTCACTTGTTTATTATGGAAGGTAGCAAGTCCCCATTGCCAGTCGTTGACATGAAACAACCACCTCTCAAAATAAATTTTTATCTCTGTTTTACAAATGAAAAGCTCTAGCACATGTTAAATCACTGCTTCCCTCTGCGAAGGGCCTTTCTTTTAATTTTATGTTGAGTCTTCATCTTCTAACTTTTAAGCACCTTCTTGAATGCATAGCTGTTATTCTTAGTGTAATGTGCTTGTCCCAGAACACGGTTAATGTAACACCCGAATTTCCAGAAATTCATAGTGCCCGTTATGTATTCCACCACAATCCCAGAATCATTGTTGTGATACACATAACGTAATTGGTAACCAGTTCCATAGACATTACAATACGAATAGTTCAGATACAATGGTCATAGTAACCAAGTTCATATTATAACACAATATAGCAGCGGAAATAACGTCTTCGGGTCCATGCCTTCACCCTACAGGCAATGGCGACTCAGGAGATGATCTTAGTTCTGGTACTCATCTTCATAACCTTCCTCCGGATATTCTTCCCCATAGTCTGGCCAAGTTGATAGCCAGGGACACAGCCATGAGTACATTGGATGCACTCGCAAACCATCTTATAAACAAAATGATGAAGTAGATATGCAAGGTTGATATGGTGGACTAAGCACTAAGTTTATTTGCAAAAGCTGGTTTTATTTCCCAAGAATGTTCATTAATAGAGAAGAAGATTTGATTCTCTAAGTTCAATCTAAAGAGGAACTTCAAGTGTGTCAATATCAATGTCAAGTCAAGTCATTCACCAAGTTCACCATAAGTTGTTAACATTCTTGACAAAAGTCAAGTACAGCTTGCCAACTGTCCATGACCGTGGACGCGGCTATTCGAATAGTTTGAAACCTCTGCAGAGGGGGTACACTTTACCCACAAGATTCGATAACTCTGCCGGGAGAAATCCACGGATCGTCATACACCAAGTATGCGAGTTTCAGATAATCAAACAAAATCTTTCACTTGTCTACTCTAGTATAGGATCCTTTCCTAAGAGTCCATTTTGGCCATCATAGTTTTGCCCGCTGCAGAGTGCTGCATGAATGGAAATTTCCACTCAGTTCGGAAGCACCCACGCATGGCTTACTTCTATAAAAGATGATACAAGGTCTCCCATACTAGAATAAACGAGCTACGGACTAAGCCCCTTCCCATTTAGGGGTAATGTGGTCGTACGGTAATGGTTGGCTCACATGGTACCTCACTTATTATCATGTAGAAAATACATTCCATAGTCCTTAGTCAAGATTATTTGCCTTCATAAAAACCATCATGTAGGAGAAGTCTCCCAATCAAGTTTCAAGTTCAAGTCACCAATTTAAGTAGGGTTCCCCTTATAGATGGCCTCAATTTATTAGCGACTAAGCAACTACATTGAGTGATGATACCACTAAATAAGGTAGGATAAACTCAGCTTGATACTCTTGCTAAGCAAGATATCACTACACAACTATCATTCTAAGGTAGCAATTCAATCATGCAATTTACTTAAAAACAAGTAGAATGCAATAGGAAAACTAGGCATTTGGAGTATGAGGATTCAAAAGATGGCTTGCCTTGGTTGACAAAGTGTCCGGGGTAGTCTTCTTCTTCTTGATAAAATTCCCCCTCAATATCCTCCTCAGCAACACTAGCGTCTAAATACGAATAAACACAATGCACACAATCACTACACAATACTAACAACACTCCAAGCACACATACTTGTTTTCAAACAATAGAATTCATGTTGGATTTTATTGAGTTGGGTTGCAAGTTTTCTTCCAAGTTTTCATTAAGTGTGTAAGTTAGAATTTCTACCATGTGCCATAAGTTGTTCACTTTCTTAGCATTGGTATTAAACTAGGGGTATTAGGGCTAGTTCAAGTGGAGAGGGATTAATTAAGTAAGTTGCTGGTGAGGGGAAATTAAACTAAGGGTATATGGGGATCTATCATTTTATGTTACACACTAGGGTGGGATTAGGGCTTAATTGATAGCACTAACAAGGTTTTAATTGAATAAGGTTGGACTAAACAGTAGACAAGTTAACTAGTGAGTTCATAAACCAAGTTTCAACATTTTAGGAGGTTTAAACAATTTTCTAAAATTTTCCTAAGATTAGTAAGGCTAGGTCAAAGTATGCTTATTAAATTTAATCCCTAACTCAAATTGGGTTAAGCATGATTCCAGGGGATAGATTATTTCCTAAGCTTTCCAACGCATATTTATTTGCTAGAATTGGACTTGTAAAACTCCGGGAATTTAAATTTGAAAATCATATCTGAAACAATTTTTAAAACGGGTGGGAAAATAAAAATTGATTCGGACCGAAAGCTTAACCGAGCTGGGCCGCTTCCGAGGAAACCCGAACGGGCCGGCCCAACTTGGACGAAACAGAGCGGGAGCGTTTTCTAAAAAAAATCGGACTGACTGGCGGGGCCCTCTCATCAGGTCACTTAAGTGACCGAACCGGTACGCTACCGTTGGATTCTAATCCAACGGCGCGTCGGCGTCGTTTCCATCGAGCTCGAGCAGGGACTCACCGGCGGTACTGCAAGGAAGAGGGCGGCGACGGGGGGCAGCGTAGAGGAAGAAGTGCTCGACGCGGTGAAGCAGAAAAGGTGGAGGATCGTCTCCTCGTCCGCCTAGTACAAGCGGCAGCTCGGGAGGTGGCCGGGAACGCCGGGAAGAAGAGGCGGCCGTGGCGGTGGTCTGCGGGGACGGCGTCGCCGGCGAGCTCGAATGGTGAAGAGGGAGACTAGGAGAGGATGTCTGGGAGGTTTCTACGAGTGGTGTGAGTCTGAGGGTGCTCGCAGGGGTCCTTTTATAGGCCGGAGAGGCCGGGCACGGGGGTGGCCAGTGGGGGCGCGGGCGCGGTCTCCGTCGAAGCTCCAGTGGCCGGGATGGTCCGGCGAGCATGGGCGGCGTCTGCGGGTGTCTGGGTGACGTCGGTGGCGCGCTGGCGTTGCAGGATGACGACGGACGAGACGGGGAGCAGTGGCACCTGCGGACACGGTCGGCGACTTTCTTCTCCTCCCGTTCGTCAGGGCTCGGCTCTCAGAGGGCAGGGCATGGGAGAGAGATGCGTGAGGCGACGCCGGCATGGATTCACTCACGCGCGCCTGGACTCGCAGGAGAGGGGGCAGGGTGCACTGGTGATCAGCAGTGGCAGCAAGTGGCTCTGCTGCCCACGAACCGTTCGACTAAATGACCGCAAGAAATTTGAATTTGAATTTTTGAAAAATTCCACTTGGAGCTGTTAGGGTATAATTCAAAGGTTCCAGAAACATTTTTGTTAGGCTAAGTGGTGGTGTTTTGCTGAAAAGTTAAATGGCTAAAGGAATGGTCTCTGATTTGAATTCAAAGTTTGGCTGAACTTTGAAAGAGGTTAGGGTTTGATTTTTGGTCCAAATTTTTGCAGTCATGCAAGAGGGTAGTTTGTTCTTACTCAACCAACTGATCTCACCTTCAGTTGAGTTAAGGATTTCTTAATCCAGGGGTCCAAAGTATGGTAGTCAATAACATTTTCTAGATCAAACTTTTCTTTTCTTTTCTTTATTTCTTTTGTTTCTGGTTTCTTTAGCTCTTGTAGTTCTTCCCTAAAGCTTCTGTTGGTTAAGTTTGAATTAACTAAACATTGCACAAAAAATTATAGCACACATGAAATCATAAAAAGCATATAATAGAAATCTATGCATACATGCAATATGAATGAAAAAGTTTTATCTTGTTCCAAAATTTGGCACTTTAATTAATAGGAAATGGATTACAAATTTTTGAGTTGTTACAGTTAATTGTGGTATAACTTTGATGCTTGTATCTTTGATATTTTTACTTCTAGTCTTCCTTTGGACTTCAGAGGTGCCTCGGCATTTATGTTTTGCTCAACAAATAAAGGCAAGCGGGATACCACTCTTCCATATCATTTATGCATATTACAATCTTGTAACTTCTTATGTTCATGTTACATGTTATTAGTGCATTGGCACTCTTTCATAGCTTGCTTGACTATGAGGTAACATTAGTTGCATATTTCTTATTATGAATTGCCTGAGCACTTGATCATATAGCTAGTATATATACATCATATGAAGCAAATATGTTCATGAAAGTTTCTTTTATCGCTCTCAGTTGTTAACTGAATTGCTTGAGGACAAGCAAATAGCTAAGCTTGGGGGGAGTTGATACGTCCAAAACGTATCTACTTTTCCGAACACTTTTGCTATTGTTTCTCCTCTAATTTGTGTGTTTTGAATACAACTAACACGGACTAACGCTGTTTTCAGCAGAATTGCTCTGGTGTCTCGTTTTTGTGCAGAAATCCGACTTTCAGGAAAAATGCTATTTTGCCAGAAGACCCACGGAGCCAGAAGGAGAGACGAAGGGGGACAGTGGCCTGGGCTCACCACCAGGGGGCGCGGCCCAGCCCTGGCCGCGCCCACATGTGGTGAGGCCGCCTCGGTCATCGCCTCGACCCCTCCTTCCACCAACATATACCCTCTGACCTGAAAACAGCGGGGGTTCGGCGTTTTTCCTAGATAGACTTCCGCTACGTAGCCGCCATCAGAAACCATGATTCGGAACCAGAAACTCCGTTCTGGCACCCTGCCGGGATGGGGATTTGGAGGAGATCTTCATCACCATCATCACCGACATCTCTCCATCAACTATCCATGACTCCCCCATCCATGTGTGAGTAATTCCCGCTGTAGGCGAAGGGGATGGTAGGGATCAGATGAGATCATTCATGTAATTTGCTATGAGATTGTTAGGGCATATTGCCTAGTATCTTTTATTAGTGCTTATGACATTGTTGTAACTTGTTGTGCTTAATGCTTGTCACTTTGGGCCCGAGTGCCATGATTTCAGATCTGAACATGTTATTATTTCTATGATGATACTTGTTGTTTATGGTCTTACCTACAAGTTGTTTACACATATTGTTGTCCGGAACCCGAGGCCCCAAAGTGACAGAAATTGGGATAACCGGAGGGGATGGCTATGATGTGAGGATCACATTTGTTCACCGAGTGTTAATGCTTTGCTCCGGTACTTTATTAAAAGGAGTACCTTAATTACCAGTAGTTTCCCTTGAGGCCCTGCTGCAACAGGCTGGTAGGACAAAAGATGTCGTGCAAGTTTCTCATTGTGAGCACGTACGACTATATACGGAACACATGCCTATGATTGTTAGTACTAGGATGCTTTACCTTATTTATCTGCAATGCCCATGTTTCACTGATTTCATGAATTATCTTATCTATGCAACACCCGTACATCCATCCCTATGCCTACAGTATTTTATCCTGCTATTTACTATTTCTACTATTACCGCTTTTATTTTACTACTGCTGTTACTGTTTCACTACTACCACCACTATAAAACTATTGATACTGATAAACCGCTGCGAACAAGTCTGTTTCCAGGTGCAGCTGAATTGACAACTCATCTGTTAAGGCTTACATATATTCTTTGGCTCCCCTTGTGTCGAATCAATAAATTTGGGTTTTACTTCCCTCGAAGACTATTGCGATCCCCTATACTTGTGGGTCATCAATGAGCTCATCCTTGGCCAGAGCACCCCTCTTCCTCTTTCTTCCAGCTGGTGGTGCCGGAAATGGCTTGTCCAGGCCATCGATGATGATGGTGTCGGAGTCCTGGGAGTCTGTCCCGTACTCTACAGCCGGTGAAGCCGTGCCCAGTGGCTCATTGGTGCCCATGGCGAACCTGTCGGTGGTGATCCCACCAACAAAGATGGTGTGCATCTCAGGGTAGTTCAGTATGGACTTGTTGAGGAACTCAGTGTCCTTGGGGTGATCCCAAACAGGGATGACAAGGAAGATTGTTAGATGTAGACATGAATGATCAAAGGGCAGTCCTAGGTAATAACGTGCTAACTCATACGTCTCAAATGTATCTATAATTTTTGATGCTCCATACTTGTTTATACACCATTTGCTTTTTGTTTTGTTACACTTCGTGGCGTCTTTTATGCATTTTCTGGAACTAACCTACTAACGAGACGCCACAGTGCCAGTTTCCTGTTTTCTGCTATTTTTGTGTTTCAGAAAAGCTACATAGGAAATATTCTCGGAATTGGATGAAACAAAAGGCGACCCTCCTATTTTTCCCGAAGCGTCGCGAAGTCCGAAGATGAGACGGAGGGGGCCCAGGACCTGGCCACACCCTAGGGCGGCGCAGCCTAGGCCCTGGCTGCGCCACCAGGGGGTGAGGCCGCCTGGTCCACCTCCTGACGCTGCCCTTCCACCAATATATTCCCCTCGACGGGAAAAACCTAAGGACCCGATCAATTTTCCACGAAACCTACTGCAAGCCGCCGTCGTCATTGACGCGAGATCGGGAGGGTCCAGAAGATCTTCCCGGCACCCTGCCGGAGCCCTTCTTCATCACCATGGTCGCCTACGGAGTGATGTGTGAGTAGCCTACCTTGGACTACGGGTCCATAGCAGTAGCTAGATGGTCGTCTCCTCCACCATGTGCTTCATGTTTAGATCTTGTGAGCTACCTAACATGATCAAGATCATCTTTGTGTAATTCTACATGTTGTGTTTGTTGGGATCCGATGAGTATTAGTACTATGTCAAGTTGATGTGCTGAATTATTATCTTTATGTTATCTCTATGTTCTTTATGATCTTGCATGCTCTTCGTTGCTAGTAGATATCTTGGCTGAGTAGATGCTAGTGACTCCAAGAGGGAGTATTTATGCTCGATAGTTGGGTTCATGCCTCTAGTAATCTGGGGGAGTGACAGAAACCTCTAAGGTTGTAGATGTGATGTTACCACTAGGGAGAAAACAACATTCTTGTGTTCAAGGACATTTGCATTATTTACATTATGCACTTTGATTAATGCAGTTATCCGTTGTTCGCAACTTAATACTCAACGGGTGCTCGGATGACACCTCGAGAGTGGATTATTAGTCATAGATGCAGTTGGATTACGGTCTATGTATTTTGTCGTAATGCCCAAAGTGAATCTCATAGTGATCCTCATGACATATGTATGCTATCTTTATTCTATCAATTGCCCAATTGTAATTTGTTTACCCAGCATGTTGTTATTTATCTTATGGAGAGACACCACTAGTGAAATGTGGACCCTGGTCCAATTCCTTTTACATTGCTATTACCGTTTTACTTTTACTCACTTTATTTATATTCTTGCATATTATTACCTTTTACCACTCGATATGCTCAATCCTTTGTTTACAGCAAACCGGTGAGATTGACAACCTCATCGTAAGTTGGGACAAAGTACTTGGTTGTGTTGTGTGCAGGTTCCACGTTGCTGCTGGTGCAAAGCAAGCCCTAGACAAGGCACCATATAAATTGTCCGGAGCTGTCGCGAAGCTAGCAAGCATCAACCTTCTGAAGTTTGGCTTTCTCCTACTGGTTCGATAAACCTTGGTTTCACAACTGAGGGAAACTTGCTGCTGTGCTCATCATAACCTTCCTCTTGGGGTTCCCAACTGGGTGCCTACTACGCACCATCAAGCATTTTTCTGGCGCCATTGCCGGGTATTGAAGAAGAAGAAGCTCCCACATCAACTACACGCTCCCACGTCAACTTGGCACCATCAAAGCATTTTTCTGGCGCCGTTGCCGGGGAGAAAGAAGATTTCTGCAAGGGGAGTCTCTCACTTCCAATCTTTTACTTTGTTATTATTTTGCTTTACTTTATTTTTGCTTGCATCTTTTTATCAAAAATACAAAAAAATTAGTTCCTTTGATAGTTTGCATTCTGTTACCTTTATTTTTAGTTCATTATGTTGTTCCCTAAGTATGCTTTGGAGGACCTTACAGTAGGTAGTGGTTCTATAATTGGGAAAGGCAACATCGATGAGTTCTTTAATCATGTTAGCATCCATAAAGATGTTGAGGATAGATCTTTAGCTGAGCTTGCTCCTAGTTATGAAGTTGCTGTTGCTTATTTAGTTCATATGTTGGAGGCTAGGTTTGTTAACCTTAATCCTTTTATGCAACAAATGTTTCTTAAGCTTCATGATATCGAAGACTCCGAAAAGAAAGATTTTATTTTGGAGACTTTGTGTAGAGAATTTAGAGATGTTGCTATTGAAGCTAGGAATGTTTTTGAGCATTTTAATATGCTTGGCTCACGTGTTAATGTTGTTGGTACAACCAAGGAAGACATGAAAGTACCAATACCTTGCAAACTTGTAGGATTGCATGAAGCTTTGGAAAAGAATTTTGATTGGATTTGTCTTGAAAACCCTTTTGCTGAAAGTAGTGAACCCAAGAGTGTTCACAAGGGATCTTCAAAAACTCATTTGGATACAATACAATTCATTGTTGAAAGGACTTCTGCAATTGATCTTGATGCTTCATCGCTTGATATTACTTGATTTCCACTTTCTGCGCCTAGCTCAAAGGCGTTAAAGAAAAGTACTCTTGGGAGATAACCCAATGTTTTTTTAGTACTTTTTCTTTTATTTGAGTCTTGGAAGTTATTACTACTGTAATTATCTCTCCTTATCATTTTTATTTCGTTTTTGTGCCAAGAAGAACCTCTAATTTGAGGGAGGTAAGATTTGGGGAAGTTGCTATCCTGAAACAGATTTCTGCGCTGCATCGTAAAAATTTGTGAAAATTCTCAGTATATCTTTTTGATCTGCGATTTCTTGTTCATATGCCCCAGGTTATATCCAAACTTTCATTAGTTTTGCACTTTTCGATTTGAGCAACAGAAGGTCCTCGAAAAAATCGATCTTTGTCAGATGTTTTGTTTTGACAGATTCTGCCACTATTTGTGTTTGCCTCTCGATCGCTTTCTTTTTGAGTTCTTTTTATCTCGGAACTTTTGAGGAAGTTGCTACAGTATCTTATGCTTTAATGGTTGGTATATTTGAGTTTGAAACTGAACCAAAAGGGTAGATTTACTATCATGTTTATACTAATGTTGCTAATACAATTGTGTGAAGTTTTGTATGAAGAAAGTTTTCAAGTGTAGGGAATGGAGAGTGATGAGATGAGATGAAGTATGGACAAAAGCTCAAGCTTGGGGATACCCATGTCACCCTAAGAAATATCCAAGAGGTACAAGCGTCAAAGCTTGGGGATGCCCCCGAGGCACCCCTTCTTTATCGGCAAAAATCAGGCCACCTTTTAACACACTATATTTTTATTGCTTCATATTCTATGTGTTTTTCTTTGAGCGTCTTTACTTTTGCTTTCAGTTTTCCTTTGTTTTGTTTGCTGCAATAAATGGTTGGACTCCAACAAATTTCTTTTGGAGAAGACGCACTCCGTTTTCATTGCCAAGAACACTCTATTTTTCACACTTATCATTCAACGAGTGTTCTGTTTTTCTAGTACTGCGTTTAGCTTTCGTTTTTCACCTTGATTTTTATTCAGATCTTGTTATATTTTTGCACCAAGGTGTATTTAGACCTCTGGTCTATGTTGGTTTTCATCAAAAGTGTTTTCTCAAAAAGGTTTGAATGGTGTTGGAAAAGAGAAAAAGTTTTTATGCCAATAGTGGTACAAATGGGAGCTTGTTTAGACTGTGGCTTAGACTTTTGCATGTCATGCTTGATGTCGTTTTGATAGTATGCTTAGTAGTTTTTGCTTGTAGCATGACTTGTCTCAAATGACTGAGATTGCTCAATAAGCCTTTTGAAAAAATCATGCGTTGTTTTTATTATATGGGTGCATGTTATTGTGCTATTCTCCTTTGATGCTTTATTTTGGTTGACTTGGCGCATGCTTACAACATGTTTGACTCTTACAAATTCGCCATAAGCCTCTATGATCATTTGGTTTTTGGCTTGTGATACCATGATACGTCTCAAACGTATCTATAATTTTTGATGCTCCATGCTTGTTTTTACACCATTTGCCTATTGTTTCATTACACTTCGTGGCACTTTTATGCATTTTCCGGAACTAACCTATTAACAAGTTGCCACAGTGCCAGTTCCCTGTTTTCTGCTGTTTTTGTGTTTCAGAAGTGATACACAGGAAATATTCTCGGAATTGGACGAAACAAGTTCCTGAAGTCTTATTTTTCCCGGAAGCTTCCAAAGATCTGAAGAGGAGTAGGAGGGGGGCCACAGGGGCCCTACACACCAGGCCGGCGCGGCCAGGGCCTGGGCCGTGCCAGCCAGGTGTGAGGCCACCTGGCTCCACCTCTGACATCGCCCCTTCGCCTATAAAGACCCCCCGACGGAAAAAACCTAAGTACCCGATCACTATTCCAGAACACATCGCGATCCGCCGCCGCCGTCGACCCGAAGATCGGGAGGGTCCAGAAGCTCTTCCCGGCACCCTGCCGGAGAGGGGAATCACCACCGGAGGTCTTCTTCATCGCCATGCTTGCCTCCGGAGCGATGAGTGAGTAGTCTACCTTGGACTATGGGTCCATAGCAGTAGCTAGATGGTTGTCTTCTCCACCATGTGCTTCATGTTTAGATCTCATGAGCTGCCCTACATGATTGAGATCACCGTTATGTAATTCTACATATTTGGTTTGTTGGGATCCGATGAATATTGGTGTTATGATTGAGTTGCTGTACTGAAATATATCTTATGTTATCTCTATGTTGTTTATGATCTTGCATGCTCTCCGTTGTTAGTAGCTATCTTGGCCGAGTAGTTGCTAGTGACTCCAAGAGGGGGTATTTATGCTCGATAGTGGGTTCATGCCTCTATTTAATCTGGGGGAGTGACAGAAACCTCTAAGCTTGTAGATGTGTTGTTGCTACTAGGGAGAAAACAACATTCATATGCTCAAGGGCATATGCTTTGTTTACATTACACACTTTGCTTAATGCAATTATCTGTTGTTCGCAACTTAATACTCATGGGGTGTTCGGATTGATATCCCCGGGAGTGGATTATTAGTCATAGATGCAGTTGGATGGAGGTCTATGTATTTTGTTGTAATGCCTAGAGTAAATCTCATAGTAATCTTCTTGACATATCACGTTTATCTTTATTCTATCAATTGCCCAACTGTAATTTGTTTACCCAGCATGTGTTATTTATCTTATGGAGAGACGCCACTTGTGAACTGTGGACCCCGGTCCTATTTCCATCATATTGCTATCACCTGTTTACTTTACTCGCATTGTTTACTTTACTCGCATACTCTACTATTTTCCACTCGATACACTCATAACCTTTGTTTCAAGCAAAGCGGTGAGATTGACAACCTCATCGTAAGTTGGGAACAAAGTACTTGGTTGTGTTGTGTGCAGGTTCCGCGTTGCTACTGGCCGAAGACGAGTCAACAAGTGCGCCCTTGTTGGAGTGCTATTAAGCCAGTCTGCATCAGCTTCAGTCGTTTGTCTCTCCTCTCCAAGAACGATAAACCTTGGTTTTTTAACTGAGGGAAAACTAGCTGCTATACTCATCACACTTCCTCTTGGGGTTCCCAACGGGCTGGGCATTTCCCACGTCAACTACACGCAAGCAACAAGTTTTCTGGCGCCGTTGCCGGGGAGGAAGTAGAAGACTTCTGCGAGGGGAGTTTTCGCACGCACATCCTTTACTTTGTTATAGTTTTGCTTTACTTTATTTATTTTACTCGCATCATTTTATATCAAAAACCCAAAAAAATTAGAATCCTTGGTAGTTGTTTTTACTTGTTTACTTTAGTTTTGCTGAAATGGCCAATCCCGAAAACACCAAGTTGTGTGACTTTACCAGCACGAACAATAGTGATTTTATCTGCACTCCTATTGCACCACCTGCTCCTGCTGCAAACTTTTATGAGATTAAGCCTGCTTTGTTGAACCTTGTTATGAAAGAGCAATTTTCTGGTGCTAGTACTGAAGATGCTGCAGCTCATCTCAACAATTTTGTTGAGCTATGTGAGATGCAGAAATATAAGGATGTAGAAAGTGATATTATTAAGCTCAGGTTGTTTCCTTTTTCGTTGAGAGGAAAAGCTAAAGATTGGTTGCTGTCTTTGACTAAGAATAGTATTGATTCATGGGCTAAGTGTAAGGATGCTTTTATTGGTAGATACTATCCTCCTGCTAAGATTATATCTCTGCGTAGCAATATTATGAAGTTTACTCAGTTTGATAATGAACATGTTGCTCAAGCTTGGGAAAGAATGAAATCTATGATAAAGAATTGCCCCACTCATGGACTGACTACTTGGATGATTGTCCAAACTTTTTATGCAGGACTGAATTTTTCTTCAAGGAACCTACTTGATTCAGCTGCTGGAGGCACTTTTATGTCCCTTACCTTGGGCGCCGCAACAAAGCTACTTGACAACATGATGGTAAATTATTCTGAATGGCACACCGAGAGAGCTCCACAAGGTAAGAAGGTAAATTTTGTTGAGGAAACCTCTTCCTTGAATGATAAGATTGATACCATTATGGCTATGCTTGCTAATGATAGGACTCATGTTGATCCTAATAATGTTCCTTTAGCCTCTTTGGTTGCTCAAGAAGAGCATGTTGATGTGAATTTCATTAGAAACAATAATTTTAACAACAATGCTTATAGGAACAATTTTGCTAGTAACAATTATAGGCCGTATCCTTCTACCAATGGTAATGGTTATGGTAATTCCTACAACAACACTAGGGCAGCGCCCTCCGAGCTTGAGGTAATGCTCAAGGACTTTATCGGTAAGCAAACTGCTTTTAACAAGTCTGTTGAGGAAAAGTTAGGCAAAATTGATGTTCTTGCTTCTAAAGTTGATAGCCTTGCTCATGATGTTGAACTTCTGAAATTAAAAGTGTTGCCCAATGATTTGAAAGAGAACAATGTTTTTGCTACCGCTAATGCTATTCAAATTGGAATTGATGAAAATATTAGATTGTTAGCGGAATTGCATGCTAGGTGGGAAAGAGAAGATGAGATGGCTAGAGAGATGAAGGTATGTACTATTACTACCTCTAATGATGTTGCTCCTAATGCTAGCAATCCTCTTACTTTGATTGGTGTAGAGAAAACTCCCACTCCTTGTGTTAAAAAGCCTAAAACTGCCAAAACTTTTTCTCAAAAGAGTGCTGAAATTTTTCAGAGTGTAGGAGATGATAGCTCTACTTCTTTTAATGATTTTGATGTTGATGGCTGCAATATATCTGAAGTTATTTTGTTCTTGCAAAAGCTTGCTTTGACTCCCAATGCTAGTTCTTTAAATGTTGCTTTTACTAAGCATATTACCAATGCTCTCATGAAAATTAGGGATGAAAAGTTGAAGCAAAAAGCCTCTGTTCCCAAGAAGTTAGAAGATGGTTGGGAACCCATCATTGATATGAATGTTAATGGTTTTGATTGCCATGCTTTATGTGATCTAGGTGCTAGTATTTCTATCATGCCTAGAAAGATTTATGACATGCTTGATTTACCACCGCTTGAAAAGTGTTATTATGATGTTCCTATTGCTGATGTTGCTAAGAAGAAACCTTTGGGAAGGATTAATGATGTTCTTATTGTGGTTAACAATAACCTTGTTCCCATTGATTTTCTTGTTATGGACGTTGAATGCCATGCTTCATGTCCTATTATTTTGGGAAGACCCTTTCTTCGAACTGTAGGTGCTATCATTGATATGAGGGAAGGCACCATCAAATATCAATTCCCACTAAAGAAAGGTATGGAACACTTCCCTAGGAAAAGGAAGAAATTACTTTTTGACTCTATTCTTAGAGTAAACTATGAGCTTGATGCTTCATCACTTGATGTTACCTGATTCGTAATTTTCTGCGCCTAGCTCAAAGGCGTTAAAGAAAAGCACTCTTGGGAGATAACCCAATGTTTTATTTTCAGTACTTTTCTTTTATTTGAGTCTTGGAAGTTATTAATACTGTAATGACCGCTCCTTATCTTGTTTATTGCGTTTTTGTGCCAAGAGAAGCCTCTAATTCGAGTGAGGTAAAGATTTGGGGATGTTGCTGTCCTGAAATTGTTTTCGGTGCTGCAACGTAAAAATTCGTAAAAATTCTCTGTATATATTTTGGACCTGCGATTTCTTGTGCATATGCCCCAGGTTATATCCAAGATTTTGTTAGTTGAACACTTTTTGATTTGAGCAACATAAAACCCCTCAAAAATTCGGCCTTTGTCAGCTGTTCAGTTTTGACAGATTTCTGCCAATATTTGTTTTTGCCACTTTATCGCTTTCTTTTGAGTTCTTTTGATCATGGAACTCTTGTGGAAGTTGCTACAATAGTATATACTTTATATTTGGTGGTTTTTAGTTGAAACCTGAAGCAAAAAGAGGTTGATTATATGTTATGCTACACTAATGTTGCTAATAGATTTGTGTTTAGTTTTGTATGAAGGAAGTTTTCAAGTGTAGGGATTGGAGAATGATGAGATGAGTTGAAGAATGGACAAAAGCTCAAGCTTGGGGATGCCCATGCATCACCCCAAGAAATATCCAAGAAGTACAAGCGTCAAAGCTTGGGGATGCCCCCGAGGCACCCCTTCTTCATCGGCAAAAATCAGGTCACCTTTCAAAACACTATATTTTTATTGCTTCATGCACTATGTGTTTTTTCTTGGAGCGTCAGTTGTTTTAGTTTTCTTTGTTAGTTTGTTTTGTTTGCTGCAATAAATGGTTGGACCCCAACATATTTCCTTTGGAGGAGATGTACTCGTTTTCATTTGCCAAGAACACTCCGTTTTTCACTCTTATCGTTCACCGGGTGTTCTTCTTTTTCCGCTACTGCTTTTGGTTTTCGTTTTCGTCTTGATTTGCGTTCAGACCTTGTCATATATTTTCATCAAGGTGTATTTTTGCCTCTGATCTTTATTGGTTTTCATCAAAAGAGGTGTTTATAAAAATTTCAAATGGTGTTGGAAAAGAGAAAAAGCTTTGTGCAAAATAGTGGTACAAGAAGGAGCTTGTGTAGACTGCGGCTTAGGCTTTTTCATGTCATGCTTGATGTCTTTTTGATAGTATGCTTAGTGGTTTTGCTGTAGCATGACTTGTCTCAAATAACTGAGATTGCTTAATGAGCCTTTGAAAAAATCATGCATTGTTTTAATTGTATGGAAGCATTATTTTGGTTCTCTCCTTGATGCTTTATTTGGGTTGACTTGGCGCATGCTCACACATGTTAGACTCTTACAAAGTTGCCAATAGCCTTCATGATCATTTAAATTTTGACTTTTGATGCCATCTTATGCTTATTTTAATGTTGCTTTGTCGCTTTGCATGATTATGGCCATTATTGCTCTCTTAGTTGGTCGCTCCCAGTCTTTTGCTAGCCCTTGCCTTGTACTGAGTATGAGCTCTACTCGTGCATCCAACTCCTAAAAGCCAAAGTTTTCCAAAGTGTCCACCATACATACCTACTAGCAATTTGCTATTCCAATTAAATTTGACTTGCTTTTATTTTCTCTTCAAATTAAACTCTTACCAGTGTTATGCGAAATTCGGTCAGTAAAGCTCTCACGAACCGGAAGGCACACTTTACTTTTTCCTGTTCTTAAAATTTTAACATTGTGGTCTCTTATGTTGAGTTGTTATGCTTGCAAGTTGTAAGTTGGAGACTAGCCCAGCCATGCAGTCATGGGCAAGCTTTCAACATTGCACTTCTTATTTGAGTTGATATCGTGATCTTTTGTTTATGGATGCCCGTGGTGTGAAATGAATTGGGAATCTTGTGGGGATCATGGCGTTTTTATATGTGTTAGGGAAATGCCGAGCCGCCAATCTAAGCCATGCATAATTCATGGTGGAAATTTGCAGCATACCCATGGTGAACATTCGACGACGCATCTCACAATAAAAAGCTAAACAAATGGCAAATAAAAGAGATGTCGAGGTGTTCATTGTCTGCTTGTCCTGTCATTTTGGTGTGGGCTTGTTCCATGTCATCGGGCATGGAGGTACCCCATTGGCGGTCTCAATGATATGCATATATTTACAATGACAAGTGCCTTGCTTGGGACTCTAAGTAAAGTAGCATGAGGTTTGGGTACTCGTATTCACGGGAAACGAGGTTTTCAACTTATGATTTGTCAAGCATATGCATCATAATTGTTCTCGCATTAACTTTAACCATTCAAGATGCTTATGATGGGGGCAATGAGAGCTCAAAGCCGGTAAGTACCATAATTTTTGAAGGTTATAAAACTTGCAATCACTGCTTCCCTCTGCGAAGGGCCTTTCTTCTACTTTTATGTTGAGTCACCACCTTCTTTCTTTATGCACCATTAAGAGAGCATAGTTGTCATTCTTAGTATAATGTGCATTATCCCAAAGTTTTCATTGATTGATTCATATTGTTGGTTTCACTTGTTCTTAAATTATTTGTATCTAGTCGCCCTCTTAAACTTGAAGGTGTCCTATGCATTTATGTTTTGCTCTCTTTGAAGGACAAGCTGAAAACCATTTGTATGTTTTTCCTTATGATTTGAACACACGTTTGACTTTCATTGTTTCATTTTCATGATCTTTTGTTTGTGTTCATTTGCATGTTTACAACATGGTTGCTAAGTTTCTTATTGTCAAGATTATATCTTCATGCCCATGTTTTAAGTTCTTATGATCCCAGCTCACAAATGCTTATATATATGATCAAGATTGTGTAGGTGCATGTCACCTAAAAAATTATTCTTTTGTTATCACTTACCTACTCGAGGACGAGCGGGAGTTAAGCATGGGGATGCTTGATACATCTCAAACGTATCTATAATTTTTGATGCTCCATGCTTGTTTTTACACCATTTGCCTAATGTTTCGTTACACTTCGTGGCACTTTTATGCATTTTCTGGAACTAACCTATTAACAAGTTGCCACAGTGCCAGTTCCCTGTTTTCTGCTGTTTTTGTGTTTCAGAAGTGATACACAGGAAATATTCTCGGAATTGGACGAAACAAGTTCCTGAAGTCTTATTTTTCCCAGAAGCTTCCAGAGATCCGAAGAGGAGTAGGAGGGGGGCCACAGGGGCCCCACACACCAGTCCGGCGTGGCCAGGGCCTGGGCCGCGCCAGCCAGGTGTGAGGCCACCTGGCTCCACCTCTGACATCGCCCCTTCGCCTATAAAGACCCCCCGACGGAAAAAACCTAAGTACCCGATCACTTTTCCAGAACACATCGCGATCCGCCGCCGCCGTCGACCCGAAGATCGGGAGGGTCCAGAAGCTCTTCCCGGCACCCTGCCGGAGAGGGGAATCACCACCGGAGGTCTTCTTCATCGCCATGCTTGCCTCCGGAGCGATGAGTGAGTAGTCTACCTTGGACTATGGGTCCATAGCAGTAGCTAGATGGTTGTCTTCTGCACCATGTGCTTCATGTTTAGATCTCATGAGCTGCCCTATATGATTGAGATCACCGTTATGTAATTCTACATGTTTGGTTTGTTGGGATCCGATGAATATTGGTGTTATGATTGAGTTGCTGTACTGAAATATATCTTATGTTATCTCTATGTTGTTTATGATCTTGCATGCTCTCCGTTGTTAGTAGCTATCTTGGCCGAGTAGTTGCTAGTGACTCCAAGAGGGGGTATTTATGCTCGATAGTGGGTTCATGCCTCTATTTAATCTGGGGGAGTGACAGAAACCTCTAAGGTTGTAGATGTGCTGTTGCTACTAGGGAGAAAACAACATTCATATGCTCAAGGGCATATGCTTTGTTTACATTACACACTTTGCTTAATGCAATTATCTGTTGTTCGCAACTTAATACTCATGGGGTGTTCGGATTGATATCCCCGGGAGTGGATTATTAGTCATAGATGCAGTTGGATGGCGGTCTATGTATTTTGTTGTAATGCCCAGAGTAAATCTCATAGTGATCTTCTTGACATATCACGTTTATCTTTATTCTATCAATTGCCCAACTGTAATTTGTTTACCCAGCATGTGTTATTTATCTTATGGAGAGACACCACTAGTGAACTGTGGACCCCGGTCCTATTTCCATCATATTGCTATCACATGTTTACTTTACTCGCACTGTTTACTTTACTCGCATACTCTACTGTTTTCCACTCGATACACTCATAACCTTTGTTTCAAGCAAACCGGTGAGATTGACAACCTCATCGTAAGTTGGGAACAAAGTACTTGGTTGTGTTGTGTGCAGGTTCCGCGTTGCTACTGGCCGAAGACGAGTCAACAAGTGCGCCCTTGTTGGAGTGCTATTAAGCCAGTCTGCATCACCTTCAGTCGTTTGTCTCTCCTCTCCAAGAACGATAAACCTTGGTTTCTTAACTGAGGGAAAACTAGCTGCTATACTCATCACACCTTCCTCTTGGGGTTCCCAATGGGCTGGGCATTTCCCACGTCAACTACACGCAAGCATACCACTTTATGCTTCGGTTGTTTTGTCGCTATGCATGATTATGGCCGTTATTGCTCTCTTAGTTAGTCGCTCCCAGTCTTTTGCTAGCCTTCATTTTGTACTGAGTATGAGCTCTACTCATGCATCCAACTCCCAAAAACCAAGTTATTACAATGTGTCCACCATACATACCTATTAGCAATTTGTTATTCCAAGTACATTTGACTTGCTTTTATCTATCCTTCAAATTAAACTTTTTGGTGTTATGTGAAAATTAGTCAGTAAAGCTCTCACAAACCTGATGGCACACTTTACTTTTCTTGTTTTTAATAATTTTGAAATTGTGGCTCTCTTATGTTGACGTTATGCTTGCAAGTTGTAAGTTGGAAATTAGCCAAGCCATGCCGTCATGGGGCAAGCTTTCAACATTGCACTTTCTTTTATTTAGTTGATATCGTGATCTTTTGTTTATGGATACTCGCGATGTGAAATAAGTTGGGATCTTGTGAGCTCATGGAGTTTGTATATGTGTTAGAGAAACGCCTGGGCCGCTAATCTAAGCCATGGCTCATTCATGGTGGAAATTTACAGCATGCCCATAGTGGACATTCGACGACGCATCTCACAATAAAAAGCTATACCAATGGTAAATAAAAGAGATGCTGAGGTGTTCATTGTCTGTTTGTCTTGTCATTTTGATATGGGCTTGTTTCATGTCATCGGGCAAGAGGTACCCCGTTGGCGGTTCTCGATGATACATGTATGCTTACAATGACAAGAACTTGCTTGGGACCTAAGTCGAGTAGCATGAGGTTTGGGTATTCATACTTCACGGGACACGAGGTTTTCAACTTATGATTTGTTAAGCATATGCTTCATAATTGTACTCGCATTAACCTTAACCATTCAAGATGCCTATGATGGGGGCAATGAGAGCTCAAAGCTAATAAGTATCATAATTTTTGGAGGTTTATAAAACTTGCAATCACTGCTTCCCTCTGCGAAGGGTCTTTCTTTTACTTTTATGTTGAGTCTCCACCTTCTACCTTTATGCACCGTCTAAGAGAGCATAGTTGCCATTCTGAGTTTAATGTGCATAGTTCTAAAGTTTATCATTGATTGATTCATGATTATGGTTTTGCTTGTTCTTAAATTATTTGTATCTAGTCGCCCTCTTAAACTTGAAGGTGTCCTAAGCATTTATGTTTTGCTATTCCATGAAGGACAAGCTGAAAACCACTATGCTATGTTCTTCTATATGATTTGAACACACACTTGACTTTCAATGTTTCATTATTCATGATCTTTCGTTTGTGTTACTTTTCATGTTACAACATGGTTGCTAAGTTTTATTGTCAAGATTATGTCTCTTATGCCCATGTTTTAAGTACTTTGATCCCAGCACTCAATGCTTTACATCGTTGATCAAGATTGTGATGGTGCATGTCACCTCAAAAATTATTGTTTTGTTATCACTTACCTACTCGAGGACGAGCAGGAGTTAAGCTTGGGGATGCTTGATACGTCTCAAACGTATATATAATTTTTGATACTCCATGCTTGTTTATACACCATTTACTTTGTGTTTTGTTACACTTACAGTCATGGCTGGAGGTGAACGGAGGTGAATCCTTTTCGAAGAAGTGGTCGGAGCCGCCGTCGCCGTCGCCGCCAACACCGCCTACTTTCCTTTCGTGCGCGCAGGAGAAGTGAGCTCGAAGAGGGGAAATGGCGATTTTGAACGAGGTGGTGAGAGGAGGGGTAGAAATAGAGGGGCGGTTTCGGCGGGAGGTGACGAAATCCTCCCGCCCCCTTTTTCGCCTATGCGCGGGAGCTCGCGCCATCTCCATGGTCGCAGCCGCTCGTGCGGGGGTTGACAGCTTTTGGCTCACGGGAGCCAGAGACGAGGGTGGCTCTGTGGAGACGCTCGATTCGGATGTATCCCCAGGGCCTGTGTAGAGGGTGCTTTAACGTGCGTGTGGGCCACATTTTGGATGCAGCCCAAGAATTCAATCAACGGCCTCTTGGCTGCCCAAGGCCTGGTCCAACCGCTCACAGCCTACCAAACGCGCCCTAAGCGGTTGGCTTTGTCGATGTCGGTCGGTGCCGCACCGACGAACCAGGCGACCAGCCAATCACATGCCTCCAGTTCGACATGCAGCGAAACAGTAACCTGATGTGTATCCCACCGAGCGACACGTCCAGAGCAACCATAGGGCCGCAAAACCCAGGGAGCTTAGAGCTCTTTTAAGATACCTACGCCCCCTGCGCTTAATGACGTAGCACTTCTCTTTGGGACGAACTAATTTCATTTAAACAAATATTAGGTGGTGAAAACAATACTCCCTACATATTGGTTTGTCCTTTGCCATATACCTAGGTTGTCAAATTAACCAACTTAATATAAGATAGTATTACAAAAATTATACTATTACAAACTTCGAGGATGTTATATTTCTAATGGTATAATTTTTATGATATACTATACTTCACCCCATATTTAGCACTGTACCTTAGTCAAGAGAACCCATTATGATAAAAAACACCTTCCATTTTATATTATTGTACACACATTAGCCTTGCATAATTAGTCTTATCATCATCATCCATGACAGCAACACTTCTCTATCACCGTTGTCGTTGATGAGGAGTTGAAATTCTTTTCTCCACCACCAACGATTTTTTTGGCACCATTATAGTTTTTTACTAAATGATTTACATTACCATTTACTTTGCATTTGTTATTATTTTGTTTTGTATTTCATTTAGTAATACATGAATGTCTTGTGTGGCTGACAACTGCTACGATGAAGTTGAGGGGGGGGGACACGATAATCTTTGTTGTGCACGATTGCAAGAGGGATGGAGAGGGTTCAAGGCAAAGGGGGCACGGTGGTCCGCAGTCCGAGAGTCTCAATTTGATCTAGAAATTAGGTATCGAGAGTGAGAGAGGGGATAAGGGTCGTGTGCACATGAGAAAAGGTTAAAATATGTCCCTCTATATGTGATAATGTAAGCCGGAGTTGTGTGTTGTATATGAAAGAATAACTAGCAAGGGAGAAAAAAGGTGATTCATAGACAAAAATTACTTGTTTACACCCCGCGCACTCAAAATTTGTATTGCCTCTATCCTAGTATTAAGGGCAAATTTCAAAAATCATGCAATCCTAAAAATTCCTCACTTCCTATGCATGTTAGCATTAAACATGTTTAATTACTTCCAAAAATTTCTCTCTCCTCCTTAATTTCACTTTGTATGCGCCGATGCATGAACATGAACAAAAACAAATCTCATGCAAATACTCAGTGCAGCTGCATTTTTCGGGCTCTCTAATTAAGGTCCGCAATAAATAGAAAATTAGAGAGCAAAATCAGGACCAACGAGAGATAACCTTTGACCTAGAGATTTGCAAATATGCCCTTAAAATCGGGACGGATGAAGTATTAGTTATGACCAAGCTAAAGACAGTGTACTCTACAAATCTCTATTAGGCTATTTATTACACGAAAGTAGTGTAGAACACTCTTTAAAGATATTTAAAGATAACAAAGGCCTTCTTCAATGCATCGTTTCTTAGCGAGATACCCTAGGTAGTGTTGTATTTGAAAAAATAGCCTCTCCAATGCATTATTTCTTAAGAGTTGTATCTAAATTTAATGATCTAGGGTCATGCATATATTTGATTGAGCTAGCAATGTTTTTTGCCTATGATTGCATATATGAGTTGTATCTTAGCTGAGATACAACAATAGTCTCTTTCTTTATTAACTTTAGTGCCACATCAGCAATTTGCCTATGATACTGTAGTAAGAAACTTGCATTGGAGAAAGGCTAAACATAAATATATAAACACATTATGACCCATTAGTGTATCCTAATTCAATGTATCCATGTGATTTCCTCAATGATCTGCCTACGTTCACAAGTAGTTCAACATCAGTTAAGATTATCCAGATGGTATATGAATAAGAAAACATTATAGATATGGCATCAATTATAAAAACTAACTTTCCTTCTTCTATCTTGAAAATGTGAGGTTTTTCTATTTTCAATGACAAAGCTGAACTTAAATAGTTATAAAAATAAATACTCAATATAATATTACATGGGAACCTAATCTTAATTTTTTTGTCCCTTCCCCGACAATTTAGCCCAGTATCGTTGATCATTTATTTTAGATCATCATGTCATTGGACACAATTGATCCATCATTGTCAAAATTCTCTTGAACCGGATGATAACTCGTAACCACCATCGCACAGAGGTATGAACAAACCGAAAACTCTATGTGTATCTCGAGCTACACATAGCTGGATATCTCGTCTGTTCATCCGCTTGTGATGGTTACTCTGACACACTTCTCATCCCGTATTTGTTGCAGTATATCGTGTCTTGCGACTGTATTGACTCGTCAGTACTGTCCATGGTCCCACAACTCTGCTCAGGATGCTAGTTTGTTTGGCCCATATCTCCCAGGACACTAACATAATATCACGAATTGTTCACTGCAAATCCCTTGCATAGCTATTTTTGGTATCGATAAAAAAACAGATTTATCAAGAATTTGCTACCTTGAATAACATCTGCCTAGACTCATAATCACAACTGTTACCAAGAATATTGAAAATGTCAAATGTTTAACATCATGAAAGCATATGACTGGACATAATTGCAAATCTTAAGCACTTTGACAGCCTCCATCCCAATCAGATTTAGCACAAAAGCATGATAATGAACACAAATCAGACTGTTTCAAGATTATCAGAAGAAGGAAATTCCTACAAATTCAAGAAAATAAAAGTACACCGCAAATTGATTGAAAGCAAGTTGGAAAATTGCTACCAAATTTTAGAAGCACACCAAAATTATCTCCCTGAACAATTCTCACAGAAGAGAAATCAAGAAAAACAAACAAATCAGAAAAGTCTGACAAGAAGTTGAAGAGAACTTCTACAGTCCTCATGTGGCACACCCAAACCAGATCCTAGGCTACTCTAACCTCGGACCAGAGCCCAGGTTGCAGTGATCTTGGACTCTCGGCCGACTATGGTGAGAGAAGAGGATGAGGTCGCTTCCACAAGTGGTGGATCTAGGCGATTTTTGCCTCCTGAATCTCAATCGGTTATAGCGCCGACCTCTCCCTCCTTCAGATCTTTTTGTCGAGCCTCTCTCCCGGAGCGGCGGCCGGGACCTTTTGCAGCTCGCCGGAGTAGGCAAACCGTGCTGGTGGTTGTGTTTGGGTGGGGAGGGGCTGGGGAGAGACCAGCAGGATAGGCTACGGTGGGAGTAACTATGACATTATTTTATTGTCTCGGTTTGAGGGATAATGTACCAAACATGATATCTTCAGCTAGCAGCCCATGTTATACCTAACGTAGAGATGGGTCGTAGGTGGCTCAATGCACTGTTCGTAACTCTGGTATTCGAGCATGTATATTCTGCAAAATCTGACATAACTGCATCCCTATGCCCAAACTCACGACCGTGATTTCGAGCTATGTGTAGCTCGTCCTCCAAAACGCTGCACTCATGAACAAACTCATTATAGTTTTTATTTTTACCTATACTTTTGTACTATATGTATTTAATATAGTATTTTCTATGTAATTGCTTAAAAATAAAGGAAGTAGAAACAAAAACGTGATGCTTTGAAAAGCTATCAGCTACATCGATGCAAAAGCATCGTTGTCTTCCTTGTCAAGAACATTGTCGCCAACTACATCATTTTCCTTTGCAGCTGCATCATTTGCAACCGGTGGCTGCTAATTGTGCGATTTACTCGGTTCCTCTGAGGTTAACATGCGCTAGTTAGTAAGATGGACTGCCTCCAGTCAAAGTTTATACTAAGTCGCTAACACTTATTTCTGATCGGAGAGAGGAATAAAAATGAAGTTAGACCAAGCTCATCACAACCCCAAAAGGCCCAAAGTCTCCTGATAACAAGCCCAATGGAGCCCATAGCAAAATAGGCATGTGCTCCAAACCAACGAAAGGCTTATTTCGACGGACATGGACTTTTAGCTCTCATGTGTCTAGCACTCTATAACCCTAAAATTCGTAAGAATTTTAAAATTGAAGAAAAAAAGAAAAACCTCCTAAAAATAAAAGATGATCAAGTACTAGTATAAAAAAGTTTAGGTTCGAAATAATTCTCCAGGCATCCTAGCCAAAAAAAAAACAAATCTATGACGAATATAGCATGAATAGTACATGGACATTGGCATGTCGATTTTGTCTTTTTTACCTAGGATGGAATGCTAGTAATTTCCCCACGAGATATTTTTATACAAGTATAACACTTGATCATCTTTGGTTCATAAAAGGTTATAAAAAAATTTAACCTTCCATTGAATTATTATTCATTTTTTAAAATGTCCCATGTGCTAGGCACCCGAGGGCATTGATGTATTTCGACCCAGTGTCAATGCGCGAGACTAATGGCAGTTTTTCCTTCATATACGTGAAGAAAATGATACATGTGATGTGAAGCAAACATTCTGCAATTCCCCCTTTCTGTGCCGAGATCTTGATTCTGGTCCGCACCTCTTGTCTTCAAAGTTGAGAACTTGAGCTTGATATGACCCTTTCGTCTTCAGTAACGTGCAGCCAAATCTTCTTCAGCGGGAATCCTCTGAACAGGCAAGGAAATTGCTCTGATATGACCCTGCTTCGTACCTCCTGTCGTCGAAGTTGAGCACTTCAGATGTTTGGATCTTCGGGCGATGTTCTCTAGATCTTTGGACAATTCCACGAACATTCATGGTAAAAGACACGCTCGATAAACAGACGGTTTTGTGCTCTAAGGATGGGGGAAATATCCGTTGGGCGCTCCTGCGACTCGAGTGGCGACGCGGGCCGCCCGACGCTCGCCAGCAAGATCTCGCCTGCTCCGGCGACGCCCCGTGCTCCGGCCGCGCTGGGAGGCTTGGGATCTCAATTCTGGGCGCTAGTGGAAGATGGCTCTGACTCCGACGAAGAGATGCTCGCCGGATCTGAGAAAAAGCTCGAAGAGAGCCAGGGCGGCTCTCCCAGATCTTTCCCAGCGCAAAGGACGCTGGGGGATTTTCTCGGCAATGACTGGAAGCTGGTGTCGGCGGCGGGGCGCCGGCATGGTGGGAAGCGGGCTGCGTTCGCTCCGGGGGGAGATGCGCTGGGATCTCTGCTAGGGCGGCGAGATCGGGGGAGAAGATGTCCTCGGTGGCGTTGGCGACCGACGAGTTTCCGCCTCTCCCTGCTCCGACGGTAGCTGCTCTGTGCCCTCCCCTGCCGATGTGCGAGGTCCGGGTGGGCTCGGTGCTGGTTCCGCTTTCGCCCTCGCCGGTGCCGCTGCTGGGGACGGAGAAACGAGGGCCGCTTGTGCGTGGTGACGTGGACGCGTGCCGTCCACTCGTGGAACCGGTGGTGGTGGACCCCGTTGGTCAGTCTCAGCTGCGTCAGGGGGATGCCGCTTCGGGCTTATCTGGGCCTTTCCTGGTCCACTCTCGGCCCAGCTCCTCCTCGGCCTAGGCTCCGCACCCGACCGCACTACTTAAGTGGGCGTGGCAGCCGGTCGGAACCCTAGCCCCTCACTCCTCATTCCCACTCCCTTCTCAGATCTAGTCCATGCCAACCTGCTCCACCTCACTGTTCTAGCTCCCCAGATCTCCAGATCTGCTCTCCTCCTCGCCATGGATCGCTCCCGTCGCGAGGTCCGCAATGGCTGGGATGAGCGAGCTGGCTCCAAGCGTTCGTTTGATGAGTCGTTGCCGCTGGAGGAACGGCGTGTGGATTCTCTCTCGGAGAGCGAGCTGCGCCTCCTCCTTGAGCGCAGGGAGCGCGTGGGTTATCGCTCGCCGGTCCGGATGTTGGAGGCGGGATGTTTCGAGGGTGATTCGAGCCGTTATCCCCAGGGCCAAAACTTCCCAAGAGCTGGGGAGGGTAACCTTGGCCCGCGCTCGGTTCGTCGGAAGGTTCCGGTCAGCAAGTCAAAGCCTCACCCTGTGCCAGAAGCTCCTTCCTCCTCCTCGCAGCGCCCTTCTACTGGTGGCTCGTCTCATTCGAGGGTGCTGGAAGTGGAACCAGTGGCCTCCAAACCAGTGATTACTTGCTTCAATTGCTCGAAGCCGGGGCATTACCAGTCCAACTGCCTTGCGCCGCCTCACTGTGCTCTTTGTGATATCGAAGGTCACACTACTGGGATGTGCCCATCTGCGTCCAAGCCGCCAGCTTTGAAGTGGTATGGGGTGGCCATTGATGGGAAAGGCTTCTATGTTATGGACAGTGTTGCACCTCTTCCCAGAATCCAGCCAAAAAACCTCGCATATGTCCTGGTAGATGATCCGAGGGCTAGTGTGGAGGTCATCGAGGATGGTCTCAAGAAGCTGGTGTGCGAGGACTGGAACTGGCAGGTTGAGCGCCTCATCGAGATGGATTTCTCGGTGGTCTTCCCGAACACCGTCAGTCTCCAGCTCTGCAAGAACGCTGCAAATATGGCGCTTCTGGGCAGCAAGATATGGATCATCGTGCTTGATTCGATTTGCAACCCTCCAGGTGCTCCTCCGCCGCTCGCGGAAGTGTGGACTCGTGTGCATGGTCTCTACCTCCATGTCTCCTTGAAGCAGAGCGCCTCAAGGCAGCACTGGAGATGGTAGGGAAGCTAATTGCCGTGGATGCTGAGTCGCTCCGGCAAGACCCGAAAGCGGTATGGGTGCAGTTCCTCGTGCATGTTCCTTCCTTCCCCAAGCTGGCAGTGAACCTCTTCGTCAATGGCAAGGGCTCTAAGGTGCTGGTTGTACCAGAGCCATTCCCCTCAGGCTCTGGCGAGGGCTCTTCTCCACCGCCTCCCCACCAAGACAAGGACAAGGACAAAGACAAGGAAGACGAAGAGGAAAATGAAAATACTGACCACAATGACTCTGATAGCCACTGGAAGCGTAGGAAGGCCAAAGCTGCTGAACCTTCCCCTGCGCAAGGCCCTAAGGACAAGGCTCCTGCGAAACAAGCGTCGGCGACGGCAATCACCAAAAAGTTCTCAAGGCAGAAGAAGCCCGGGGTTAAACCAGACCAGGAAGAAGGGGTCAAGCAGTGCGCCGATCCCCAATACCCGCACTGCACCGATGGGCTCCCCGTCCTCTGCTCCGGCTTCGACGATTGCTCAATATGGTTCTAACCTCCCTGCTGGAGAATCCTTTGCCAAGAAGCTTGCGTAAGCCTTGTCCCCGGGTGCGGATGCCTTGCTCAACATATCTTCCGACGAAGGTCCCAACATGTCGCCTGATAAAGCTCACAAGCCCTCTGCTGCTATTCGTGAGGAGATTGGTTGGGAGAGCCCTAATGAGTGGGATTTCAAGAATGAAACATTAGCACAGAGGTGCAAGAAGCTCAAGGTGGGGCGTTCTTTTGAAGGGGTGGCAAAGAAGCTTGACTTGGCGGCAGAAGCTGCAGCTGGGCTCCCAGTGTCCAAGGGCAAGCGGTCAGTGGCAGTGGCCGCTCAGACTTCTCCTTCAAGTCTCCCTCCAAGATCTCCAAGTCCGGCTCGGCGTCCTCGGTCATTACGGCATCCACTCCAACCTCCAGCACCCGACACAGTGCAAGGACCAAGGCCCAGGACTCAGAATCTAAGATGGCAAAGGTGGTCCGTCTGCAGAAGGCCAAGGACAACCCATGTAATCCTTTGCCCTCCTCTGATTTTTTGCTTCTGTCGTCATTGCCGGATGATCATCTTCTTGCTGTTGCTTCGGACTTGGGTCTTGCGTTGGTTTCGGGTGTGGGTTCTTCTGCTGATTTACTTTCTCTAGTTCGTGTGAAAGAAATTGCCCAAGCCGCCTTGGCTCAAGCCCAAGTCAAATTTGCTGAGCAAAAGGCTGATGCTGATGCGGTGTTAGCAGCGATGGCTCAGGCATCGAAGCCTGGACCAAGTGTGGTTCAGTGCCCCGCTGCTGCCGTCAGTGACCTTCCGCCGCAGCCTTCCAGTGCTCCTAGAACTTCCGCTCCCAAAATCTCCCGCGCTAAATCTTCCAAGCAACCGAAGCAAGTGTGCGTTCAGACGCTTCGCAAAACTCCGGCTCGACAAGCACGAGTCTCTCTCCGGGTGTCCAAATGAAAGTGTTCATCTGGAACATTCGAGGGTTTGGGCGTAGAGGCCGCCGAAACCAGCTCAAAGATTTCCTTAGAATTAACAAGGTTGATATTATTTTCCTGCAAGAAATGATTCGGCAAGATTTTACTCTCGCGGAGCTGGATAGTTTGGAAGTTGGGGATAAATTATTTTGGTCGTGGCTTCCTACCAATGGCCACTCTGGGGGCATCCTAGTTGGTTTTAGAGATAGTGTGTTTGAAGTTGGCTCGACCATTAAGGGTTCCTTCCTGGTGGCGACACAAGTGTGTGTCAAAGGCTCTCGTTTCCTGTTTGAGTTCGTGGGGGTCTACGGGCCGGCAGACCATAGCCGTTCGGGTGCTTTCCATGCAGAGCTAGAAGAGATTGTTACCCGCTCCCAGTACCCAGTGGTGGTAGCTGGGGATTTTAACTTGATTAGAGGGAGGGCCGATAAGAATAACAGGAATATCGACTGGCGGCGTGTTAACCTGTTCAATGACTGTATTGCTCGTTTGCACCTGTCTGAAGTGGTCAGATCAGGCGCTAGATTCACCTGGTCCAATAAACAGCGCAACCCTGTCAGATGTGTTCTCGACAGGTGATGCTTGCGGTGGTGTTATCTTTTCACCGTCCAGTTGGGAACCCCAAGAGGAAGGTATGATGAATATAGCAGCAAGGTTTTTCCCTCAGTTAAGAAACCAACGTATGTCGATCAGGAGAGGAAGGAGCCAATACGACTGAAGGTGATGCTTGCTAGCTTGCGACAGCTCAGGACAATTTATAGGGCGCCTCGTCAAAGCTTTGCTTTGCTAGCTGCAACGCGGAACCTGCACACAACACAACCAAATACTTTGCTCCCAACTTACGATGAGGTTGTCAATCTCACCGGTTTGCTTGAAACAAAGGAATGAGCGTATCGAGTGGAAAATAGTAATAGTATGCGAGTAAAGTAAACAATGCGAGTAAAGTAAATAGATGATAGCAGTATAATGGAAATAGGACCGGGGTCCACAGTTCACTAGTGGTGTCTCTCCATAAGATAAAATAATACATGCTGGGTAAACAAATTACAGTTGGGAATGATAGAATAAAGACAACGTGCATATGATGAGAGGATCACTATGAGATTTACTCTGGGCATTACAACAAGATACATAGACCGCCATCCAACTGCATCTATGACTAATAATCCACTCACGGGGATATCGTCAGAACACCCCATGAGTATTAAGTTGCGAACAATAGATAACTGCATTAAGCAAAGTGTGTAATGTAAACAAAGCATATGCCCTTGAGCATATGAATGTTGTTTTTCCCCTGTAGCAATAGCACATCTACAACCTTATAGGTTTCTGTCACTCCCCCAGATTAAATAGAGGCATGAACCCACTATCGAGCATAAATACCCCCTCTTGGAGTCACTAGCAACTACTTGGCCAAGATAGCTACTAACAACGGAGAGCATGCAAGATCATAAACAACATAGAGATAACATAAGATAAATTTCAGTACATCAACTCAAGCATAACACCAATATTCATCGGATCCCAACAAACCAAAACATGTAGAATTACATAACGGTGATCTCAATCATGTAGGGCAGCTCATGAGATCTAAACATGAAGCACATGGTGGAGAAGACAACCATCTAGCTACTGCTATGGACCCATAGTCCAAGGTAGACAACTCACTAATCGCGTCGGAGGCAAGCATGGCGATGAAGAAGACCTTTGGTGGCGATTCCCCTCTCCGGCAGGGTGTCGGGAAGAGCTTCTGGACCCTCCCGATCTTCGGGTCGACGGCGGCGGCGGATCGTGATATGTTCTGGAAAATTGATTGGGGGTTTAGGTTTTTCCCGTCGGGGGGTCTTTATAGGCGAAGGGGCATCGCCAGAAGTGGACCGAGGTGGTCTCACACATAGGGGGCGCGGCCAGGGCCTGGGCCGCGCCGCCCTAGTGTGTGGCCCCCTCGTGGCCCCACTCCGACTCTTCTTTGGTTCTCTAGAAGCTTCGGTAAAATTCTGGGCGACTCGCTTTGGTTTCGTCCAATTTCGAGAATATTTTCTATGTAGCTTTTCTGAAACACAAAAACAGAAGAAAATAGGGAACTAGCACTGTGGCGACTTGTTAGTAGGTTAGTTCCAGAAAACACATAAAAGTGCCACGAAGTGTAACGAAACACTAAGCAAATGGTGTAAAAACAAGCATGGAGCATCAAAAATTATGGATACGTTGCAGACGTATCAGCATCCCCAAGCTTAACTCCTGCTCATCCTCGAGTAGGTAAGTGATAACAAAGGAAATAATTTTGAGGTGACATGCACCTACACAATCTTGATCATGTATGTAAGCGTTGTGCGCTGGGATCAAAAGAACTTAAAACATGGGCATGAAAGATATAATCTTGATAGAAGAAACTTAGCAACCATGTTATAACATGAAAATGAACACAAACAAAAGATCATGAAAATGAAACAATGAAAGTCAAACGTGTGTTCAAATCATAAGGAAAAACATACAAATGGTTTTCAGCTTGTCCTTCATGGAGAGCAAAACATAAATGCATAGGACACATTCAAGTTTAAGAGGGCGACTAGATACAAATAATTTGAGAACAAGTGAAACCAACAATATGAATCAATCAATGAAAACTTTGGGACAATGCACATTATACTAAGAATGACAACTATGCTCTCTTAATGGTGCATAAAGATAGAAGGTGGTGACTCAACATAAAAGTAAAAGAAAGGCCCTTCGCAGAGGGAAGCAGTGATTGCAAGTTTTATAAACCTTCAAAAATTATGGTACTTACCGGCTTTGAGCTCTCATTGCCCCCATCATAAGCACCTTGAATGGTTAAAGTTAATGCGAGAACACTTACGCTGCATATGCTTGACAAATCATAAGTTGAAAGCCTCGTGTCCCGTGAATACGAGTACCCAAACCTCATGCTACTTTACTTAGAGTCCCAAGAAAGGCTCTTGTCATTGTAAGTATATACGTATCATCGAGAACCGCCAATGGGGTACCTCCGTGCCCGATGACATGGAACAAGCCCACATCAAAATAACAGGACAAGGAGACAATGAACACCTCGACATCTCTTTTATTTACCATTTGTATAGCTTTTTATTTTGAGATGCGTCGTCGAATGTCCACTATGGGTATGCTGCAAATTTCCACCATGAATTATGCATGGCTTAGATTGGCGGCCTAGGCGTTTCTCTAACACATATACAAACTCCATGATCCCGCAAGATTCCCAATTCATTTCACACCACGAGTATCCATAAACAAAAGATCACGATATTAACTCAAATAAGAAGTGCAATGTTGAAAGCTTGCCCCATGACGGCATGGATGGGCTAATTCCCAACTTACAACTTGCAAGCATAACAACTCAACATAAGAGACCACAATGTCAAATTTTTAAGAATGAGAAAAAGTAAAGTGTGCCTTCCGGTTCGTGAGAGCTTTACTGACCAATTTTCGCATAACACTGGTAAGAGTTTAATTTGAAGAGTAGATAAAAGCAAGTCAAATGTACTTTGGAATAGCAAATTTCTAATAGGTATGTATGGTGGACACTTTGGAACAACTTGGTTTTTAGGAGTTGGATGCACGAGTAGAGCTCATACTCAGTACAAAATGAAGGCTAGCAAAAGACTGGGAGCGACCAACTAAGAGAGCAATAACAGCCATAATCATGCAAAGCGACAAAGCGACATTAAAAAAAGTATAAGATGGCATCAAAAGTCAAAAACTAAATGATCATAAAGGCTATTGGTGACTTTGTATGAGTCTAACATGTGTGAGCATGCGCCAAGTCAACCCAAATAAAGCATCAAGGAGAAAACCAAAATAATGCTTCCAAACGATAAAAACAACGCATGATTTTTTCAAAGGCTCATTAAGCAATCTCAGTTATTTGAGACAAGTCATGCTACAAAAAAACCACTAAGCATGCTATCAAAAATACATCAAGCATGACATGCAAAAGCCTAAGCCGCAGTCTACACAAGCTCCTTCTTGTACCACTTTTTTGCATAAAGTTTTTTCTCTTTTCCAACACCATTCAAACTTTTTATAAACACCTCTTTTGATGAAAACCAATAAAGATCAGAGGCAAAAATACACCTTGATGAAAATATATATCAAGATCTGAATGCATATCAAGGCGAAAACGAAAACTAAACGCAGTTCTAGAAAAAGAGAACACTCGTTGAAACGAATAGAGTGAAAAACGGAGTGTTCTTGGCAAATGAAAAGCAACGCAACTTCTCCAAAAGGAATTTGTTGGGGTCCAACCATTTATTGCAGAAAACAAAACTAAACTAAACTGAAAACTAAAAACAACTGACGCTCCAAGAAAAACGCATAATGCATGAAGCAATAAAAATATAGTGTCTTGAAAGGTGACCTAATTTTTGCCGATGAAGAAGTGGTGCCTCGGGGGCATCCCCAAGCTTTGACGCTTGTACTTCTTGGATATTTCTTGGGGTGATGCATGGGCATCCCCAAGCTTGAGCTTTTGTCCATTCTTCAACTCATCTCATCACTCTCCGATCCCTACACTTGAAAACTTCCTTCATACAAAACTAAACACAAATCTATTAGCAACATTAGTGTAAGCATAACATGGAATCAACCCTTTTTTTTCAGGTTTCAACCTAAAACCACCACATATAAAGTATATACTACTGTAGCAACTTCCCCAAAAGTTCCGTGATCAAAAGAACTCAAAAAGAAAGCGATAAAGCGGCAAACACAAATATTGGCAGAAATCTGTCAAAACAGAACAGATGATAAAGGTCGAATTTTTTAGGGGTTTTCTGTTGCTCAAATAAAAAAGTGTTCAACTAATGAAAGTTTGGATATAACCTGGGGCATATGCACAAGAAATTGCAGGTCCAAAAGATATACAGAGAATTTTCACGAATTTTTACGGTGCAGCACCGAAAACTGTTTCAGGACAGCAACATCCCCAAATCTTACCTCACTCAAATTAGAGGCTTCTCTTGGCAAAAAAATGAAATAAAAAGGATAAGGAGAGGTCATTACAGTAGTAATAACTTCCAAGACTCAAATAAAAGAAAAAGAACTGAAACAAAAAAACATTGGGTTATCTCCCAAGAGTGCTTTTCTTTAACGCCTTTGAGCTAGGCGCAGAAAATTGCGAATCAAGTAACATCAAGTGATGAAGCATCAAGCTCATAATTTTCTCTAAGAATAGAGTCAAACACTAATTTCTTTCTCTTTCTAGGGAAGTGTTCCATACCTTTCTAGAGTGGGAATTGATATTTGATGGTGCCTTCTCTCATATCAATGATGGCACCTACAGTTCGAAGAAAGGGTCTTCCCAAAATAATAGGACATGAAGTATTGCATTCAACATCCATGACAAGAAAATCAACAGGAACAAGGTTATTGTTAACCACAATAAGAACATCATTAATCCTTCCCAAAGTTTTCTTCGTAGCAACATCAGCAATAGGAACATCATAATAACACTTTTCAAGCGGTGGTAAATCAAGCATATCATAAATCTTTCTAGGCATAATAGAAATACTAGCACCTAGATCACATAAAGCATGGCAATCAAAATCCCATTAACATGCATATCAATGATGGGTTCCCAACTATCTTCTAACTTCTTGGGAATAGAAGCTTTTTGCTTCAACTTTTCATCCCTAATTTTCATAAGAGCATTGGTAATATGCTTAGTAAAAGCAACATTTAAAGAACTAGAATTGGGAGTCAAAGCAAGCTTTTGTAAGAACAAAATTACTTCAGATATATTGCAGCCATCAACATCAAATTCATTAAAGGAAATAGAGCTATCATCTCCTACACTCCGAAAAATTTCAGCACTCTTTTGAGAAAAAGTTTTGGCAGTTTTAGGCTTTTTAACACAAGGAGTGGGAGTTTTCTCTACACCAATCAAAGTAAGAGGATTGCTAGCATTAGGAGCAACATCATTAGAGGTAGTAATGGTACATACCTTCATCTCTCTAGCCATCTCATCTTCTCTTTCCCACCTAGCATGCAATTCCGCTAACAATCTAACATTTTCATCAATTCTAACTTGAATAGCATTAGCAGTAGCAAAAACATTGTTCTCTTTCACCTCATTAGGCAACACTTTTAATTTCAGAAGTTCAACATCATGAGCAAGGCTATCAACTTTAGAAGCAAGAATATCAATTTTGCCTAACTTTTCCTCAACAGACTTGTTAAAAGCATTTTGCTTACCGATGAAGTCCTTGAGCATCACCTGTAGCTCGGAGGGCGCGGCCCTAGTGTTGTTGGAGGAATTACCATAAAAGTTACCATAACCATTACCATTGGTAGAAGGATACGGCCTATAATTATTACTAGCAAAATTGTTCCTATAAGCATTGTTGTTAAAATTATTATTTCTAATGAAGTTTACATCAACATGCTCTTCTTGAGCAACCAAAGAGGCCAAAGGAACATTATTAGGATCTACATGAGTCCTATCATTTGAAAGCATAAGCATAATAGCATCAATCTTATCACTCGAGGAAGAGGTTTCCTCAACAGAATTTACCTTCTTACCTTGTGGAGCTCTCTCGGTGTGCCATTCAAAGTAATTTACCATCATATTGTCGAGAAGCTTTGTTGCGGCGCCCAAGGTAAGGGACATAAAAGTGTCTCCAGCAGCTGAATCAAGTAGGTTCCTCGAAGAAAAATTCAGTCCTGCATAAAAAGTTTGAACACTCATCCAAGTAGTCAGTCCATGAGTGGGACAATTCTTTATCATAGATTTCATTCTTTCCCAAGCTTGAGCAACATGTTCATTATCAAACTGACTAAACTTCATAATATTGCTACGCAAAGCTATATTCTTAGTAGGAGGATAGTATCTACCAATAAAAGCATCCTTACACTTAGCCCATGAATCAATACTATTTTTAGGCAAAGACAGCAACCAATCCTTAGCTTTTCCTCTCAAAGAAAAAGGAAACAACTTAAGCTTAATAATATCACTTTCAACATCCTTATATTTCTGCATCTCACATAGCTCAATAAAATTGTTGAGATGAGCTGCAGCATCATCAGTACTAGCACCAGAAAATTGCTCTTTCATAACAAGGTTCAACAAAGCAGGCTTAATCTCATAAAAATTTGCAGCAGGAGTAGGTGGCGCAATAGGAGTGCAGATAAAATCACTATTGTTCGTGCTAGTAAAGTCACACAACTTGGAGTTTTCAGGAGTAGCCATTCTAGCAAACTAAAAGCAAACAAGTCAAAACAACTACAAAGGATTCTAATTTTTTGGGTTTTTGATAGAACGATGCAAGTAAAATAAATAAAGTAAAGCAAAAACTTAAAACAAAGTAAAGGATGTGCGTGCGAAAAACTCCCCTTGCAGAAGTCTTCTTCTTCCTCCCCGGCAACGGCGCCAGAAAAAGTTCTTGATGCTTGCGGTGGTGTTATATTTTCACCGTCCAGTTGGGAACCCCAAGAGGAAGGTATGATGAATATAGCAGCAAGGTTTTTCCCTCAATTAAGAAACCAAGGTAAGTCGATCAGGAGAGGAAGGAGCCAATACGACTGAAGGTGATGCTTGCTAGCTTGCGACAGCTCAGGACAATTTATAGGGCGCCTCGTCCAAGCTTTGCTTTGCTAGCTGCAACGCGGAACCTACACACAACACAACCAAATACTTTACTCCCAACTTACGATGAGGTTGTCAATCTCACCGGTTTTCTTGTAACAAAGGAATGAGCGTATTGAGTGGAAAATAGTAATAGTATGCGAGTAAAGTAAACAGTGCGAGTAAAGTAAACAGATGATAGCAATATAATGGAAATAGGACCGGGGTCCACAGTTCAATAGTGGTGTCTCTCCATAAGATAAAATAATACATGCTGGGTAAACAAATTACAGTTGGGCAATTGATAGAATAAAGACAACGTGCATATGATGAGAGGATCACTATGAGATTTACTCTGGGCATTACAACAAGATACATAGACCGCCATCCAACTGCATCTATGACTAATAATCCACTCACGGGGATATCGTCTGAACACCCCATGAGTATTAAGTTGTGAACAACAGATAACTGCATTAAGCAAAGTGTGTAATGTAAACAAAGCATATGCCCTCGAGCATATGAATGTTGTTTTCCCCCTAGTAGCAACAGCACATCTACAACCTTAGAGGTTTCTGTCACTCCCCCAGATTAAATAGAGGCATGAACCCACTATCGAGCATAAATACCCCCTCTTGGAGTCACTAGCAACTACTTGGCCAAGATAGCTACTAACAACGGAGAGCATGCAAGATCATAAACAATACATAGATAACATAAGACAAATTTCAGTACATCAACTCAAGCATAACACCAATATTCATCGGATCCCAACAAACCAAAACATGTAGAATTACATAATGGTGATCTCAATCATGTAGGGCAGCTCATGAGATCTAAACATGAAGCACATGGTGGAGAAGACAACCATCTAGCTACTGCTATGGACCCATAGTCCAAGGTAGACTACTCACTCATCGCGCCGGAGGCAAGCATGGCGATGAAGAAGACCTTCGGTGGCAATTCCCCTCTCCGGCAGGGTGCCGGGAAGAGCTTCTGGACCCTCCCGATCTTCGGGTCGACGGCGGTGGCGGATCGCGATGTGTTCTGGAAAATTGATCGGGGGTTTAGGTTTTTCCCATCGGGGGGTCTTTATAGGCCCGCGCCACCACCGTGTGAGGGAGCCTGGCTCCACCTCTGACATCGCCCCTTCGCCTATAAAGACCCCCCGACGGAAAAAACCTAAGTACCCGATCAGATTTCCAGAACACATCGCGATCCGCCGCCGCCGTCGACCCGAAGATCGGGAGGGTCCAGAAGCTCTTCCCGGCACCCTGCCGGAGAGGGGAATCGCCACCGGAGGTCTTCTTCATCGCCATGCTTGCCTCCGGAGCGATGAGTGAGTAGTCTACCTTGGACTATGGGTCCATAGCAGTAGCTAGATGGTTGTCTCCTCCACCATGTGCTTCATGTTTAGATCTCATGAGCTGCCCTACATGATTGAGATCACCGTTATGTAATTCTACATGTTTGGTTTGTTGGGATCCGATGAATATTGGTGTTTATGATTAAGTTGCTGTACTGAATATTATCTTTTGTTATCTCTATGTTGTTTATGATCTTGCATGCTCTCCGTTGTTAGTGGCTATCTTGGCCGAGTAGTTGCTAGTGACTCCAAGAGGGGGTATTTATGCTCGATAGTGGGTTCATGCCTCTATTTCACCTGGGGGAGTGACAGAAACCTCTAAGGTGGTAGATGTGCTGTTGCTACTAGGGAGAAAACAACATTCATATGCTCAAGGGCATATGCTTTGTTTACATTACACACTTTGCTTAATGCAATTATCTGTTGTTCGCAACTTAATACTTTTGGGGTGTTCGGATTGATATCCCCGGGGGTGGATTATTAGTCATAGATGCAGTTGGATGGCGGTCTATGTATTTTGTTGTAATGCCCAGAGTAAATCTCATAGTGATCTTCTTGACATATCACGTTATCTTTATTCTATCAATTGCCCAACTGTAATTTGTTTACCCAGCATGTGTTATTTTATCTATGGAGAGACACCACTAGTGAACTATGGACCCCGGTCCTATTTCCATCATATTGCTATCACCTGTTTACTTTACTCGTACTGTTTACTTTATTCGCATACTTTTACTGTTTTCCACTCGATACACTCATAACCTTTGTTTCAAGCAAACCGGTGAGATTGACAACCTCATCGTAAGTTGGGAGCAAAGTATTTGTTTGTGTGTGTGTGCAGGTTCCACGTTGCAGCTAGCAAGCAAAGCTTGGACGAGGCGCCAGTTGTCCCCTGCTCTCGCAAACTAGCAAGCATCACCTTCAGTCGTCATTGTCTCTCCTCTCCTGATCGACATTAAACCTTGGTTTCATAATTGAGGGAAAACCAGCTGCTATACTCATCACACCTTCCTCTTGGGGTTCCCAACGGGCTAGTCATTCACCACGCACAAGGATTGCTGCTGGGGGACGAAGAAGAATAATCTCCTTCATCAACTAGCCATCAAACAGAGGGGCCCCAACTTCTCACTCTTGTGGAGGGTTTGTGGGCGGAAAACCAGAGAGTGTCGAGCGCTGGGAATCATGAGATGGCGATCTCCTTTACTGCTCAGGACCTTGATGAGGTCCTTGCTCTTACCAAAACTGATACAGCTCCAGGTCCGGATAGCTTCCCGGTGATTTTCTTCAAGGCGGGCTGGAGCTGGCTCAAACCTTTGCTGCTCACCATCCTTAACGAGTTTGCCCTTGGTAGACTTGATATTTCTAGACTCAACTTTGGTATTTTGTCTCTGATCCCCAAAGTGTCGGGGGCAGATTCTATCAAACAGTTTCGTCCAATTGCTCTAATTAACATGATCTTTTAAGTTCATTTCCAAGGCATACGCCATTATTTTGTCTCCGATAGCGCATCAGACGATTTCCTTTGCTCAAACAGCTTTCATTAAAGGGAGACAAATTCTTGATGGAGCTTTGGCGGTGCATGAAATCTTAGATGAGTTGCATGTGTCCCAGCAACCGGCGATCATTCTAAAGCTTGATTTCGAAAAAGCATATGATAGGGTCAATTGGGCTTTCCTCCGTACTGTTCTGACTCGGAAGGGCTTTGAGTTAGGCAATATTCATCGGCTTATGCATTTAGTTTCTGGTGGCCAAACTGCCATCAGCATCAATGGAGAAGTTGGCCCTTTCTTTAGAAACAAAAGGGGAGTTCATCAGGGTGATCCTATCTATCCTCTCCTGTTTGATTTCATGGCAGATGCATTGTCTGCCCTCATTGACGCTGCAACCAGAGCGGGGCACCTCAGAGGAGTTGTTCCCCATCTAATCCAAGGTGGAGTCACCCACCTACAATATGCAGACGATACCATTCAGTTGCTTGCCCTTGACAATCTCTGTATTGCTAACCTAAAATTCCTTCTTATTGCCTTTGAGATTCTCTCCGGTTTAAAGATCAATTTTCTCAAGAGTGAAGTAATTGTGACCGGGGCCTCGCCTTCTGAGCAAGCCAGGGTGGCAAATGCTCTTAACTGCAAGGAAGGTGCCTTCCCTTTCACTTACCTAGGGTTTCCAATGGCCGATAGAGCTCTTACGATGGCAGACTGGGAGGGTCTGATAGATACGGTTGGACATCGAGTTGACCCGTGGCAGGAGAGGTTCATGTCCTCGGCTGCGCGGCTTACTCTTATTAACTCTTGCCTTTCCAGCTTGACCATCTTTAGTATGGGACTGTTCTTGCTGGCGGATGGTACCCATGCGGGTTTTGGTAGACACCTAGCTCGTTTTTTCTGGGAAGGAATTGGTGAAAAAAGGAAATTTCACTGGGTGAATTGGCCAGAAGTGTGTCGGCCAAAGGACCAAGGGGGGCTCGGGATAATCAATACTAGGTTTTTGAATATTGCCCTAATGACAAAGTGGATTTGGAGACTGTCTGATCCTGAGGAGCATATCTCGCTTTGGTTCAAGCTTTTGCAAGCCAAATACTTTAACACGGAATCCTCAGTGTTTCCAGGATTTCTTCATGATTGTAAACTCTTTGTCTTTGAGTTTTAAGTCTTCAATTTGGATGTTGTTTGCTGCCCAGAGCTGGGCTCTCTGGAACATTCGAAATAAAATGTCCATCGAGCATAAACTGTCGTCACAACCTGCTGATTGTTTCTTCAAAACTTCTCTCTTCCTGCAGCTGTGGCATCCCCTGCTAAGGAGCAAGCTTAAATCGAAGATGGAGTGCCTGCTAGACGTACTTCGCTCTCTGTACATCCAGACGCGCTTGCCCTCCTCAAGAACTATGACGGTTGTTTAAGTTTAAGACTTGTTTAGTATCTGTCATGTTAGTTGGCAAGTGTTGCCAAGAAACTTCTATCTATTTGGCCTGTAATGTTGTAATATGTATGGATCTTGCTGTAAAACTCTTACCCAGGGTTTTATTAATTTAAAGTCGGGCCCTTAGGCCTTTTATCTAAAGACACGCTCACATACGTTTTGCGATGCGAGAACTGTGTGCCAAACAATTTAGGCAAAACTATTGGATTTGTGGGTCAAAGATGTGGACAGTTGTGGCCTTGTGGGGATACTGGGCATTCTCACTAGCTAGCTGAACATTTGATATCAGAGTATCATTTGTTGGTACAGTAGTATGCGAATTTCAACCAATGCGACCGTAGCTCCCAGGGCCGGCCGAGTCGTAGGTGACCGATTCCAACACCCATCTGGAACTTGGCACGCACTTCCAAGGAATAGTTTACGGATCACGCATCAGTTTCTCGGTGCAATCGGACGGAAAAGTCCAGGGACACAACACAATGTGCGAGTAGCACACGGCGTACGTACATCCGCGCGCCGAGACCGCGTCGTGCCACACATCCATGCATGGAGCGCGATGATTTGAAGGCGACGCCTTTTCTTGGTGCTGCTGCTGCTGCGTACGCCCGGTCCACAGTGGCAGTGCAGTTAACCATGCTGTATACCCTCTGTTTGTCGCGTAGCTGCCTTTGCAATGAGCCTCCACCCACCAAACTAGGTGTACTTACTTGAAAGAAGCTTAGCTGGGGCCGTCTATCCGATCACACTCGGAGTCTCGGATCAGGGAAATCGTTGTTTAAATTTGCCAACAGACACTGGCCAATGCGACAGGTTCCGTTCAGGCAGCGGGAGGTCGGGTCGGGCCACGGTGTGAACCCAAGTGGGTCCTAAAACATTTCTCGGGATCAGTGAATCGTTGTTTACCCCCGCGTTCATCCGCGAGACGCACGCATTCATCTGCGACGTCGACGACGATAAATCGGTGCACCTGCAGTTCTGCACGCCGCCTCCGTACGTAGGGCCTGTTTGGTTTGTTGCCCACACTAGCCCTGCCAAAAAATTGGTTGTCTACTATATTTTGATTTATGCTTGGTTTGTTGTCAAAATTTTGGCTGCCAATGAATATCCCTTCACCTCTCCCACAGATTCTTGCCAAATTTTTGGTCAAGTGTAGACTGAGGACTCCTTAGCCAAAATTTTGGCAAACCAATTCTTGACAACATTTGGCAGGGCATGAACCAAACATGCCCGTAGTACCCGCTGCACCCCGTCCGGACCCCCGCCCGCCTGCCAGTGTGAATTAATTCCTAACGCACGCCCCCGTCATCTCGATAAGGTTTTCTTACCAAGAGCAAGAGGGGTTTGCCAGCGCATCGCCCGCCACAGTCCAAGACATCCGTCTGACTCGGTACAAGCGGCGCTATCAGTAGAGTAGTAGCTAGTAGCACTGCCCTTTCAGCTGACCAAGTGATTACATTCCGAAATGACTAGAGAAAAACGATGATTACTGCAGTACTAGTAGAGAAAACGTACTACGGTGATATATAGGGAAATGTGTGTTTTGCCAAAAAATAATAATAATTCATGAACTGGTAGAAAACCGCGTTGATGTTAACGCGACGTCGCATGGTCTTGCCATTTCACGCGACAACTAATTCGTCGGCACTAGTGTTTTTGTTTAGGCGGTCGCTCCACCCACTTGTTGCAAACACTGTCCTTGTTCTACCAGGAGAACATGCACGCGTTCACACGTACCCAACATCGCTGTATCTACTGAGCATGTGGTGTAGTATGTTGAGCTTAATACTCCTTTCGACCACTAATACTTGTCTTTAATATAATGTATCTAGATATTTTGTGTCTAGATATATTATATTAAAGATAAGTATTAATGGTCGGAGGGATTACTATTTCTCCAAAGCAAAGCCTTAGTAGCTAGTCCGTCTTGATCTTACAAAGGATAGTGAGTGTGTGTAGGCTTTGCTTAGGCAAGAAAATAAAAATGTATATATGGATTGCTCTATAATAGCTTCACTAGTGAGCGAATTGTGCCCGGGTTTCGTGCTGAAATTCTGACATGTTGATGTGGTTGTTAGACTGTAAAACACTGATGTTTTGATAATATAAATCAGGGGCAACCCCTTTTCTTCAAAAAGAAAATCTTAACCCATATGCGGTTCCTTTCCCCTATATATGCTCACCCCCTTCTTTCCTTCGTTTCACTCACCACAAATCCGATCACATCTCCTTTCTGCCTCTCGCGCATGCATGCTGCACAACTCAGTCTTGCCTTGCCTTGAAATATAGAGGAAACTCACGAGAGATGGAGAGCTCGTGGATGGCAATCCACCTGCTGATGACCGAGCTGAGCAGCAGGCGAAACCAGAACGTGTGAAGTATCCAGGGCTACTGGAACCGTTGGAAATACTTAGGAAACCGTGGCAACATATCGCCATGAACTTCATCGATGGGCTCCCACAATCTGGCCAGTATAATTGCATTTTGGTGGTTATTGATCGCTTCTTCAGGTATGACCATTTCATCCCTCTGGTGCATCCATATACAGCGGCGAAGGTGGCCACTTTGTTTGTGGATAATATCTATAAATTGCACAGTCTACCTGAATCAACTGTCTCAGACAAAGATCCAATATTTACCAGTAATTTTTGGAAGGATCCGTTTAAGGTAATTGGCACTGAGCCTAAAATGAGTACGGCCTACCATCCAGTGGCTGATGGAGCTACCGAGTGACTCAACCAGTGTGTTGAGACGTACCTAAGGTGCTTTGTCCACGCATATATGTTCGAAGAATGGAGTTCCTCGCTATCTCTGGCTGAATACTAGTATAACACCAGTCATCATTCTACCTTGAATTCTTCACCTTTTGTTGTCCTCTACGGACACGAGCCACGATACTGGGACATACCTACAATCATGGCTGTCAGAAGGACAAGTTGTGAAGGATTTGCTTCGTCAGCACTTGGAAAGAGCACAAGAGGTCATGAAAAAATATGCTGCTAAAAATCGCCCATTCTGTGAGTTTGTTGTTGATGATATGGTGTTTCTCAAACTTGAACCTTACATCCAAGCATATCTGTGGCGCCAAGCAAACCATATGCTACTGTTCAAGTATTTTGGTCCTTTCAAAGTCAGTGGCGGATCTAGGATTTTACGAATGGGTATGCCACACCAAAACTTTGACGAAAAATTGATTAAAATATATTTGCTAATTCGATAAATAAATGTAAATTTGCATTGTAAAATGTTACATAAGCAATTAATAATAGCTACATATATTTAGAAATGAGCAATCATAAATGTTCACAATGATTTGTATTTGACTATATATTTAATCTCATGATGATATCTGAATGATGAATCTAGAACTTAGATTAAAACATCAGCTCATTGGATGATTACCGCAGCATGTACTCGGCGTGCCGTCATCAATTATCCTGGTCGTGTGCTCGTGGTATCTCCTCTTGCGGCGGCTGGCGAAGGAGGGCGAAGGATGGTCATGGCCTGATGTTCAATCTCGCGGCGATGGTGTGGCGAGCAGCCAGCAATGGCGGTGTGCCGGCGTGATCAACGTCGTGGGAAGCAACTGGCTGTGACCGGTACGGTGGTGCCGTGGCGGCTTAGTCGTTGGGAACCGGCGTCTATCGTAGGTTTTTTAGATCGTAGATTGGATCGCTAGAGTAGCAATACGGCGCAACCTCACAGAGATTATGGAGCCGAGCAGGTCACGGCGTACCACACGGGCGGTTTGCAAATTGGAATCGATCACCGGTTTGTTTTCTGCTAAGGGAGTACGTGCACGGAGCTGAGCAAATTTGCATCCATGCATCAGGTTTTTTCCCTAAACTACATCGTAGCATGGCTGGGCAGGGTATGCCGTGTCCCACCCGGCATACCTGCTAGGTCCGCCACTGTTCAAAGTGTTGGCACAAGTCGGCGAAGCAGTTGCGAGAAGGCTCAAGTCTCTACTGTGAACTTTCCCTCAAAAAAAAAAGTCTCTACTGTGAACTCGTCTCGCCTGATGCGTGCGGTACGACTTCACCACGACGGACTACTCCGCCCAAGAGGCCCAACACCAAGTACTCCGGCCTAGACTCCACCGCTCGAGGAGAGAGGCATCCAGATAGGATCCGGCATGTTAAAAAAAAATGTTCAAAAAAAGATAGGATCATGCCAAAACACGGCTCTCGTCCCCTACCTTCGGACATTGAGATACTCTATGAATCGATAAGCCGAACCTTACAAAAAAAAAGGAGCGAGTAACTCGCCGTGCCGTTCATGCATTCATCCAGTGGAAAGGCGGCGTGTTGTACGCGGTCCGCCCCCACGCTGTACCCTTTTGTTGTCGCTCCGTAATCACCCTCCAACAAGAAGAGTACCCTATAGTAGGTCGATTGTGCTAAAACTTTCTCGTGAGCCGTTGCACGGTCGCACGGACACGAACACGTGGTTTGCTTTATGCGGTTGGGGTTCCGTTCCAGGTCCCCAACGGCCGCTGTTTGCCGTCCGCATTCATCCGCGAGGCGCACGCACGCACGGCTGCTACTGCAACGATGCCACCTCGCCGTGATAGTGCCTGCACCTGCTGATGTGTGGGGGGGTCTGCACGCCGTCTGCTCCTCCTGTCTGCACGCCGCCTGCGGTACTTTCTCTCACTCTGCCTTCGGCTGTCTGTGTGAATTAGGCCTTCCACAGCGTTGTAAAATATCGGTGCCCAATTGATTTCTGGCTCCGGCAGCCGGTGCCCGCACGTTGTGAGGCCGGTGCCCAGAATTTTTTTTCAGGCATCGGAGCAAGTAGAAGCATCGATTCCCACTTCCATCAGCCAATAAAATATGCATATCTAACACCAAACTCCCCTTCCGCTGACCACATGAGGACACCATGGCGTTGCTCAGTCAATATATTTAGCTATATGTGGGTCCCGTATTTATTTTGCAGGCATCGCTACATTGTGGGATCGGTGCCCATTTTTTCTTTGAGGGCATCGCTAGTGAGGTGTCAATATTTTTATGTCGTGGGCATCGATCACGCTGTGGAAGGCCTTAGGTCGACTTTTTTTTAGCTTGTGCTTATGCATAAGTGGGCTTGTTGGGTAGAAAATGTAATGGATAGAAGCTTCTAGAAACCCCACGTGACGAGGGTTAATTTGGCAAATGTCTTAAATAAAGGACTTTGGATCGGAGGAAGAGGGCGTAGGATAAACTCGAAAGGTAAAAAGATCAGACAAACTAGGCAAAACTTTATGCATGATGAGAATAAGCTGATGATCAATTGGCTCAATCTCAATATGTCCCCGGCCGGCCTCTTCTGACCTTTATATATATAGGTGGCCAGGTCTCGAGAATCCGATCGGGTTCAATACAAATTACACTGTATGTATACAATATCATCTCGTATTTCGATTACATTTATGCTTGGGCCTAACTCTTAGGCCTTGTCACTACGGGACACTTCTTTTGGGCTTCTAAAAATTTAGCTTATTTGATGTGTTAAGCTGTGAATTGTCAGTAGTGCGCCTACATTAGATATGTGCCCTAAAAATGACAACCAAGTGCGAATACTTTGAATATTCATGAAAACAGAAGATCAGTACTGAATCTCTATATAACAAAGAACGTAAAAGTTCACATTCAGAGACCTTGCTAAGCACAAATTAGACCATGAAGCTGAACTAGGGAAGGAGTTCATGATGTGGACAACAAGGAACAAAAAAGTGAATTCGTATTCACTTAGCATTGCTAACAATTCCGAATGGACATGTTATGTACACAAAAACAGGAGAGAGAGCTGCACGACCATGCCACCATGTCATCAAGGATTTCCTAGGCGGAGCATATTGGGCGACCTCCTATGTCCTGTCATGGTAGGCGGACGAGTAGATTGGGCGGCCCGCGTTCGGTGGTGACCTCCCTGGCCGGAGGTAGAGCTGATCGGGCAGCCAGGTGAGTGGTCGAGAAGCGGCGGTGGCAGGGGAGCAGCCGAGGCGGAGCGAGCTCCATGTGGGAAAAGTAGCGGGCAGAGAAGCAGCGCAGGCGGCAGTGGAGCAGCGCCGGTGGTGGAGGACCAATGGACGGCGGCGGCGGCGGGAGGAAACCCTACCGCTCTCAGCTCCATGAGAGGAATAGCGATGGGAGCGGGTCGAGGGATGCGGATAACATTTTGCTTTTTTATTTTTTTCTTTCCTGAGCGTGGTGCGTCCTCCAGCTCTAAGTGGCATTTTGCAGTAATTTCGATGCAATGGTACGGATACGAGCGCGTACCGGTTCGATCGCCAGAGGAGAAGCTCGGGAAGCTGGACAGAATCGGCTCTCAACCAGTTTCTAGCAATACATATGAATCGAGCTTAACGGTGGAATTAAGCTAGGAAGAAGCTGAACATTTCTATTGGGCTTTAGCGATTCACAACCTCTAAACCGGCCTAGAAGCCCAAAAAAAGTCAGCCTTAATTCCGAACACAGGCTCCCGTTATCAAGGGTTTTCACCCGGATTTGGCACACCACATCTCCATCATGCAGCATGATTGGGAGTTAGTGATGCTTGCTGGTATCGACTAATCTCGGATGAATGATGCACTTCAGGGCTTTGTGGTAGTATTCTCTTTACAAAAAATAACACGTCTATGATTAATGGGCGATATATAAGATGTTGTTTCGAAATTTAAGTCCCATTTTACGTTCTGCTTCGGCGCTCGTTCCAGTTCGAATTAGTTCCAAGACATCGTTTTGAGTCGTGTAAGTGCTACAACTAGTGACAGTGATCTCATTTCAACATGTTTAGGTGGAGAAAACGATAGTAACTCGTGGAGCACACCTTTTGGCTTCACTCGAATCGCCAAATTAAAGCTTGAATCTTCCGGTGATAGGGAACAATATTCCACCCAAGAAAACTATCTTGAACTGGTAGAAAACCGCGTTGATTTTTTCAAGTGCACTCCCTTCAGGCGATAAGGACGGTGATGATAGGAACAAATATTCATTTTATTTTTTACTTTTCAAATATGATCCTGGTCTTTACTACTGCAATTGTTTTGGCATTTGCTGTATAAAAGCTGCCCTAGTCGCACCTAAAATATGCATGCGTTCACACATAGCTTTCTCCATGGTCAGTGCTTTGGCAGCTAGCTGCCAGTTCATGATCTTCTTGGCATCCCTGTCATGTGCGTTACACTGCTTTGGTAGCTAGTAGAAGGTGGATCAGGAATATCCAAATTGGTTTCCCTTAGTCTAATCTTTCATAAAGATTGAAAAAAGGTTGACAGAAGGTTACAATATTTCATCTAATCTAACTAGCAATATAGTGCTTATTCTCAAAGTTCGGAAAAAAAATTGTTTCAACAAATATGACCCTTTAGAGAAACTCTGTCCTCCCCCTCCGCTAAACCATTTGAAATATGATCTTAATAAAGACTGAGCCAAAATTATGCAGGTAGGCACCAATGATTTCCGGGCGCCGAAGAAAGGTCGGCGACAACGAGTGTGATGGTGAAACCCGTGAAGCCATTCTATGACAAATCAATATAAAATAAAATAAACAATGTGTTTCGAAATGTAAGACGTTTCGGAAGTATCTCAAAATTTTATCCAAGGTTCGATGAGGTCAGCTAGCCATGTATGACCACGAAAATTGGGACAGTATACCAATCCCTGTTCAAAAAAAAAAGATACTCCCTCCGATCCATATTACTCTTCGCTAATACGGATGTATCTACCACTAAAATGTGTCTAGATATATCCATATTAGTGAAGAGTATTATGGGTCGGAGGGAGTACCAATCGATCAGCACTTGGCTTTCTCTCTCTCCGACGTCAGTCGATCTCCGTTCGCTGACGTACTTACATGCGTAAGCATCCCTGCACCTTGTCTGGTCAGCTTATGCGTTGCTTCGCTTCGCCAAATTACCACTAATCAAGTCCAACTAATTTTTATTCCCTTTTGAAACAGACGCTTTACGGCCACCACGCAAAGCCGCGGATACTTTTTTTCCATTTTCCAAAAGCACAAAGCGCACGTGTGGGTGCCAAGCTAATTGACAAAAAGTTTTCATCTCATGACACGATCTGTGCATATTATTAAAACTCGACGGGTTTGATTGGACTTTACCAATAGCGGCAGAAGAAATGCTTGACCAATAGCTCTGCGTATAATTGTAAGTTCAAGGAGTGATCTCATTGGCAATATCCAAATTCACAGACCGACAAAAATAATGCTACCGCGTAAGCAATACTACTCCATCCGAGGTCGCGGCCGGGCACAGCTGGACGACAACTTCAGATTCCTTAAGTATTTGATTTTCCTGGAGCGAAGGATTAGTTTATACTGTACATGGAATAGTATCATCACATGGTCCGATCAAAGAGCAGCAGCTAGTAATGTGGTTCCTGTTCAAGCAAGCGAAGGGCCAACTGAGTTCATAATTCCCCTCCTGTTCGAAGATTCTTGCCCTGTTGGCAGGGTCTGACAGCAGGTTAATGTGTAGGAGAGATAGTGAGTGACTTGATTATTGTCTAATTAGCACTTGCGCTATAGAACACATAATTGACGAACATTACCTGACAGACCAGTTATACTTCTACAGTACAAGCTTTGGTACAAAAATGATCAGGAAAACAACCGTTTAGAGGGTTGTCCAGAAGTCATATGAAACAAGTTTACTAAGATCCTCTTTATATTCCTAGAAGTTAAGATTTACCTGCCCTGTGCTAGTGGAAAATTCAGAAACATATCAGCATACACCATCAATGAGAGCAAACATTAAGTGTAGAAGAGACAACAAGAAGCAGACGACATCTGCACTGAGTTTCATACCAGCTGTCGTTACCTTCAGTGTGGAACAAAGTGAAAAAAGTAAGCTTACAGTCCTAATGTTAAAATCACAACCTAAAAAGGGTGGTTCAGGGAGTACCTTCCAAAACGCATCACAGAAATCTTGGGAAAACGATGTTTCGAAGTTTTAGACCATATGCATGCATAAGTGGGGGTGTATTCATTTCTTCCCAATATGAACAGGACAAGATTTCAACATCTTACTATGCCGGGATTCGTACAAACATCCGAGGGACTCTGGAACACAGAGATTCTAACCGCGTAGAAAGTGTGGAAGATCAAGATGACAAGATGCCATGACTTTGTGCTCTTATGGGTGCAAATAGAATTGATGACAGCGGAAAATTTTGCACTCCATCTTTTTGGTGATCAAAGTGGCCCATAGTATTAAGATTGTCTGCATGGCTTAAAGTTCTACAAAATTTACATGAAAACATGTCTTCTGTCCAGAGCTGCTATGGTAAGGACAAAGGAGAATCTCTTGCATTAACATTTTGGCTGCAACGGTGAAGTTGGTCCAAACTCCAAATTTCCTGCATGCAGGACCATCTGCTACCAATCTATGGATTCATTAGCATAACCCATAATGGGATCCGCCAATGAAATCACAGTCTCTACTAAGCTCAATACTGTTCTTTCTGCTCACCTCAACCCACACGCGGCTCCTTCAGCCATTATATAAGAAGATCCTCTCCTCCCCCCTTCGCTTCACTCCGTTCTGACTCTCACTCACGCACGCTAAACGGCTTGTTCTTGGCTTTGCCTTGAAAAAACAGAGAGGAAACTATTTAGTGGCCAGAAACTAAGAGCAGAGAGAGATGGAGAGCTTGGTGGACGGCAATGGAGGAGGGAGCCGTCTGGTGATGACCGAGCTGAGCCACATCAAAGAGCTGCTGAAGCAGCTCGACGTGCACCTCGGGGGCTGTCCCGACCTCTGCAAGCACCTCGCCGCGCAGATCGTCACCGTCACCGAGAGGTCCATTGGCATGATTATGTCCGGGCACTTCCACGGCCCCAAGCGCTCTGCCGCCGACGCCGGCATCGACTCGCCCAGTGCCCTCGGTGGCGTCTCCGGCATGCCTAAGAAGAGGTGAATACTTTCTGAACATATCGAGCTTATCTATGACAATGAATCACTCGTATTTTGGGTTATCTTGGGGCCAAATTATTGAGCCGATGTCTTGTTCTTGGATTTGCAGGAAGATGATGGAGAAAGGGGAGCGTCGGGTTAGGGAGACCTCAATCAACGACGGCTACAGCTGGAGGAAGTACGGGCAGAAGGAGATCCTTGGAGCACAGCACCCAAGGTTAGTTTTGGAACATTTCAGGGAAAGTTTAACGTTTTCCAGAGCCTGATCTACACATGTTTTCCCAAGTGGCAACGAAATCTTCTCCTTTTGGATTTTGTCACTGGTTGTTGCTTCCCGCTGTTCCCAAATGGATGGCATCCACTTGTCAGCTAAGAACAGGGTAGCGGGTACACAGCTCATCTCTCTCCTCTGATTGGATATGTTTCAGAAGGAAATGTTCTGAAAATTGAAAAACTTCAGAGTTCAGAACTGGACATGCCATGGTTTTGTTCGCCGTCCCTCACCTGAACTGTGGCAACATTGCAGGGGATACTACCGCTGCACGTACCGGAAAACTCAGGGCTGCGCGGCCACGAAGCAGGTGCAGCGCGCCGACGAGGACCGGACTGTCTACGACGTGACGTACCACGGCACCCACACGTGCGCTCACAAGACGGCGGCGGCAGCCAATGTGCAGCCGGCGGCGCCGAACTCGGACGCCAGTAGCCTTCTGCAGAGCCTGAGCTCGAGGCTGACAGTGAACACCGAGGGGAACAGGTCGGGGCCCCAGCAATCCGCGCCCTTCAGTTTCTCCTCGGTGAGCGGCTTGACGCCGCTGCCGGAGCACTACACGTTTTCCATTCCGTCGTCGCCGGAGAACTGTTTCGGGCAAGGCGTGTCGCTCCCGGAGTTACAGCTAGAAGTCTCTCCGGCGACCTTGGACTCGTGCTACATCATGAACCCGTTCGAGGAGGAGTGGAGGGAGCAGTTCGAGCTGGTGTCCGCGCACGTCGCCGCCATGGAGGCGGAGGAGGCCGCTCTGCACGGATTCCAGTTCTTTGACGTTTCTTCTATCTCCTTTGACTGAGATAATAGCCAGGAGAGAACGCCAGCAGAAAACGAGAGAAAAATCGTTAGAGTAGGTGATTAGAGAAGCATCCAACTTCTGTGTCAGTGTAGGTTTGTTGCCCAGCGACGGAAGAGGAAAAAACGTAAGTTCTTCTTCCTGGGTTAATGCAGGTGTACTGTAGAACATTGTAAGCGTTAGGAGATTAGATTATTTCCTCTTTTTCTTCATATGGTTTCATCTCTTTTGGACTCCCGGCTTGTCCCGAGATAGGATGTTTTTTCTTGTCAGTTCGGCTAGTAATGGCCCGTAGCAGATGGGCAGATGTACAACTCGGCATTCATACTGCATTCACTATCTAGCACAGTGCCTAGACATTATGCTAGTGAGAGAGCTAGAGCTTCACACTGCATTCACTATCGAGCTCATTGACAAGACCCCCGCAAAAACCAAAAGAGCTCAGCGACAAGACATTTGAGGCCATCTATATTTGACAATTTTAACAAAAATAACCTAATCTCCGAAGTTTAACACCGAATAACCTACCGGCGAATGTATTTTAAAAAATGACCTATTTCTTGGTGCCTCACACCGAAGCACTAAGCGAAGAGCATGACGCCGTCAGTAAGGACGTCAAGCAATACATATCGCCTCCATTTAAGGCGTCAAGAATTCCCCAGTGTTGCAGCTCCCGGTAGGATAAAAAGCATGGCGCACCTCCAGCAAGTGAGATATTTTTAGCATATTTTGTCACTTTTTTCTTAGAGCAATTTTTTGAATTTCCCCAATATTTATTCATTTTGTATCTAATTATTTTGCAAAATTTTATTTTACAAATATTTGAAAAGTGCTTTTTGAACACCTTTGAGAGGCTTTTTAAAAATAAGATATTCATGCCTTAACTGATTCTGGAAAAAATATATGAAAACTATGCTCCCTTATCTAAGGTCCTTCTTAAACCTTAACTTTGGCATGATCATTATTTAGCACTTGTTCAACACTTGATTCTTTGAGTGTTTGATAGTTGCTTGTATAACTTTACTATGTGTGATAAGTTGACTTTGTGCTACTCTATTTAACTTTGATTGAACTGATTTTGTCTGACTTATCTTAGCTATGATCTATAAGTGGAAATATGTCCCAACCTTTCTAAACCACATCTTATATTATATTATGGTTAGTGAGGATGTGCTTACAAACCATTTTCTCTCTTTTTCCTCTAAATGAAATCCCGTTTCCAAAGAGCTTCGTCTCTATATTCTCTATTCTCTATAATCAGATGATATACAAACAAATATAAAGACCATTAACCATTTAATTTATTTCTTAACATTGAACTTTATTCAAAGACCTTAGCATCTTTATTCTCGGAATTCGTTTTTCTTTTCCCTTAGCACGCATGCAAAGATGCAGGAAACACCATTATTCATTTGAATGGGGGCATTTCTTCAACAAATCGACATATTTTTTAAATTTTCTCAAATATGAATAAATACTAGAGGAATTCAAAAAATTGCTCTAAAAACATAGTAACAAAAAATGTTGAAAAAAATATTATCTCATCTACTAGATAAAAAACAAGAAAAAGTATGGAGCCTTGGTCAATAGCGTCAAACTAGGGGTACGGCACCGTTGACCAATGCGCCCATGCTATTTCGCTTAGAACTCAGGCGTGAGGCGCTAAGAAAATGGTCATTTTGTAAAATACATTCGCCAACAGGTTATTCGGTGTTAAACTACAGAAATTAGGTTATTTTTGTCAAAATTATCCCTATATTTATCTCCTTTTCTGCAAAAGCCAAATTGCACATTCGGAGGCCGTGCAAATATCCGATACTATACTGCTAATTTAAAAGCCTGGATGGGGTATAAGCGTACATCCATAGTCCATGGTACATGTTCCCGGTTATCATACCATCCATATTATCAAAGGCAATGTCTCAGTTTTTTTAGAGTGAGTTCCACATTTTATACCAAAATGTTTTAGTTAGGACTTGCTTTTATCCTAGTTCAGCATTTTTTTCTTGTTTTTGTTAGATAGGACCCTCAAGTTAGGTCAATTTGGTGTGACAAAATGTATAAAGATCGAAGCTTGCCATCAACGATCTTGTCAAGATTTTTCATATTCATTTGTTCCATTTCTTATCATCATTCTGATATTTTAGAACTCCGTTCAATACTTCACAACTTGCTTAATGGACACACATTAAAAAAGAGGGTCCAAAGCTTCTACAATGGGTTATCTAGATGAACGTTCATTCGAGGTACTTTTTTTATCACGAATGTATAAGCAGGGAGTAAAAATTAGAATTCACTCTCGTTTACCAAAGGATCTTCCCCTCATCGATTACAATTAAAGAAACCGCCTCAGTGTAACAAAGTTAAGCAAATAAAAGTGAAACTAGGTGACGAAGGAATGACAAGCGGGCCCCCGATATTCGCCTATCTGGTTTTCGGTCCGGGAAGGGTGTCTCACGAAAGGCTTTTGAGGCCTATCAAGGCAGTGGCCTGGCGCGGCCCAGGAGCAATACTTGGTGCACAAGCAAGATTTCGAGGAGTCCAAGTTAGACTAGTCCTCGGTTGATCTGATCTGTACTTGGCTTGAGAGAGACTCCTGAAACCTAGCCTTGACTTATAAAAGGCTGGGAGGGAGGTCTCGAAACCCTAGACGCTTTTCCACCCACCTCACGCCGGAGCGCTCGACAATTTAGAGCTCTCTGTTTTCGGCTAGATCCAATCTACGCCACCATTGTAACACCATCATCGCAACCACACCATCAATACAAAGTCAGACGAGCAGGACGTAAGCCTTTTACCTTTCGAGGGGGCTGAACCTGGGTAAATCCTCGTGTCCCTCTGCTTTCGTCTGATCGCCGTCGAGTTCACCAGGTCCCCAATACGCTTCCTAGATCGAAAGCCCTTCGACATGGGCATTGCCGGGGATAAACCTCGTCAATTGGCGCCGACCGTGGGGACGACGGGATCTGGATCTACGGATTCGCCGGCTCCATCACCCACCACCTCCAAGATTGACATCAACACCATCGTCGGCATCGCTGCGCCGACCAACGACAACACCGCCTCCAAGATCGACATCGACATCGTCATCGGCATCACTGCGCTGACCAACATCGACAACCCATCCAAGATCGACATCGACACAATGGCCGGCATCGCTGTGCCGGCCAACGTCAACGCCAGCCCGATGGAGCCAGAGATCGGCGCCGTCGATTCGACTGTCATCGACAGCATTTCGCCAAGTACCATCAACTTTGCTCCGACGATGGACGTCATCGACCCCATCTCAAGCACGGCAGGAGTAGCACCCGAAGGCTATGACATGGCTTTCGGACTGTTCAACTTCCATGTGGACAGCAATGGAGCGATGAAACTGCTCTCCATCGCCGAATCGGCCCCGCTCACGGCCGAAACGACGAAATCACCAGCCCTCAAGGGCAAACCCTCGACAAGCGCGTCGCCAGCGTCATCGGAGGAGAGACCGAAGCCAATAACTTCGACCCCATCAGTCGGGTCGAACGATTTCGAAGATCCGCCTCCATCCCCATCCACCGCATATTGCGTCGACTGCGACGCATACCACTACGTGGGCGCCGGAGATTTCTCATCCCATGAAATCGTCGGCTGTGAAGATCCTCGGGGGGGCACAGCAGCTGTCTACCCGACGATATCAGAGTGCGATCGGGCTCTCAACGCCCTCACACTCCGCACTGCACCGTATGACCCCGACTACATCGAAGGGTTGTACTCGGATTACACATGCTCAGACGACGACGACGACGTCTACCCCGAAGCTAAGGGGAAAATCGGCAATTCGGCAAGCTCCGCCTCACTATGCGAATCTAACGCATCTAGTGATGGCTATGTGGCTGATTACGACTCTGACTTCATGATCGAAGTCGGGCCCTACATCGAAAGCGACGACGTCTATCCTCCAGCGCTGGGTGAAATCAGCGACGATTCGACCCCGTGGCCCGGGGGCCACTGCATGATGGCATCGCACAACGACGGAAACGAGAACAACGGCCGAAACCGGGCAGATAGCGGCCGCCAGGTGGTCACACACGACCAGATCCGGTTCGCAAGGAGAGTTTATGCGGGCGAAGTAAATTTTGGTCCCAACCCAAGCCCAAGCGATCTGGCTGCACTCCGATTTGTTGTCCAGGAGCAAAAAGATCAAATCAGCGCTGATAGGCGAGTGCTGGAGAGGCGCAGAGAGGAGGCCGATGCGTCTAGCAAGAGGCGGGCTGAAAGGTCATCCCACTATTCATCGAGTGTTTAACGCAGGTCGAGATCGCGCACTCAGCCTGGGGCCGATATGCACAATATCACCCGAAACCTGGAGGCAGAGTTTAATGAGGCCGAATTGATGCCCAAAACCAAGGAAGCAGCGATCATGGCCGCGGCAGCATACATTGCCGCGAACGCATCCAACGGCGACGAACACATGCGACACCTGCGAAATTTAGCGCTCGAAGGAGTAAGGGTGCTACAAGGCACGCCTGGCTCAGCACACGGCACGACAACAACCAGAATCGCTCCACCACCGGAACAAGCCAGGCACCCAGCACCAGCGCCAGCCGCCGCGCCTCGGACGCAAGTGGTCGAACCTATCAACGGAGAGCTTCGGCATGGTCTGGCCTAGCATAGAGTCGACCAGGGGCGAGCGCGGCGCGAGGCGGAAACGTTCGGCGGTCCCAGCGATGGACTCTGCGGGGCAGAATGCTTTAGCCTTCTAATCCGTTCCACACCGTTGCCAAAAGGAATCAAACTCAGCGACGGCATAGTCAAATTCAACGGGCTGCAGGATCCCCAAATTTGGCTAGATGACTTCATAACCGCTGTCAAAATCAGCGGCGGATCTAGGGACAACGCCCTTCAATTGTTATCACTGCACCTAAAGGATAACGCAAGGGCATGGTTGAACAATCTCGCCCCAGATAGCATCCGCTCCTGGGAAGAGTTTCGGCAAGCGTTTATCGCAAATTTCCGAGGCACTTCACGACGACCCACATCATTCGAAGAACTCCGCCTATGCGTGCAGAGAACAGGGGAAAACCTGAGATCATACATCTCACGGTGGATTAGCCTCCGGAACACGACAGAAAACATCTCGCCCGAAAGAGCCATCGACGCCTTTCGGGACGACCTCTTTCGACGCGACTTCAAGGAAGAGCTGGGACGCTGCAAGCCTAGAACCATCGACCATCTCATGAGCCTGGCAAACGAGTGGGCTGATGGCGAAGACTCCATCTCGGCCCCCAGAGGCCGCCGTCGGTCAGCAGAACACGACGTCGACGCGAAGGACCAGTTCCACCCCGGATCCCGGAAGAAAGGTCGCCGAAGCCGCTATGACAACGCGGAAAACACAGACATCACTAGTGGAAAACAGGGCATCAGTCCCGGTTCGTATGGGCCTTCAGTCCCGGTTGCGCAACCGGGACTAACCAACCGGGACTGATGCCCTATCTTTAGTCCCGGTTGCTATACAAACCGGGACTAAATAGAGACCACGTGGCAAGGTCCAGGCGCTCGTGGGCGTAGGTCTTTAGTCCCGGTTCGTGTTAAGAACCGGGACTAAAGAGTCCACACGTGGCAGCCTCTGCTGCTTCTTTATTTTTCTGGATTTCAATTGTTATTTAGGGGTTTAGGGTTTAGGGTATATTTGTATTTTGCTCCATTCAATTGTTTGATTCATTTCAAACAAGTTTTCTTATATACTTATTCATACAGCATTACAACATAATATGTAAAACGATACATATATATAATATATTTGGTTCACCGAGCATATACATGCATCCAAGTATATATACAACTTGTTCACACACATAAGATCACGACTTGTGTTTAATTATAAACATTGTCTAATCGAAACCGGCATGAAATTCACCCTTTGGGTTAATGACATGTTCAAGCAGAAATCCGGCTAATTCCTCTTGAATTCCTACTACCCGTTCAGTCGGTGAGAGCCGATTCCGCTTTGCTTCGAACTACGAAGAAGAAGAACAATATGAATATGAATCATCATAACAAAATTGATGCCAATAAAATGAATTTGTCAGTATATTGTTTACTTACTGTTTGAAAATCAATTCCTTCAGTGACCTGCGCACGAAGGTTCTCGCAAGTATAGTATGCACATAGATTAGTCCCCGAAGGCTGCCTCGCACACTTTACGAGAATAGATTTTAGTCAGTGACATATCAAGATTGATATACTTAATGGTATTTGAAACTAGAATTAAAGGGATGTGTGGACCTAGCTCGTACGACTTACCTCGATCTGACGGTAAATTAGCTCAGTTTTCCATTCACCTTTAACTATGCGTATAAACCGTTTCCAAACACTGCCGAGCAAACAAAATGAATAGATGAGTTATAGATGAACGAAAGAGACCGATATAATGCCGTAATGATTGAAATTACCTATCCATCACATCAAGGATGCTTTGGTATTCATTAAGTGGTTTATTCATCGAGTCAAAGATTTGAACCCTTCCATAGTCAGGTTCAATCTTTAGCAAAATCCAGTGGTAACTGCGTGCAAGTTTAATTATGTAAGTTAATAAACTCATCAATTACACTTATAACATCGAGTAAGGAAAAGTAACTGTGTATAAGATAGTAACACTCACCTGATGTTGTACGGAAAGAGTATTCTAGCTCGGTATTCCTGCGTAAGTAGGAACTCTAGCAAGTTATCCTCCGTCTCCTTGCGATTCCTCTGTATCATCGCTCCGTTAACTCGATTTGGATCAATGAATCCAAGTTGGAGGTCATTCCTTTTCTTAGATTCCATACTCTTCATTCTGCATAATAAACAGCGTAGTGAGGAAAATTACATGCAAAGAACGAGTTGAGCTAGAGACTTATAGAAATAATGAATCACTTACAGAACATAGGCACTGATGAGAGATTTGTCGAGCGCGTCTTGATTGAATAGCTGAAAGAATTCATCAAACTCAATATGCACCAAGTCTTGACCTAAGAAATGGTCCTTTGTGATTTGCATAAGGAGAAAATCTTGCGTGCCCTTTGCGGCTTGCAGGTACCACTTATGCAATTTTCGCATTTGTGTTGGTAGATTCATTTCAATCTCAGGTGGGACCAGACTCTTCCCCTTTTCATATTGCCGTGCTATAGGCGCCTTTGGGGTGATATCTTCATGTAGCAATTGAGAAAGAGTCAAACCAGCTTCTTTAGCAAAGTCGGCGGGATTGGGTTGAGCAACACTCCCACCAGCATCACTAGCAAAGACCTTTAGCAGGGAGATTGATTTTTTGGTCTGTGCTCCAAGCTGGGCAACGTCTCTTTTCTCTCTTGCAGTTGCGCTTGTCTTATTAGTTTCTTTTTTTGCATCTACCTGCTTATCCAAACAACGCTTGTAGTCATCTGGCTTACGCAATTCATATTGCAAAGGTTGGGTAAGCATATCAAAGGCCCACTCCTTTTGTTCCAGAGTATATACCTGCTTCGGTGTAGGGGTCGGGCGTAGGGCTGCGAGCTTCCTTTTCACTTTGGCTCTGTCCTCCGCCTCAATTTCTTCAGCAGTCTTCTCGAGAGGAGGAGGCGGCACCGCCTTAGCTATCTTGGCCCGTTTCTTCGGAGAGACATTGCTAGTGGACATAGCAGCGGACTTGCCACAACTCTGGGACTTACGAGTGGGCTGAGGCGGCGGAGGTGGCGGAGGCGGCTGACATTGAGGTGGAGATCGATGTGGACTCGGGGTATGGTGGTAGTCGTCCCTGTCGTCGTCGGGAGGTGGTGAATTGCAAGGACTCGGAGGAGAGGGTGGCCGCCTTGGCGCTGAGCCTGGAAACACGATGTGTTTCTTATCCCAAAGAATTATACCACCCAATACTTCTCCCAGTTTTTCCTCCTCTTCAGGTCCAGCGACGTCAAGAAGGAGGGACTCATACCCCCTTTCAATTGCATCCACCCCGACCTTAGCATAGCCAGGTCAAATCTCACGGCCATGCCAGGTTTGTCCAGGTCCAGATGGCAACACATAGCCAACCGCCACCTTCATCGATATGTTCTTCATGGGATAATGCAGCTCACAGTCTATCTTCTTGGTGATATCATCCACGGGGTAGTGAACCATCGGTACCTCCGTGGAAGCCACGCTGCTTCTCCGCTGAGATCGGTCGCCTGATGCATGTTCTAGGTGTTGCTGATGCTGAGTTGCCCCTTGCGACTTTAATTCCTCCAGTGCCTTTGTCAGCTCGTCGTTCTCTCTGTCCGGCTTGAACGTCCCCTCTTGAACCTCGGCGATTGTCTTGACAAGTGCTCCCAGGGGTTCAGCAATTTGTTTCTTCTCTTCAACTAATTTCCCTGTTCTCTCATCATAGACAGCTCCATGGGCAAGTGCCCAATTTCTTGACCTTCTGGGCCATTGTTCTGTTTCTGGTTCAATGCCTTTTTCTCGTAGGGCGGCCTCTTGCATATCCCACTTAGGCTCGGCCCTTTTGTAGCCGTCTGGACCCAACTTATGGTGATATTTCTTTTTCGCGGCATTTGCCTGATTTTTCTGACTCCTTAGCTTACCCAGCTCTGACTCCTTGTACTCCACAAATCCGTCCCAGTGATCCCGCAGGAACTCATTGGGGCCAGTAAATTCTGGAGCTTGTCGATCGGCGTTGAGATAGGCGTTCCATAACCTCTTCTTGTGGTTATTGAACTGTGCAGCCATCTTCTTGAGAGCCCACTCCCTGACTTTCTCCTTCTGTTGCTCTGCTTCTTCCAGGGACTCGGTGACCGACAGATTGAAATGTGGAATGAGGGAATCCCAAAGTCTATCTTTCAAGACCTTGGTGACATAGTTGACCGCTGCACCCTCTTCTGGCTCTGGCTGTGCTGGCTCTCCTTTTGCCGCCTTGGGCTTATACCAATAGTGAATGCTTATCGGCACCATGTCCCTGACAAGACATCCACATTGATGTGTGAACGCATTTGCGACACTCTTGGGTTCCAACGGTTCGCCTTCACTTGAGAGACGCCCAATCGTGTAATGCTGATTCGATGCCAGCCGTTTGGCCGGGCCTCGCTTCTTTCTAGAAGATTCAGAGGTCTAAAATAAGAAAACACTCTTTAATATATATACCACATAATGCATCGTTATCTACTGATTCATGAATAGAGCTAGTCTTCATATATATATATACCTCGCCGGACCGTTTTATTAAGTCACATCCAGTCCCTTGTGAGCCGTCCTCGCAATGATCATTTTCTGATTCATGCGGCTGCTCCTCCTCCATTCCGTCACCCGACTCGTTCAAAAATTCTGAGCCGTCTCCTTCTGCACGGGTGGTACCCTCTCCTTGTGCACGGGTGCCACCCTCTCCTATAATATTCAATATCACTTCTTCACCTTCTCTTCCGGCGCCGAAATCCATAACTGAAATCCATAACATATATTCACTTTCTAACTCTATATATCTAACATTTCTATTTCTAATAGCATTTCTATTTCTAACATAAAATCTAACTATTTTTCTAACATAAAATCTAACATAAAATCTAACATAAAATCTAACATAAAATCTAGCATTTTACTAACTAACATAAATAACTTATTTTCTAACATAAATAGCATTTCTATTATCTAACATAAATAGCATTTCTATTATCTAACCTAAATAGCATTTCTATTATCTAACCTAAATAGCATTTCTATTACTATTACTAATAGTAATTGCATTTTACTAACTAACATAAATAACTTATTTTCTAACATAAAATCTAACTAATAGTAATTGCATTTTACTAACTAACATAAATAACTTATTTTCTAACATAAAATCTAACTATTTTTCTAACATACAAAATCTAACATAAAATATGCATTTTACTAATACTACATTTTTCAAACATAAAATCTAACTATTTTTCTAAATGTTTCTAACTTATTTTCTAACTACATTTTTCTAATATGAAATCTAACTATTTTTCTAACATAAAATCTAACTATTTTTCTAACTACAAAATCTAACATAAAATATGCATTTTACTAATACTACATTTTTCAAACATAAAATCTAACTATTTTTCTAAATGTTTCTAACTTATTTTCTAACTACATTTTTCTAATATAAAATCTAACTATTTTTCTAACATAAAATCTAACTATTTTTCTAAATGTTATTTTGCAATTTTTTTTTGCAGGCCGGCCGGCCGGCGGGGTGCTGCGGGCATACCTGCGCGCGGGGGCGTCTCGATCGGGCGGCTCGGGGGCCCGGCGGCGGCGGCTCAGGCGGCACGCGGCGGCGGCGGCTCGGGCGGCCGGACGGCGCGCGGCGGCGCGCGCACGGCTAGGGCTTGGGCGGCGCGCGGCGGCCGCTAGGGCGCGGCGGCGCGTCGCGGACGTCTCCGGCGCGGCGGTGGCGGCTCGGCGGTCACGGCGGGCGGCGACCGCAACGTTGCAGACGTCGACTCCTCCGCGCGGCGATTCGGGAAACTGCTAAGTGTTGGGAGAAGAAGATGGGGGCGGCGCGGCGTATATATACCCCCCCCTTTAGTCCCGGTTGGTGGCTTCAACCGGGACTAAAGGGGGGTCTTTAGTCCCGGTTGGTATTACCAACCGGGACTAAAGACTTCCGGCGGTTCGCGCCCAGAGCCCAGACCTTTAGTCCCGGTTGGTTAAACGAACCGGGACTAAAGGTGTAATAAATGGGCGCCAATGCACAGATTTTTTCAGATTTCATTTGAAAATATGAATTTTGAATTTCAAATTGAATAACTTCTGCATATTTTAGAATTTGATAAAACTTTGAATATGAAAAGTGTTTGTAATTAAATAACTAATTCAAAACTATTTTATATTTTCAAAATCAATTATTCTAACTATTCAAAACAATTAACTATTTTGCCATTTTCTATTAAAACAATATTGATTAAAATTCTTTTTGCATATTTTAGAATTTGATAAAACTTTGAATATGAAAAGTGTTTGAAATTGAATAACTAATTCAAATCTATTTTCTATTTTCAAAATCAATTATTCAAACTATTCAAACAATTAACTATTTTGCCATTTTCTATTAAAACAATATTGATTAAAATTCTTTTAGCATATTTTAGAATTTGATAAAACTTTGAATATGAAAAGTGTTTCAAATTGAATAACTAATTCAAAAGTATTTTCTTTTTCAAAATCAATTATTCTAACTATTCAAACAATTAACTATTTTGCCATTTTCAATTAAAACAATATTGATTAAAATTCTTTTAGCATATTTTAGAATTTGATAAAACTTTGAATTTGAAAAGTGTTTGAAATTGAATAACTAATTCAAAAATATTTTCTATTTTCAAAATCAATTATTCTAACTATTCAAACAATTAACTATTTTGCTATTTTCAATTAAAACGATATTGATTAAAATTCTTTTTGCATATTTTAGAATCTGACAAAACTTGGAATATAAAAAGTGTTCGAATTTGAATAACTAACCCAAAATCATACATTTACATCAAAGGTTTAATACATTATTACACATCACCAACATCCCCATCTAGTGTTGGGGTTTCCTTCTGCACCGTAACCATGGAGTATCTTCTTTGTTTAAGAGGAGGGTTGGGTCAGTGTTCACTCTGAAGAGCGGAATTTCATCAAACTTGTTATAATCTTCTGACATATCTGTCTTGTCTTCCACTCCCACGATGATTCTTTTCCCTGAGAGAACAATGTGTCGCTTTGGCTCATCATGTGATGTATTCGTTTTCTTATCTTTTCTCTTTCTCGGTTTTGTAGACATGTCCTTCACATAGAAAACCTGAACGACATCATTGGCTAGGACGAATGGTTCGTCCATGTACGCAAGATTGTTGAGATCCACTGTTGTCATGCCGTACTTTTGGTCTACAACTACCCCGCCTCCTGTCAGCTTGACCCATTTGCACCGAAACAAAGGGACCTTAAAAGACGGTCCATAGTCAAGTTCCCATATCTCCTCTATGTAACCATAATATGTGTCCTTTGTCCCATTGTCGTGTAATGCATCAAAGCGGACACCACTGTTTTGATTGGTGCTCTTTTTATCTTGGGCGACCGTGTAAAATGTATTCCCATTTATCTCGTAACCCTGGAAAGTCAATATAGTTGAAGATGGTTTCTTGGCCAACATGGACAGCTCATATCCAACAGTGGCGTCATTTATGAGAAGTATTTGCAACCAACCACCAAAAGTCGCCATGTGCAACTTTGTAATCCAGGAGTTTGACTGCCCAGGGTTTTCCAAGCGTACAATATTCTTGTGTCGCTCCATATACGGCTCCACCAACATAGAATTTCGTAAAACTGTGTAGTGTGCTTCACTCAAAGAATGTCCGTCCATACAGTATGCTGATTTCATTCCTAGCGTGTCTTTTCCACTTAGTCTCCCCTCATGCCGCGATTGAGGAAGACCAATCGGGTTCAGGTCAGGAACAAAGTCAACACAAAACTCAATGACCTCCTCTGTTAGATAGCCCTTGGAGATGCTTCCTTCTGGCCTAGCACGGTTATGCACGTATTTCTTTAAGACTCCCATGAACCTCTCAAAGGGGAACATATTGTGCAGAAATACTGGACCGAGAATGGTAATCTCTTCGACTAGGTGAACTAAGAGATGCGTCATAATATTGAAGAAGGACGGTGGGAACACCAACTCGAAGCTGACAAGACATTGGGCCACATCATTCTGTAACCGTTGTAGATCTTCTGGATTGATTACCTTCTGCAAAATTGCATTGAGGAATGCACATAGCTTCACAATCGGTACTCGAACATTTTCCGGTAGAATCCCCCTCAGTGCAACCGGAAGCAATTGCGTCATAAGCACGTGACAGTCATGAGACTTTAGGTTTTGGAATTTTTTCTCGGCCATATTTATTATTCCCTTTATATTTGACGAGAATCCAGATGGGACCTTGATACTGCTCAGGCATTCAAAAAAGATTTCCTTCTCTTCTTTGGTAAGAGCGTAGCTCGCAGGACCCTTAGAATCCTCCGGATGCATGCCGTCTCTTCTTTTCATACGGTGCTGGTCCTCCCGTGCTTCTGGTGTATCTTTTGTCTTCCCATACAAGCCCAAGAATCCTAGTAGGTTCACGCAAACATTCTTCGTCACGTGCATCACGTCGATTGCAGAGCGGACCTCTAGGAATTTCCAATACTCAAGCTCCCAAAATATAGATTTCTTCTTCCACATGGGTGCATGTCCGCTAGCGTCATTCGGAACAGACAGACTGCCAGGACCCTTTCCAAAGATTACTTCTAAATCTTTGACCATATCAAATATATCATCACCAGTATGGCGTTTAGGCTTGCCCCGGACTTCTGCCTCGCCCTTGAAATGCTTGCCTTTTTTCTTCAATTGATGTTTGGGCGAAAGAAATCGACGATGCCCGAGATACACCACCTTCTTACTTTTATCCAAATATATACTATCGATCTCACCTAAACAGTGAGTGCATGCATTGTATCCCTTGTTTGTCTGTCCTGAAAGGTTACTAAGAGCAGGCCAATCATTGATGGTCACGAACAGCAACGCTCGTAGATTAAATTCCTCTTGTTTGTACTCATCCCACACACGAACACCTTCAGTCTACCACAGCTGTAAAAGTTCATCAACTAATGGCCTTAGATACACATCAATGTCATTACCGGGTTGCTTCGGGCCTTGGATAAGCACTGGCATCATAATAAACTTTCGCTTCATGCATAACCAAGGAGGAAGGTTATATATACATAGAGTCACGGGCCAGGTGCTATGACTGCAGCTCTGCTCCCCAAAAGGATTCATGCCATCTGTACTTAGACCAAACCTCATGTTGCGTGCGTCTTCCGTAAACTCCGAGAAATCTCTATCGATTTTTCTCCACTGCGACCCATCAGCGGGGTGTCTCAACATCTCGTCACTCTTACGGTCTTCTTTGTGCCACCTCAACAACTTGGCATGCTCTTTGTTTCTGAACAAACGTTTCAACTGTGGTATTATAGGTGCATACCACATCACCTTGGCAGGAACCCTCTTCCTGGGGCGCTCGCCCTCAACATCACCAGGGTCATCTCGCCTGATCTTATACCGAAATGCACTGCACACCGGGCATGCATTCAAATTCTCATACTCACCGCGGTAGAGAATACAGTCATTAATGCATGCATGTATCTTCTGCACCTCCAATCCTAGAGGGCAGACAATCTTCTTTGTTTCATACGTACTGGCGGGCAATTCGTTATCCTTTGGAAGCATCTTCTTCATAATTTTCAGCAACTTCTCAAATCCCTTGTCAGATAAACCACTCTCTGCTTTCCATTGCAGCAATTCCAGCGTGCTTCCTAGCTTTTTCTGGCCATCTTCGCAATTTGGGTACAAATCCTTTTTGTGATCATCTAACATGCGTTCCAACTTCTCCCTCTCCTTTTCACTTTCACAGTCAATCTGTGCATCAACAATGACCTGACCAAGATCATCAGCGGGCATATCTGATGCCCGTTCTTCACCTTCTTCTTCTTCATTATCTTCCATTGCGGTATCGGTGGTTTCAGGGAACTCAGGATAGTTGTCATCATTCTCTTCTTCATCGTTGTCTTCCATCATAACCCCTCTCTCCCCATGCTTGGTCCAACAATTATAGCCGGACATGAAACCGAACCGAAACAGGTGGATGTGAAGGGTCTTTGTGGAGGGGTAATCCTTCTCATTTCGACAACCACCGCATGGACAACACATAAAACCATTCCGCTTGGTTGCCTCAGCCACCTTGAGAAAAGAATGCACGCCTTTAATGAAATCTCCAGAGCGTCGATCGGCGTACATCCATGCTCGGCTCATCTGCATTATATAAGTACATATCAAACGCAAATCAAATATACAATTTCTATTTCTATCTCTAATTTTAGTTTGATAAGTAAGAATAAGTTAACAAAACTTTAGTCCCGGCTGGTGGGTACTTCTATCGGTATTTCTATCTCTATTTCTATCGGTATTTCTATTTTTCTATCTCTATCTCTATTTCTATTTCTATGTTAGCTATGTCTACTTCTATTTTTATTTTTAATTCTAACATTTCTATTTCTAATAAAATCTAACATAAATAAAATCTATATAGCATTTCTATTTTTACCTCTATCGGTATTTCTATCTCTATTTCTATCGGTATTTCTATTTTTCTATCTCTATCTCTATTTCTATTTCTATGTTAGCTATGTCTACTTCTATTTTTATTTTTAATTCTAACATTTCTATTTCTAATAGCATTTCTATTTCTAATAAAATCTAACATAAATAAAATCTATATAGCATTTCTATTTTTACCTCTATCGGTATTTCTATCTCTATTTCTATCGGTATTTCTATTTTTCTATCTCTATCTCTATTTCTATTTTTATGTTAGCTATGTCTACTTCTATTTTTATTTTTAATTCTAACATTTCTATTTCTAATAGCATTTCTATTTCTAATAAAATCAAACATAAATAAAATCTATATAGCATTTCTATTTTTACCTCTATCTTCACCTATTTGTACACGTAATCATATAAACATCTAATAATTGCTCCCATAAAAAAATCACAAATCTCTCTACTTCTAGAGCAATAAATGAGCTAAATTACCAATGAAAGACAAAAGCACAAAATTCCTCACCTTTTAGTCCACTTAGATTGAAGTGGGGACATCAATTTGTGACAAAAAATGGTGATCAAAGAGGATGAACTCGAGTTGCATGAAGAACACTGAGAGTGGAGAGGGGGAGTGCCTGGCTCGGGGAGGAAGAAGGAGCTGCTTTATACAGGGAAGTCATTAGTCCCGGTTTGTAATACCAACCGGGACTAAAGGCTGTCTCTTTAGTCCCGGTTGGTGTTACCATCCGGGACTAATGAGTCTGACAACGGTCGGATTCGACCCCAGAGTCATTAGTCCCGGTTCATATTACGAACCGGGACTATAGGTTCAAAACGAACCGGGACTAATGAGTTCTGCGGTCTGGCGGCCGAAAAAGCGGTGGGGCCCAGGGCATCAGTCCCGGTTCAGACAGCAACCGGGACTAATGCCCTGGAATATTAGGCCGGTTTTCTACTAGTGCATGGTAGCAGCAGGCTACGTGCACGAGGACCGCGACGACAATCGCGACTTACCGTGACGAGGAAACAATTACTACGGCAGTAGCAGTCGTGATTCGAAACCCATCAAGGAGTGGCGTCGGCGACAACCATAGCTGTCGGCAGAGGAGATGCTTGATAGCGGATGCCCAAGGCATACGTACCTCGATAAGGACGGAGTACGAAAACCTGCACATCTCCTCATCGAGTGCAGGGAATTCCTTCGCCTCAACCGGGCACTTCAGGAGAGGATGAACACCGAGCAACCAGTGGCAGGGGCGATAGCTTACAACGCTCCACCGCCACCACCGAACCCACCAGCAAACGTCGTACAGCAAAGCCACCAGGCCGCCACGATCCAGCAAGTCGAGCAGCGACAGCCGGCAAACGAAGAAGAAGAGTTCCCGCCGCCAAGAGGTTTCGTGCCCATGATCCAGAGGGGGCGCCCGACGAATAAAGTACAGCGAAAACGCGCAAGGGAAGTGTTCCACGCCGAGCACGCACCACCGGCCGCTCCCGAATACCTGAACTGGTCCGAACATCCAATCGGTTTCGACCGGTCAGATCATCCACCAAAGATCCCACGCCCAGGACACCATGCTTTGGTTCTTGAGGCGCAAATAGGGGGTTTCACCTCGAAAAAGGTGTTCATGGACGGAGGCAGCAGCTTGAACCTCATCTACGCAGACACACTGCGAAAGATCAAGATCCCACTAAATAATCTCCTGCCAACGGAGACTTCCTTCCACGGAATCATCCCAGGGAAGCCGACGTATCCATTGGGAGCGATACATCTCGATGTCATCTTCAGCACTCCAGCAAACTTCAGAAAGGAGAAGATCGAATTCGAGGTGGTCGACTGGCCCTCGCAGTACCATGCTATCCTCGGGCGACCAGCGTTCGCTCGATTCATGGCGGTACCCCACTACGCCTACCTCAAGCTGCGGATGCCCGCAAACAGAGGACCACTAACGATCAGCGGCAGTTTCGCACGTTCAGAAAACTGCGACAAGGACTTCAACAGCATGTCCCAGACCTTCGGGGTGCATGAAGAACTGCACCACATTCGGGAGGCCACCGTCATGGACATCGATCCACCGGCGCAGCAGAACGCCCCAGAGCTGTCTTTCGATGCCACAAAAGACACCCGAGAGCACCAGATCCACCCGACTGACCCAACTAAGACGGCGCGGGTGTTGAACTCTCTCTCTTCCGCATAGGAAAGCGCGCTCGTCGAGTTCCCCCGTGAGCACTGGAGGATGTTTGCCTGGTGCCCAGCTGACATGCCAGGCATCCCCAGGGAACTCGCCGAGCATGAGCTTAAGATATTTCCAAACGCGAAACCGGTCAAGCAGTCTATGCGACGGTACAATCCAGAGAAGGCCAAGTCGATGGGCGAAGAAATCAATCGCCTCCTCGAAGCCAAGTTCATCAGAGAGATCAAGGAAGCCACGTGGCTCTCGCCACCGGTCATGGTGGAGAAGAAGGACACGAAGATCTACAGGATGTGCATCGATTTCACAGCCTTAAACAAACACTGCCCGAAGGATTACTTCCCCCTGCCCCGAATCGACCAGATCATCGATTCCACAGCAGGATGCGAGCGCCTCTCGTTCCTCGACGCGTACTCCGGGTATAATCAGATACGGCTGAAGGTGGAAGACAAAGACAAGACGGCGTTCATCACCCCGCACGGGGTATACTGCTACATGACGATGCCCTTCGGACTCAAGAACGCCGGAGCCACCTATCAACGGTGTATGCAGGCGTGCCTGAAGGAACAAATCGGCCGCAACATCGAAGTTTATGTCGACGACATTGTCATCAAGACCGCGAAAGCAGACAGCTTGCTCGACGATCTTCGAGAAACCTTCGCTAACCTCGACAAATATAGCATCAAGCTTAACCTGAAGAAGTGCTCTTTCGGGGTACCCACTGGCCAACTGCTGGGCTATCTAATCTCCGAGAGAGGGATCGAAGGCAACCCAGAGAAGATACAGGCCATCATCAACATGCAGCCTCCGAAGACGCTTCGACACGTCCAGCAGTTGACAGGTCGACTCGCAGCGCTTAGCCGCTTCATCAGCAAGCTTGGCGAAAAAGCGCTCCCTTTTTATCGGCTGCTCCGGAAAACAGACAACTTCACGTGGACCGAAGAGGCGCAATTCGCGTTCGAAGATCTCAAGCGCCGTCTATCAACCTCCCCAGTTCTCGTCACACCTCGAGAAAAAGAGCCCATGTTGCTATACATTGCGGCTACTAATCAAGTCGTCAGTTCAGCGCTTGTGGTCGAACGCGCAGAAGAGGGCAAAGAGCACGGCGTACAGAGACCCGTGTCAGAAGTTGGCATACGCCATATCAGAAGTTTTATCCCCATTATCAGAAGTTGGCATACGCCATATACCTGAGCGAAGTTTTATCGCCGACCAAGCAAAGATATCCCCATTATCAGAAGTTGGCATACGCCATATACATGACGGGGAAGAAACTGCCACACTATTTCGAGTGTCACTCCATCATAGTGGTGGCCTCGAATCCAGTCTCCAGCATCCTCAATAACCCAGACGCCACAGGACGTGTGTCGCTATGGGGAATCATGCTAGGACCCTGGGAAATCACGTACCAGCGCCAATCCGCGATCAAGTCACAGGTCCTACCGGATTTCATAGCCGAGTGGACAGAAGCTTAGATGCCCAAGCTCCCAGACCTGTCGAACAGCTAGACCATCTTCATCGATGGGTCCAAGCGGGTTTCGGGGGCAGGGGCAGGAGTGGTCCTGGTGTCACCGCAAGGGGACAGGATGCGCTACGTCCTCCGCATGCGCTTCCCGAATCCCTCCAACAACGAGGCGGAATACGAAGCCGTCCTTCACGGTATGCGCATGGCGAAGGCCTGCGGGGCCACCCGCATCAAGATTCATGGGGACTCGAACCTCATCGCCCAGCAAGTCATGAAAGAGTGCGACGCAACCTGCGCGAACATGATCGCATATCGCGCCATGTACGACAAACTCGAAGGCGAATTCGAGGGCTGCGAAGTAACGCACATCGGCAGGGAAAGCAACGAGGAGGCAGACAACCTGGCCAACGTCGGCTCAAGGTGCCTCCCAATACCGCCCGGAGTCTTCTTCGAAGAGATATTCGAACGCTCCGTCAAGATCAAGCCAGCAACTGACCCAGCGTTAGCAACACGTCCGGGGGCCCGGTCGGTCAATACCGCTCCGGCAGCAGGAGCAGCAGACCTCCCGAAGGATGCAGCCGCGGTCATGCTCGTCGAAGCAACATGGACAAGACCATACTTGGCATACCTAACGCGGGGCGAGCTCCCAGAAGATCCCATCCATCGCCGACAAGTCATGCGGCGCTCCAAGGCCTTCACGATAATCAACGGGGAACTCTACAAGCGCAGCACCACAGGAGTGCTCCAACGGTGCGTAGCGCAGGAAGATGGGGTTGCTCTCCTTCGGGAAATCCACGAAGGAACCTGTGGACACCACGCTTGCAGTCGAACCCTCGTGGCCAAGGCTTTTCGATCCGGATTCTACTGGCTATCCGCCCTCTACGATGCCAGGAACATCGTCCAGCACTGCGAAGCATGCCAGTTATTCGCCACCAAGCCGCACGCGCCGGCGTCCGAACTGCACACCATCCCTGTGGCCTGGCCCTTCGCACAATGGGGGCTCGATCAAGTGGGGCCTCTCCCCAAGTCATCCAGAGGAGGTCATACCTACCTTCTAGTCGCGGTGGACAAGTTTTCCAAGTGGATAGAGGCTGTTCCGGTCACCAATCAAGAGGCGACCACGGCAGTCAAATTCTTCGAGTCCATCGTCTACCGATACGGCGTCCCGAACAGCATCATCACCGACAACGGCACCAACTTCACTTCGGGCGAATTCCAGGACTTCGCCAAAAACCTCGGCATCAAGCTCAAGTACGCTTCGGTGGCGCATCCCAAGTCTAATGGATAAGTTGAAAAAGCCAACGGACTTGTATGCGGAGGCCTGAAGAAGCGACTGCTTTGACCCCTCAAGCGCGCAGCAGGCGCCTGGGTCGAGGAACTGCCGTCGGTGCTATGGAGCCTGCGAACAACGCCCAACTCCTCGACAGGCTACACACCCTTCTTCTTGCTTTTCGGAGCAGAAGCAGTGCTACCCACGGACGTACGCTACAGCGCGCCACGCGTCGTCGCCTACGTCGAGTAAGATGCGGACAAGGCGTTAGCAGACGCCCAAGACCTGCTGGACGAAGCTCGAGATGTCGCCCTCGTTCGATCGGCGGTCTACCAGCAGAGCCTCCGCAACTACCACAGTAGACGGGTACGCGGACGCTCTTTCGAGCCGGGCGACCTTGTGCTCCGACTCAAGCAGACAAGCACATCAAAGCTGGAGCCACCATGGGAAGGCCCGTATCTTGTCCACGAGGTCATCCCGGGAGGAGCATATCGCCTACGCAACCCGAAGACGGGGAAAGACGTAGAAAACCCATAGAACACCGTGCAATTGCGCCGTTTCTGTCCTTAGCTAGCAAAGCTGTCTCCTCTACCCCCTCTAATATGTAATCAAGTGTCGGCAGCAGTCCGCACCCAACATTGTGCCTTCGGCACCAAGCAATAAAGTTCAAATTCCCCGTCCTATAATTCAACATCTGTGCACGCTCGGGGGCTTGGCCTTTTGACCCACGCTCGGGGGCTTCGCCTACGCTCGGGGGCTCCGCCTACGCTCGGGGCTTGGCCTTTCGACCCACGCTCGGGGGCTTAGTCCGTCGACCCACGCTCGGGGGCTTAGTCCGTCGACCCACGCTCGGGGGCTCCGCCTACGCTCGGGGGCTTGGCCTTTTGACCCACGCTCGGGGGCTTGGCCTTTCGACCCACGCTCGGGGGCTTAGTCCGTCGACCCACGCTCAGGGGCTTCGCCCACGCTCGGGGGCTTGGCCTTTCAACCCACGCTCGGGGGGCTCCGCCTACGCTCGGGGGCTTGGCCTTTCGACCCACGCTCGGGGGCTTAGTCCGTCGACCCACGCTCGGGGGCTTCGCCCACGCTCGTGGGCTTGGCCCTTCGACCCATGCTCGGGGGCTTAGTCCGTCGACCCACGCTCGGGGGCTTCGCCTACGCTCGGGGGCTTAGTCCGTCGACCCACGCTCGGGGACTTCGCCCACGCTCGGGGGCTGCGCTCTCTCGACCTATGTTCGAGGGCTGCGTTCTCTCGACCTATGTTTGGGGACTTTTCGCCCTCCTAACCTACGCTCGAGATCTCCGCCTTTTCGCCACAGACGAATGCGACGCGTATATACAATACATACACAGAGTGAAGGTACAGACACAGCCACAGGGCTAGTTCATGGTGCCGCGGCACCCTGGTTCGCTCTCTGCCGATCACTTTCGACGATAATCTGTCGAGCGATGCAGTCGCCAGTGCCTCTACAAGCAGCGTAGTGGTGCTCCATGTTATAGCGACCACTGGGCGATGAAGGAAGAGTCTTCAGAAGCTCCAGGTCGATCTCAGGGTAGTGAGCATGCACGAAGGCAAGTGCGACCATAGCCCCGGAGCGCAAGTGCTCCCGGACGAAGGAATACACAGCATTGCCATTGTCGAATCGATCGAGCAACGCCGGCAAGCCTTCGGGCTGATCGTTCAGAGGGAACATCACCAGGTGCACTAGTGCGAGGGCGCTTCGAGTCATCTCAGACAATACCCCAGCTTGAGCAATCCTGTCTTGAAGAAGTGTCAGCTTCATCGCTTTCGACCGATCAGCCCAGAAGTTATCAGCAACCGAATTGGCGTGCGTTTGGGCAGCAACAAGATGCGCATTCACGCGCCGAGCTTCGGTGGCACTGTCGAGGCACACGTCTGCGAAAAGAAACCGAAGATCAAATCTTGCACGCCCAAGTTACAATACACAGCGAAAGAGGTCTAGAGACTCACACTTCAGAAATTTCCCAAGACTCTTGATCTCCTCGAGAAGAAATTTCTCGCAGTCCGCAGCATGTGACGCCTTCGACAGAGCGACGTCGACCTTGGCAGTAACCACCTTCAGTTGACGCTGAGTATTCTGGAGTTGGTCACGCAACGATCGAATCAGCGATAATTCGCCTGAGGAAGGAATTCTTCGCTCAATGGCACCAGAAGTACTGCTAACCGTTTCGTACGAAACAGGCCAAGTCCCAGAAATCAGCGAAGGACCCTGCACGAGGAGTCGAGCATCACATACAAGCATTCGGCAGCTAAATGACAAGCAGATAAACATAACAAAGGAGCAATTCTTACACCAGAAAGAAGTCCTAGTCAGGATCATTGCCCTCGGCATAAGACCATGAAAGCTAATTACAAGTGGGCGAGAAGCATTGCTCGCACTACGCTGAACTACCAGCCTTGCTAGACGGTGCGCCGGATGCGCCACGCCTCCGAGCCCTCGCCGCTGCACGCTTCTCGTTCCTCTCGGCCAGAAAACTCGTCATTCGGGCAGCCAGTTCACGAGCACGGGCAACATAAGTCTTGGCGGACTTGTCGCGTCCGTCCTTGTCTTTCGGGTACGTGCTCGTGACCTTGTCAGCGTCGAACTCCACGTCGTGCATCATCATCATGGAGAAGACAGACTCGGAGCCAATAGTTACCTGTCGGCGTACCGCGGCAAGTAAAGGATCTTCGCCGTCCGCCTTCACTGCCAGAGCTTCGAGGATCCCCGCCATAGTGTCGCTGGTCGAGTCGGGTACAGACGTATCCCGAACGCGAACAAGTGTCGACCGCACCCGCGCTAGGAGGTTAGCAACCTCTCGACTCAGGCGTTCGACGATGCCGACACTGGATTCGATTCCAGCGGGTTCCTTCATAGCTCCGGCATCTAATTCGGCAACAGCTACAAGTGAGAGCAGACCACCAGGTCAACAATGGGACTGTTCGGCATGAAAAGTAATCCAGATAAAGCTCGAGAACTCACCACGCAAGGCACCAAGCAAAGTTTGCAGGCGCTGGTGTAGTTCTCCTTCTCTTGTTTCGGCGTCCAGGCGGCTTTTCTTCGCGCGCTCTTGAGCTTCAGACGATTCGACCTTCAGTCGGGCGATTTCGTCGTTCAGCTTGCTACTCGTGTGATGGCGCCATAAAAGAGCTGTGGCGTGTAGTTGACGTGGGAGCAGTAAGTCCTTGTGCGTGGTGAATAACCAGCCCGTTGGGAACCCCAAGAGGAAGGTATGATGAGTGTAGCAGCAAGTTTTCCCTCAATTAAGAAACCAAGGTTTATCGAACAGGAGAAGAGAGACGATGATGACTGAAGGTGTTGTGGAACCTGCACACACACAAACAAATACTTTGTTCCCAACTTGCGATGAGGTTGTCAATCTCACCGGTTTGCTTGAAACAAAGGTTATGAGTGTGTCGAGTGGAAAACAGTAAAGTATATGCGAGTAAAGTAAACAGTGCGGGAAAAGTAAACAGGTGATTGCAATATGATTAAAATAGGACCGGGGTCCACAGTTCACTAGTGGTGTCTCTCCATAGATAAACTAACATGCTGGGTAAATAAATTACAGTTGGGCAATTGATAGAATAAAGATAACGTGATATGTCAAGAAGATCACTATGAGATTTACTCTGGGCATTACAACAAAATACATAGACCGCCATCCAACTGCATCTATGACTAATAATCCACCCCCGGGGATATCAATCCGAACACCCTAGAAGTATTAAGTTGCGAACAACAGATAATTGCATTAAGCAAAGTGTGTAATGTAAACAAAGCATATGCCCTTGAGCATACGAATGTTGTTTTCTCCCTAGTAGCAACAGCACATCTACCACCTTAGAGGTTTCTGTCACTCCCCCAGGTGAAATAGAGACATGAACCCACTATCGAGCATAAATACCCCCTCTTGGAGTCACTAGCAACTACTCGGCCAAGATAGCTACTAACAACGGAGAGCATGCAAGATCATAAACAATATAGAGATAACAAAAGATATAATTCAGTACAGCAACTTAATCATAAACACCAATATTCATCGGATCCCAACAAACCAACATCATAGAATTACATAACGGTGATCTCAATCATGTAGGGCAGCTCATGAGATCTAAAAATGAAGCACATGGTGGAGAAGACAACCATCTAGCTACTGCTATGGACCCATAGTCCAAGGTAGACTACTCACTCATCGCTACGGACGCAAGCATGGCGATGAAGAAAACCTCCGGTGGTGATTCCCCTCTCCGGCAGGGTGCCGGGAAGAGCTTCTAGACCCTCCCGATCTTCGGGTCGACGGTGGCGGCGGATCGCGATGTATTCTGGAAAACTGATCGGGCCCTTAGGTTTTTCTCGTCGGGGGGTCTTTATAGGCGAAGGGGCGTCGTCAGAGGTGGAGCCAGGCTCCCTCACACAGGGGTGGCGCGGCCAGGGGCCAGGCCGCGCCGGCCTTGTGTGTGGGGCCCTGGTGGCCCCTCTCCGTCTCTCCTTCGGATGTCTGGAAGCTTCCGGGTAAAATAAGACTTCAGGAACTTGTTTCGTCCAATTCCGAGAATATTTCCTGTGTATCACTTCTGAAACACAAAAACAGCAGAAAACAGGAAACTGGCACTGTGGCACTTCGTTAATAGGTTAGTTCCGGAAAATGCATAAAAGTGCCACTAAGTGTAACGAAACAATAGGCAAATGGTGTAAAAACAAGCATGGAGCATAAAAAATTATAGATACGTTTGAGACGTATCACAGCTTAGTGACTTTAGCCTTCAAACCCGAATTCTCAGGTGCAAGGTTGTCCAGCTGAGATTTCAGAGAAGTCTTGTCAGCAGTAGCCTGAGCTCCGATCCCTAAACATTAAAAGGGTGTCGTCAGAAAAAGAAGCGTCATATCATACACAAAGCAAAATTTTACAAGTAAGGTGGCAGTACTCACGACGAGTTTCGTCGAGCTGCTCGGACAGCTTTCGGTTCTCTTCCTCTAAGGCGAAGAAGCTCCTACAAACCTTCGACAGGTCCCTAACAACAGGCTAAAGAAGGCAAGGCAAAATTTTAACCTTTGAGTCATGGTTTAGAGGGCAAGCCTAAGTGTAAACACTTAGACTCACCCTCGGGGGCTACTAATGGTAAAAAACGCGAAGCGCAAGCGGAAAATCTTCGAACTTACATGATTGCTAGGACCGGAAGGCCCGTCAGACGAGGAGACAAGCACGAACTCGTGTTCCGTCGCCTTCTTCTTGGAAGAGGTCGAAGGCTTCGTCAGAGCGGCTTCGGGGGCGGCAACGTCGGCAGCCTTCTCCTGTGAGTCTGCGGTTTGTTCGAGGGCGTCATCGTGGGGTCGGACCTGGTATTGGTCTTGATCCCCCGGACAGGTTGACGTTTCCTCGGTAGAAGATCTGAAACAAGCATCAATGTCAGAATCGGACAATCAAGTTGAAACAAGACCACAAGATGCGCGAAGGAAAACTTACGATGCGTCGATCCCTAACTTCGGAAGGGTTTTCCTCTCTGTTCGAGGAGGAGGACGGCGGCTCAAGGGCGAAGCGGGGATCGCACTGTTGCCGTCATCACCCGAAGTAAAATGGGTGTCATCGAGGTCTTCCAAGTCTTCGACAACGTCCGCAATTTGTTGTCTCTTCGGGGCCCTCGGAGGTGATGGAGCGGTAGAGGTCGATCCCTCCGGTACTTCGGCAAAGTCACGCCCCGGATATTCGCCCATCTCGGGCTGGGGCGGATAGCATCGAGCTATGTCAATCACCTGCACAGGGACGTGGACTGCATTCGATACTGGCCGATTCGGCTAAGAAATAAGGAAGGCATTCGATTAAGATCAAGATCGTACCTCGGTGCGGGGAAAGGCCTTGCTGAAGGCTACGGCGCCGAAGATTTTCGGCACGGGATCCTTCTTCTTGATGTTCGTGACGGTGCGTACGCACTCGTCGATCTCAGCCTCGTGCAGCTCATCCTGGGAGATGCGGGTCGAATCTCGGCGATCGCTGTAATCCCACATGCAGTGGGCTCGAGCAGCGAGCGGCTGGATTCGACGTTCGATGAAAGTTCGGATGAGCTGGATCCCCGAAAGCTCCTTCTTCGGAATAGCTCGAAGTTGTTGGATCTTCTCCATCATTGGCTCCGTAATCTTCAGCTCCTCGTCCGAAAGGTCGTGTCTCCAGGATACGCGAGGTCGAAGAACGCCGGTGGGATAGAATTCTTCGAGTCCGAAGTTTTCGCCGTTGGAGGATTTGTCCTTGGCGTAGTACCACTTCGTCCTCCACCCGGGATTGTTTTCGGGCATTTGGAGGTTAAAATACTCGACGTCTGGGCGCACTTGGACGCCGAAACCGCCGGTTTGATATGGCAGAGGGTGCCAAATCACGAAGATTCGGCGCCACAGTGCCCAGTGGGGTTCGATCCCCAGGAAGCACTCACAAAGCGTGATAAAGCACGTAATGTGAAGGATAGAATTGGGATTCAGGTCGTGGAGCTGAATCCCGTAAGCAAAAAGAAGACCGCGGAGGAAAGGATGCGGGGGAAAAGACAAACCCCGCAGCAAGAAGGCAATGAAGATTACCCGGAATCCAGGGGGAGGCCGGGGAACGATCTCCGAACCGGCGGCGAGCGATTCCGCCGACGCGTTCTTCAGCAGGCCCATCTTCTCGGCCTGGGACAACTCCTTGTTCCCGACCTTGGTCTGGACCCAACGGCCAACGGCGGAGCCTTCGGCGTCGGCCGTCTTAGCCTTCTTGGCGGCAGCAGCGGCGCCGACGGCGGTGGAGCTCCTCTTACCCATGGCCTCTGGGCACAGCGAGGGTTGCAGAAATGGAGGAGAGAAAGTGGAGCTACAGGAGCAATGCGCGAGGAAGAAGACGGTGGCGGCGGGGTAGGGCGGACTGTTCACCCTGCTACCATTATTTATTTCACCTCTGGGAATCTGCGTCAGATCTCAGCCGTCCACAGCGAAGTGGAATCGACTAAGTTGATCCAGCCGTCCACGTGTCAGCACGAGGGCACCGCGGCGTCCACTACGCACGGTAATCAAGGAAACCGCGCCGGTTATTTCTCACCCACGCGCGGGACGTGCGGTCAAATTCTGTCAACGGCCGAGACGCGCGGCCGGGGGGCCCACCATACGTCTAGTCCTGGCAGGGTCAGGTCATCCCTGCAGAAGATGATGTGACAACTCGACAAGGCATATCGTCAGTGATGACGCGTTTCTTTGGGTAGGTTGATTCTTTTCGACTCAAAGGGCAAAGATTGGCGAAAGTTCTTTCGAGTCTCGAAGGTACGCACCTCTTGCACTCAGACGGCCTTTTTGACTGGGTTTTCTTCAAGGTCTTTTGTGCTCTTCCCTTCTGTGCCATCTGAACATGCACAAAGTTTTTCGACGACTCTGTCTTTTGTTCCTTCGAGGGAATTTTTCGGTCCCTCGAATCGCCTTTCGGGCCAGCAGCGCCTTCAAGATATTCGAGGCAGGGCTTCGGTCCCTCGGATTACCTCTTTCGGGCCAACAGCGCCTTCAAGATATTCGAGGCAGGGTTTCAGCCCCTCGAGTTATCTCTTTTGGGCCAACAACGCCTTCTAGATATTCGAGGCAGGGCTTCGGTCCCTCGGATTATCTCTTTCGGGCCAGCAGCACCTTCGAGATATTCGAAGCCAGGCTTCGGTCCTTCGAGTTGCCTATTTGGCCCAGTGGTGACTTCAAAGAATTCGAGCTCGAGTTATGGACCGTCGAGTCATCCTCTTTTGAACCTTTCTTTCGAGCTATCAACGCTCCTCAATCAACATGCCCGAATCTTGGTGGCAATATACCAGTTCGGATGCCGTATGTCAAATACGAAGGTAAGTCCACGGTTTGCAACACCGGATGGCCCGGTATTCATATCAAACGCGCTCTGCCGGAAATTTTCCATACCTACGGTATGAAGCTTGCACCGATGGACGCATCGGGTGCCTCACAAATGAACTAGGCTCTGACTTGGTAAGTCCAACACGGCTCAGGTCGGAGTAGCACCAGCCCACGCGGGTTCGAGTCGGGGGACTCGAATCTGAGTAAGCTAACCGAATGTCTTTGCAGCAATGCAATTAACTGAGACCCGGCGTGAGTCTCAGGCCGGTTATGCGCATCCCTCTGCAAATCCAACTTAGCATTTTTTAGGCTTTAAATGAGTGGCTCGAAAATCTCATACCAAAACAAGCATACTACTCGAATGATCTCCGTACATTTGCAGCTTGACAGGCCAAGTGCTCATATCGGGGGCGGTTAGGAAGACTTTCGGAAGGAGTCCCTGCCATAGTCTCCGGCTATCCCAGGCACTCGGGGGCTACTGACGAAGGAATGACAAGCGGGCCCCCGATATTCGCCTACCTGGTTTTCGGTCCGGGAAGGGTGTCTCACGAAAGGCTTTTGAGGCCTATCAAGGCAGTGGCCTGGCGCGGCCCAGGAGCAATACTTGGTGCACAAGCAAGATTTCGAGGAGTCCAAGTTAGACTAGTCCTTGGTTGATCCGATCTGTACTTGGCTTGAGAGACACTCCTGAGACCTAGCCTTGACTTATAAAAGGCTGGGAGGGAGGTCTCGAAACCCTAGACGCTTTTCCACCCACCTCACGCCGGAGCGCTCGACAATTTAGAGCTCTCTGTTTTCGGCTAGATCCAATCTACGCCACCATTGTAACACCATCATCGCAACCACACCATCAATACAAAGTCAGACGAGCAGGACGTATGCCTTTTACCTTTCGAGGGGGCTGAACCTGGGTAAATCCTCGTGTCCCTCTGCTTTCGTCTGATCGCCATCGAGTTCGCCAGGTCCCCAATACGCTTCCTAGATCGAAAGCCCTTCAACATGGGCATTGCCGGGGATAAACCTCGTCACTAGGCTAATAAAAGAAGAAGCTAGGCCCAGGGCCTGTTTGCATCATAGGATTATAAAACATAGAAATTGAAAAAATGTACTCCGTCCGATCGGAAATAAGTGTTGGCGATTTTATTCTCATTTAGTATAAAGTTTATACTGAGTCAACGTACTTATTTCTGATCGGATGGAGTAGTAATTTGACAGAATTGCAGGTGCAAACGAAGGATTATAAAATCAAGGAAAAGTGCAAGATTAGTTATTTGAATGAAACACAGGAAAAGTGTCGATCCTACGCAAATGAGTGTAAAAAGAAAATATAGTGCATGTTCAAATTCCTAAGATATTAGGGTGTATGGTTGCAATCCATCAAAAATTGGAGGTGCCATTCCTTTGATTCAAAGTACTTCCTTATTTTTTTTTCCTTATGGATTAAAATCCTTCAAAATTCCTACGCAAATCATTCAATCACTCCAAAAGCTAAAGCCATTGCAATAACAAAATCGCAGCACCATGGAGGATCAGAACATACAAGGGAACAACACAATCAAAACAAATGGTCAGATTTCGACTTTGGTTTCTTAATGTAACTGGTATGCGACAACAACATAATTTACATGTTTTTTGGATAAAGGACGCTTTATTACTTAAAAGGTTTTACACTCAGTCTCTATATAGCTAAGATGCACACATCTTAATGATCAACTGCAAAATGGCGTATTACATATCATAATGATCAAGTGCAACAACGCCTAATAAATTGGTGGCCTGATTATGCTGCCACTCATGACAGGAAAAAGTATCCCTCGCTGTATTCTCTAATCGTGTACAAACCTCTGTAAATATATCGCGATGCTTTGCCCGCTAAAGAGATGATCATAAACGGAGTGTACCAGTATATCAGTAGATGAACTGCAAAGGAGAAAAAACCTTACCGATGAACAATTTATCATTTATACATAGCCATTTGCATCTATGATCTGAGGTGTCTGGTATCTAGTATAGTCCAATTCGTTGCCCTAGTTGTTGACGAAAATACCAAGTGACATGAGAGAAAGTTCCTAAACAAGTCCAAGTCGCACAAACAGTGAACAGTGAGCATCGAGACCCACCTCAAATGCCAAGAACTCGATGAAAATGAAGGCATATATATGCGGTACGAACTTCCGTGTTAAATTGTGGCCGTAGCTCCCATAACTGTACCCTCTTTGTTGTCGCCATGTTGCTCCTTAATCAGCTACAATACCAACCAGAGAACTACACTTGCAAATCCGATCCAAACACTCCGGAACGGATCGATCTCCATTCCATCGCTGGGCCAAGCTGCAGGTGCTAGGCAGCGAGAGGGTGGGGACACGGTGTGAACATAGGTGTACGACTGTACGTGCTGGTTTATAGTAGGTCCATGTGGTGAATAACCTCGGGAGACGCGCGCATCTAGTATGAAGAACCTGACCGCTCTCTACAGTAGCGTGGGCACATGCAGGTGGTTCCTCTGTGCGGAAGGATACGTTTATGGGATGCTAGTAACATGGTCTAATTTAGGTTATGGCTTAATTTGAGTACCAGCCGTCGTGTACGAGAAATCTCAAATGGAGCTCGAGATGCATGGGATCTTTTTTCTAAAAAGAATATCAAAATCCTTGTTTGTAAGTTTCAAAATTATCAGAACAAAAATCCTAGTTGTGTTGAACTCTACTGGAGTGCAAAATCTTGATTCAAATTTTGTTGTATTTTAGGCTTCACAAAAATGACTAATCAAACAGAAATTCAAATTATGAAACTGTGCATTGTTCACTACACCCAAATCAACATATTTTTTTTACTTTTAGTGAGGCTAAAATACAACGGATTTTGGATTAAGTTTTTTGCACGCGGGTAGATCTCATAATTATCTACACATATAATTTTTTCCTCATCATGTAAGGCTTTCAAATTCCATTTTCTAACTTTTTTAAAAAATGAGCTCTCTATAGCTCGCGAGCCATTTATCATGTACCCTATAAAGTATTTGGGGTTCCTTTGAATCACCCCCCATGGGCCATGCCCACGGTAGATGAGATCCCGCAGGATCTCATCAGAGCATCTAAATAGTCCTTGGACATTGTTTTGAATTTGCATCATATAGTGTGGACGTGCTACTAGAGATAGTGAGCTAGCACTTCTATTTTGGACGAAGTAGTTGCTTTTCAAAATGTTTAGGTGGAGTAAATGATAAGTAACTATACTCACGACATCCACAAATAAGTGTACTACAATATTTTGTCACAAGTTAAATTTTTAGAAGTTTAACTAACTTTACCAAAAAATGTAGCAAAATATTTAAGACTAAATTTGTATCAATGGATTTGGTTGGAATATAGCTTCATAATATACTAATTTGACGTCACATATCTGCTACTCTTTCTTCACCGAAGTGAGCAGTTTGAGTTGTTTGTGCTCGCCGCCGCCATGGAGGTGAAGATGTCCGCTCTGGACGGATTCGAGTTCAGCGATGGAGGAGGAAACAACAGATGTTCTTCTTCCTTGGTAAATGCAGGTGTACTTCACCAGGAAGGGATTCACCCTTGGGGTAGATGTGTGGTGTGGGACATCCTGAAATAGAATTTTTTCAATTGATTTAGTATACACATTAATTGCCAGTTAAGTATCAGCTTTTCTTTCTTAATGTAACTTGTACACGAGAACAACATCATTTGCATCTAAGATCTGACGTGACTGGTATCTAGTACAGTCCAATTCGTTGTTCTGTTTGTTGACCAATAATCCAATATCATTCCAAGTGAGAGAAAATTTCTTTGGAAAACGAGCATCAGGGGCAAAGCTCCCAATAGGACAAGGTAGGAAAGCCGCCTTACCTTGATTTTTGGTAAACATGTAATATATGTCTATTTTTCTAAACAATTTGAGGGGTCATACGTTTAAAAATAGACTTTATATGAGATAGTTATGCTTTTTTTAGTGAACAGCACTGTGCAAATCGATTTTGAACCAAAAATAAAAAACTATATCTATTCTAGTAATCAAAACATAAATAAAGATAGATATTAAAGACTTGATAGATTGCCCTGATATTCGAGAGGCTTACATCATGTTTTCTGCAGTTTATCGCCGCATTGAGGTAACCTTGCTTTTTACAGGTAGCGATGATAATAGTTGAAGGAGCTTTCTTAGGGCATGAGCTATGGGGGCAGATGTATGCGTATGCTCCATGACATCCACGCAGGTTTGGAGTGTTGAGGCTATCGCTTTGCAGTTCAAGCTCCAACGCTAGACACTGCCCTACTCGTCCTACTTGTGTCAGGAATCTTGCATGGTTTCAATAAATCCTCTTCTTTCTCTCTCCTTTTGCCACTTTTTCTTCACTTTTTCGATGGAGCGACTGATTCCTCTGCAGGATCCCGCTTGCATCTGCAGGCGACGTCTTTTTAAGATTTGGACCACCCGAACCTACGTGGAGAGCTGGGGAAGCGGTTCACGCTGTAGCGTTGTACATGCCCTTAGCAACAAAGATCATCAAGAAAATGATGTCATGGCCGTGTCCCGCCCATGTGGAACCAGTCGCCACCGAAGAAGCATTAAGCTAGTTAGCTTACAAAATTGTGGCGGCAGCTCGTACAGCCGTCCACGTCATGACCGTGTCCCGCCCATGTGGAACCAGTCGCCCACCTCATGTGACGGAAAACTCCAGGAAGAAAGAGCGAGCAACACACGGCGAAGCGCGCATCATGTCCCCCTGCGGAGCGGCAGGCGAAGGCGTGGCCATGGCCGCGTCGTGTCGTGCGAAGGATGCATACATTCATCCCCATGGAAAGGCGACGCCTTTCTGGTTGGCGTACACGGTCTGGCCCCACGCGGTGGTGTCTCCGTCGCTCCGGGGAAACCACACGCGGTAGGCCGGAGTGAACTTTGTTGTCGCCATGCATATATGCTGCTCCATAATCAGCCACCAGCCAGAAGAGTACACTCGCAAAACCTGGCTCCGATGAACGAAAGGGGATCAAACCAATATCCACTCCGTCGTTGGGCCAATTCGCCAAGTTGCAGCGGGAGGGTGGGGACGCGGTGTGAGCGCACGTGTACAGTAGTAGTAGGTCCATGTGCTTAAATTTTCTCGGGAGCTGCGCGCGCGAATCTAACACATGATCATCAACCCTACTCTGCTACTCAGTCCCTACCTTCGCATTCTCACCTGCATGTTTCTGGGTAATAAGCATATGTTTATGCGGAACTACATGGGTCTCTCTTGGTTCCAGTACCCTACGGTCGATGAGTACACTTGGAGCACCCTACCCACGACTACTTTTCGTGTTCCAACTTTACTTCATGTGTGCAAGTGATGCTATTGACACTGGAGTAGTAGTACACTATTTGGCCTCACTCAAATGGAAAAGGCTTGAACCCTTAAAATGAGGGAACAGTAGTGCGTTCTGCCCACACAATAACTCATCAACTGGTGAGAAGCTGCGCTGCTGTCGCGCGCACTAAATTTTCAGCGATAATAGGGGCAGACGTATAGCAACAGGAACCAACCAGCTATATACTATTTTTTTTTACTATTTTGAAATAGTATAATCGTATCCTTCAGCTTAATCAATTGTACTGTGTGCAGTTTTGTTCTCGCAGTTGCTCCGCCCATTTTTTATAAACCATGTCCTTGTTGTACCAAGAACATATGCATGTGACCATACTTTTTCGATAAGAAGTATATATTAATATTAAGAATTACATACCACCTCTACAACAATGTATTGTTCTAGCGGGAGTACGGGTGCACATAGCAAAAAAAAAGAATTACAAAAAGAATAGTCTTGCTATAATGATTAAATCCTTATAGCAGCAGTAATAACACATGCAAGACAACACCAGAAGTATAGCTTGTCCAAAAACGACACATCTAAGAAGAAAACAGTGCACAAGCGTCGTTATCGGCCGGTCATAGGTCTTAGGTTTTCATCCTGGAGAAAATCATCACTCACAAAATAATATCATCAGTAAGGCCATTGCTAGACACATCCGATGAAGCTCGTGTGGAAAGTTGTGTATCCGTGTAATTGTGTGTTGTATTGATCTGACCCGGGTGGGGGTATATATAGGCGGTACAAAGGGGTAGGTAGAGACTTGGAGTACAAGGCAAGATACCTAGACTTGGAGTACAAGGCAAGATACCTAGAGTCCTAATCTAACCTAACCGTACATGTAGTCTAACATTCCCCCTCAGTCGTAGCGGGAGTGAAGCGGACGATTGCGACTGGATTTGAAGTTGATTTGAAGTCATGCGTTTCCGTGCGTTGTCTTCTCCTCCTTGTCATCATCAACTGCGTCTCTGATGGGTCGGCACCTCTGGTGCCTTCCGTGTCTCTCCTCTCTTCCCTCCCGCAGTCACAGCGGGAGTGGCGTGGACGCAAGTGACGACGCGGACGCTGTTGACTGGAGTTCTTGAGTTGCTGTAGACAGTGTTCTTGATGTCGATGTCGAGGTAGCCGATCATGATGTAGCCGTGATCGAGGTTGTCGTGGTCGTTGTAGCCGTAGAGCAGGAAGCGCAAAAAATTGCGTGTTTTAGGCGGCGACGGCGTGGTTTTAGGCGGCAACGACAGGGTTACTGCGGCGGCGGTGGGTTTTAGGACGGCGGCGGCAGGTTTTTAGGCGGCGACGGCAGCGGTTCTGCAGCGGCGGCGGGTCTTGTCGTAGGCGGCGGCGGTGATCACGGCGGCGGCGGGTCTTGTCGTAGGCGGCGGTGATCACGGCGGCGGCGGGTCTTGTCGTAGGCGGCGGGTCTTGTCGTAGGCGGCGGCGGGGTTTTTGTCGACGGCGGCGGAAGACCACGTGGATATAAACCTTGGCGATGTATGTGTTGGCGATGTAGAACTCGACAAAGATCTTGATATAGTCGTACAGCTTGATGTTGATGTTTGGGTCAATGGTGTCCGGCTTGATGTAGTGTAGATCTTGATGTCGGTGTACAGCTCGGTGTAGTATAGATTGACGATGATGAGCTGACGATGTTGATGTTGGCACGCGGAGCGAGTACATCTTCAACTTGGCGTAGGCATATGCAGAGGATCGGGTGTTAATGTAGAAAATCATGCAAAGCCTGCGTGCAAGCATTGCCCGCATGGCAAGTTGATGAAGCCAAGCGCGCGTTGTCGCTGTGGAGATCCGGCCGCCAGAAGCTTGGCGTCGTGCACGCGCAGAAGTCAATGTAGATGCACCGGAGGCAGGTTGATGGCGATGCGCTCGTGTCTTGCCCTCCAGATCGGATCTCTGGAGAGCGCCTCCTGTATCAATCTGCACATGTTTCACCGGGAATTTGGATCGTGTAGATTGAGAGATTTTATTTGGCTAATTGAATCTAATCTAAGAAATTGGGGATTGGAGAATTTTGAAATTGGATCTAAAATCTAGTCTAAGAACCGGTCAGATCATTGATCTATACCGGGCCGGTGCCGCGCCCCCGAGGAGAGATCTCCCCGGGGGCGGCGTGCGTTGCGGAAGTGGTGGAAGTCTTAGGATCGGCGTCGCGAGACTAACCGCTCTGATACCATATGGAAAGTTGTGTATCCCTGTAATTGTATGTTGTATTGATCTGACCTGGGTGGGGGTATATATAGGCGGTACAAAGGGGTAGGTAGAGACTTGGAGTACAAGACAAGATACCTAGACTTGGAGTACAAGGCAAGATACCTGAAGTCATAATCTAACCTAACCGTACATGTAGTCTAACAGCTCGGACCTTGAATTTTCATTCTATAAGATAGAACTTTTAATTTCACCTGTGATGTCACCTCCACTTGCTAAAACCGCTGCTACGAGTCACGAATCATCAAACAAATTCATCATCGCCACGCATAACTTGTGTCTATCTAGCGCTCATGTGGCGTGTGTTGAGCTTTTATATTGTTTCTCCCTGGGTAGTGCTTTGACGGTTAGTCCTTCATGATCTTATTTGCTTCCCCCTCACGTGGGTTGGAGTACGTTGCTTTGGCAGCTAGAGAGTGGATCGTGAATATCCAAATATTAATAATTTAATATGACAATAGGCACCTCAAAGCATCAGCCGCAATACATTTACTCTACCTAGATGGAGCATCTCCAGCGTTTTTCTCAATAACAGGCCAAAAAACAATGTCGTATGGATATTATTGGGAGCATCAACACACGGTGCCGTTTTTTTTTTTTTTTTGAACGGTAAAACGGGTCTCGAAGGACCCGGAAGCTGCTTCATTGAAAACCTCGGCACTTTACAGACAGACCCCTACAGAGAGGGGGTTTACAACCAGGTCCATAAAAATAGCGAAAAGAACCGACTAAAGATCGCAGAACGCGATCAGGTCCTCCGGCCTCTGCCAGGCTACCGAGGCCTCGAGATTTGCCGGCCACCACGCCACCGCCGGGGAACTGGCCACTTGGGGGGACATGGCGAGCAGATAGCCAGCAAGTCGTCAAAGCGGAGGAGGGGTGCCCTACACCCATTGAGCCTGGACGGGGAGCCGAACCAACGCCTCAAGACGCCGGGGAAATCTCCAGGTAGGAAGACGGCCACCGCCGCACCGCCGCGACCCGAAGCCCTAGTTCCACCAAGGCACCAGGGAAGGTCGAGAAGGGGAAGACGACAGCTGGAAGGAACAGCACCAACACTGAAGCGGAGGAAAAGAGGCGGCTGGGCATCACCAGACCTCCGACCACCATGGCCGGTCGGAAAGGAGAGGACCCATGCAGCCCACCTTCACCCGGCCTCCCCTGCCACCACGGCCAGCCAAGGAGGGGTGAAAGAAGCAGAACCTCGACCGCAGACGTTGGCTCCTAGGCGCTTATCGAGAGGCTTGCCGTCGTCGACCGCCGATCCAGATCCGCCATGGACCTGGGAAGAAGGCCTTCGGCAGCAGGCAACATGGAGCTGCGCCAGAGCACCAGGGAGGCACAATCCCCAGCCACCACCAAGCAGAGCTTCGCCTGTAAATCGAACTGCACCCCCCCCCTGCCACCGCGGCCGGCCAGGAGCGGGAAGAAGCACCGACGAGAGCAAGACTGGGAGGGGCGCAAGCCTTATTGCGGAGGTCTACCGGTCCGGACGCACTCCAGCACTCCGACCGCCAGAGTAGCAGGTGACGACCCCGACCAGAGCCAGCATCGGGACGGCCGCGAGTCCCGAGCTCTCCTCCGAAAACTACCCGGCAGAGGGCCGGAAAACTACTCTAAGCTATGAAGAAACAGCGCCGGACCTCACCTCCGCCGCCTCCGGCCGGCATCGCCGCCGGAGGGGCTCGGGATCTGGCCGGCTCACTCTGGAGAGCTCTCGGTTTACTGTAGCTAGGAGAGAGAACGAGGCACGGTGCCGTCTGGGGGCGGCTGCCCGGCGCCTGCAATGGCTTCCATAACTGTTTTTTCCCCAAACAAAATTCAGAACATATGAGTTTAAATGAAAACGAAAATTTGTATATAGGATATTTTGCCTATCATAAGTAATATGAAACCCCACTGTTGTGGGCAGAGTCTCTGCTGCCAACGCCACCTCACCTGCCAACGCCACATCACCGGTCGTCTGCTAGCGACAGTGTCGTCTCTTTCGCCACTAGATTTTGGCCAGTCGCTGGCCCTCCTCCGTCTTCGCTGGCCTTTGAGGTTGACATGTATTATGTTTAGCTACTATTCATGTGATTGCCGCGACGGAGCCGCGTCGCTACTCCTATGGATAGCTCTAGGACGGCGCTATGATGCTAGATTTTGACTCAACCTCAACCTACCTCGCATCAACAAGGCCATCTTTCTCAATTTTCCAGGTGTCCAACTATACATCATTTGTTACGACAAAACAATTGTTGGTGCACTAAAACCTACGTTTTGGAATTCAAAAACATTTTTTGGGAGCCTGATTTTACATTGTCTATTCGAGATCCTGTTAGAGGCATTAGCTCAATCTTTTACCTAACGAGCCTCCCCTTGTTTTTTTACCATTGAAGAAAACACCCCGGTATAACATGGTTAAGCAAATAAAATGAAAAGTAGGCAAAGAAAGGAAACAAGATCTAACCAGCATAACAACAACATGCAATATTTGAGGCCCAGAAACGAAACCTCGGCACCAGTAAGGATCACAACACACAAAGCGACATTATAAATCAAAACGAAATTTCATTTTACACCAAGGCTCAGGGAGAAAAGTGTGTATAAGGGATCTGTGGTGTGGCTGCGGTACACCTTTTTAGTGCATAAATTTCAACGGCTTTAGTTTACGTACGATTTGCTTGTCAGATTTCGACTTTGCTTTCTCGTAGCAACATCATTTGCACCTATGGTCTGATGTGACCGATATCTAGTTGTTGACCAATATCATGCGAAGTGAGCGAAAGTTCCTAAACAAGTCCCAGTCGGCAGTCCCATAAACAGTCAAACAGTCAGCATACAGGCCCACCCCCCACTAATAATTTGAGGTTGCATGCAATGCAACAGGTATTTGACGGCCAAAATTAAATTGCAAGACCCGGTGCATACAATAGAGAGGGACAGGTGTTTTGGCTCCACTATGCGCAACATCTTAGAGCATCTCCACTAAGACCTCTTAAAGACCCCCCAAATATTATTTGGGGCGCTGTCACTAAAAATCGGTTTCACTAAGACCCTCAAATCAATTTTCCGTGCCAACGCATGCAATTTTTCATCCGGCGCCCCCAGACCGATCCCAGCGCACAGGGGGCGAGCGGGGGCGCCGGCGCCTACTTTTTCTGGCATTTGGCCCACCTGCAGCCACCCAGCTCTCTCTTTCCTCCTTTTCCCCACCTCTCTCTCCTTCTTTTCCCCTACCTTTCTCTCTCCATTCTATCTGCTCCTTCCCGCATCGTGCTCCGCCACAGCCACCGCCACCGCCCAGGGTCGGCCTCCTCCGCCCAGGGCCGGCCTCCTCCGCCACCGCCATCGCCCAGAGTGGCCCGGAGGCAGCCACCTCCGCCACTCCTCGCCCAGAGCCGGCCTCCTCCGTCGCCGTCTCGCTCGGGGCCGCCTCTGCCACCGCCTCGATCAGGGCCGGCCAGAGCCGGCCGCCACCACCTCGACTCACCCGGAGCCGCCCGAAGCCGGGCCCCTCCGCCACCGCCTCGCCCGGATCTCCGGCGGAGCAGCGACGCGCTCGGCCTTCGTCGTGTGGCCGGTGCGGTGCATGCAAATTGGGGGGGGGGGAGCTGAACAGCTGGGAATCATCTCCCCCTCATATGAAAATTTGCGCCGGCGCCCCCCCCCCCCCCCCCCCCCATACGGGGCAAAAAAACGTCTCCGCCGGAGCTCGTATGGGGGGGCTGGAGATACTCTTAGCATTAGTGTGCTCGAGTTTTTGAAAAAACCAAAGTAGTATTCCGATGGTTTTTAGAAAATCGGGTAAGACCTACATATGTTGGTACACATATTCAGCATGGACGCCACAAATTTTGTGAACAGATGCGACATATTTTGTGCTATAGAAAAAATGATTTTGCGAAAACTAAGATTTTCTTTTTCCTATATCAGCCATAAACTGTAAACCTAAAAAAATGCATTATTTCACTTAATCTTTCTGCAGTACCCACTATCGGGTGCTGTAAATCCTCGTTCCACTACTAGTCTACTCTGGTCCCATGGGTCCGGACCGCACCTGTACGTATGAGTAATCAAGTGTTCAAGATCAATCGTTCTGAAAAAAAAAAGTGTTCACGATCAATGAATTCATCATCAAATTTAGTAGAGGAAGAAGTTGGCGTAAGCTCGGGATGCAAGAGGTCGATGAAGCGGAGGCTATGCAGCACCGTAGGTGGGTGTTAAGAGTATCTCCACTCGCCCTCCCCAAACAGCGACCGGCGGAAGCGTTTTTAGGCCGTTTGGGGGGGCGCCGACGCTGAATTTCGTATGGGGGCGGCGGTTTCCCAGCCGCGCCCCCATCCCAAATTTGAAACTAGGCGAATTTTATTAAAACTAGGCGAATTTTACAAAGACAGACGAAATCTACTAGATACTAAAAGCACACTACAGGGTTTTAAAATAAAGCCACCATGTTAATCCACATCAACAAAATTATTATAACCATTAGATCTTTAATTTATGGCTACGATAGACTAAAATTATGTAAATCTTTTTTCGTTACATGGGCACATGGGCACGTACGTTTTTTAGGGGCACATGGACACGTACGGTAATTATAGAAGGGGCGCTCCTATTTGCTCTTTTTAAATTATGGACGATCAAACATGATCACAATCAGCTGGACTCTTTCGCTTCAAACAGACCAAAAATCAAGGCCAAACAGAAATCCTCAACCATATAGCAAACGCAGAAGTAGCTGGACTCTTTCTTTTAAAACTTTTTCATAGTTGGATTTATTTATGAATATATTATATAAGGGATCAGTATATAAGTTTGAAAGGAAACTATCAACTTCATACGAAAGGAAACTTGGTGCTTTGTCAACAGAGCAAATATAGTTACGGTAACGCGCACTGGACTAGAACACATGCTTGCACATGTCACATCGATAGAGTTGCAAAAGAAACAAAGATACCACGTCTTCTTCTTCCCAGCTCTACTGAGGGAGTACTAGACAAAAAAGTTTGATAACCGTTCCGTGCAATTCTTGTAGCGGAAAATTTCTGTGTGTTTTTTTTAACTATGTCCTGACAGTTAAGAAAATATATATCCTCATGCAAAAAAAGGAAGAACAATAATATAAGAGTGAAAAAATATATGTAATTAACTTGAAATACACACAAGATTATGAGCTGAGTTACTATATATGGACCGAAACAAATTGGTGGACCATATCAACTCCACATTGCTCATATATCCACAACCACAAGAAAAATAATTAAGTAGGAACATGTTTATATAAATTGGGGCGTATTTTAATACACACTCCATTGTTTTCAATCTATATGGTTTTTTCCTTAATATTTTAGATAACATATCACGAGAATTATACATTTCCATATGCTATTAATCGTCTTAATCCAAATATTTCTTGAAGAAATGCAGTACTATAACTATGCTCATGGGTACTGGAAAATTGTCAAGTTGTGACAACATGCAAATAAAGCCACCACGTTAATCCACATCAACAAAATTATTATAACCATTAGATCTTTAATTTATGGCTACGATAGACTAAAATTATGTAAATCTTTTTTCGTTACATGGGCACATGGGCACGTACGTTTTTTAGGGGCACATGGACACGTACGGTAATTATAGAAGGGGCGCTCCTATTTGCTCTTTTTAAATTATGGACGATCAAACATGATCACAATCAGCTGGACTCTTTCGCTTCAAACAGACCGAAAATCAAGGCCAAACAGAAATCCTCAACCATATAGCAAACGCAGAAGTAGCGCTGGACTCTTTCTTTTAAAACTTTTTCATAGTTGGATTTATTTATGAATATATTATATAAGGGATAAGTATATAAGTTTGAAAGGAAACTATCAACTTCATACGAAAGGAAACTTGGTGTTTTGTCAACAGAGCAAATATAGTTACGGTAACGCGCACTGGACTAGAACACATGCTTGCACATGTCACATCGATAGAGTTGCAAAAGAAACAAAGATACCACGTCTTCTTCTTCCCAGCTCTACTGAGGGAGTACTAGACAAAAAAGTTTGATAACTGTTCTGTGCAATTCCTGTAGCGGAAAATTTCTGTGTGTTTTTTTTAACTATGTCCTGACAGTTAAGAAAATATATATCCTCATGCCAAAAAAGGAAGAACAATAATATAAGAGTGAAAAAATATATGTAATTAACTTGAAATACACACAAGATTATGAGCTGAGTTACTATATATGGACCGAAACAAATTGGTGGACCATATCAACTCCACATTGCTCATATATCCACAACCACAAGAAAAATAATTAAGTAGGAACATGTTTATATAAATTGGGGCGTATTTTAATACACACTCCATTGTTTTCAATCTATATGGTTTTTTCCTTAATATTTTAGATAACATATCACGAGAATTATACATTTCCATATGCTATTAATCGTCTTAATCCAAATATTTCTTGAAGCAATGCAGTACTATAACTATGCTCATGGGTACTGGAAAATTGTCAAGTTGTGACAACATGTAATAAAAAGATGACAAGTTATTTAGGATGTTCTCATGTGACATGACACAACAAGTAATGTAAGATAGAATGCATAACAATTGTATTGACCAATTGAATATATTAAGGAGAGATTTAGAGAAGTTGGATAAAAATACGAAAGATTTCAATGTAGATCATGATACATATTTTTTTACACTTTAGAACATATGCATATTTTTTTGGTCAAAGTAGCATCATAGGGGAAATGTTTATGATACGATTTTAAAACCTGGAAGTAATCATTTTCCTATAAGTTCAATGATAAAAAGTGATTTCTGATGCACATGATATTTTTATCAACTATAAAAAATGTGGTAATTATAGAAACTTATTAGTCCAACCACAAAGTATATGTATCTATGGAATCATAAATCTATTACCTAAACACTTCAATATATTATCGTCCCTTTTGCAAGGGCCACAAATTCTATCTATATTAAGAGTCTTGAGCTATGTCAGATATCCAAAGATGATATTCGCATACGTGATATTTTGTTTACGAAAACATTCGCTATAGTTGTAGAACAATGTTATTTATCATCACATGATGGAAAGTAATGTGATATCAATGAAATCATATTTTTATTTTTTAAATACTTTCAACCAACTACATATGATGTCCTTGCATTGACGAGGGCAACATAAAAAACCTAACTAATTCATCCCGATGCGGTGGTAGAAGACGCTGTAGTCCCCACCGTCGATGTCATCGTCGTCCGACGGCTCATCCTTGGGCACCCAGGTGCTGCAGCCCTGGTCGCCATTGCTGCCGATGTCGTGGCGCCAGCTCGGTCCGGCGTCGTCCTCGTCGTCGTCGTCGAGGTTGACACAGAGGCCGAGGCGGCTGATACGTCTCAAACGTATCTATAATTTTTGATGCTCCGTGCTTGTTTTTACACTATTTGCCTTATGTTTCGTTACACTTCGTGGCGTTTTTATGCGATTTCCGGAACTAACCTATTGACAAGATGCCACAGTGCCAGTTCCCTGTTTTTTGCTGTTTTTGTGTTTCAGAAAAGCTACACAGGAAATATTCTCGGAATTGGACAAAACAAGTTCCTGAAGTCTTATTTTTCCCAGAAGCTTCCAGAGATCCGAAGAGGCGAAGGAGAGGGGCCACAGGCCAGCCTCACACTAGGCCGGCGCGGCCCAGGCCCTGGCCGCGCCGCCTAGGTGTGAGGAGGCCTGGGGCCACTCCTGACGACGCCCCTTCGCCGATAAAAAGCCTCGGGACGGAAAACCCTAGGGGAGTCGGCGAAATTTCTAGAGCAGTTCCGCAGCGCCACCGCCGTCGAAGCCAAATTTCGGGGGACAGAAGTCTCTGTTCTGGCACCCTGCCGGGACGGGGAAGTACCCCCGGAGCCATCTCCATCGGTTTCCATCGCCGTCTCCATCGACCTCACCGCCATCTCCATCAACCTTGCTGTCTCCTATGATGAGGAGGGAGTAGTTCATCCTCGGGGCTGAGGGCTCTACCGGTAACCATGTGGTTCACCTCTCTCTCCCATGATGTGATCTTTATGTGATCGTGAGCTTTGTATCATGTTGAATAAGTAGATGTTACTCTTCTTCATTATGTGTACTCTAGTGTGTTATTAAAGTAATCTATTCCTCCTACCATGGTGTAGCAGTGACAGTGCGTGCATCGTGGTGGTACTTGGTCTAGGCTACGATTGTGATCTCTTATGGATTATGAGAATAATTATCACTATGATAGTATTGAAGTGATCTATTCCTCCTTTCATGGTGTAATATTGACAGTGTGTGCATCGTGTTAGTACTTGGTCTAAGTTGCAATAATATCTATCTTGAGTTGTGATTTGATTTGGATATCTCTATGAGTGGTGTTTGTCAAGTACTTGATGAACTTTGAGGAGTGCTTCGTAGCCCTACGCAATGATTAGTGTTATTCAATAGGAGAGTAATTCAGAGTACCATAGTGAAGAGAAGTTATTTATTTGTTCAATTATGTTATATTTGTTGGGAGTGTGTCCACTAGTGAAAGTATGATCCCTAGGCCTTGTTTCCAAGCATTGCACACCGTTTACTTCCTGTTTTGTTACATGTTTGCTCGCAGCGATATTTGTTCCAGATTGCATTTACTATTTATAATCATCTATACTACTTGTATTTCACTATCTCTTCGCCGAACTAGTGCACCTATACATCTGACAAGTGTATTGGGTGTGTTGAGGACATAAGAGACTTTCTGTATCGTAATTGCAGGGTTGTTTGAGAGGGATAGCTTTGACCTCTTCCTCATTGAGTTCGATAAACCTTGGGTGATCCACTTAAGGGAAACTTGCTGCTGCTCTACAAACCTCTGCACTTGGAGGCCCAACACTGTCTACAAGAATAGACGCGTGCGTAGACATCAAGCTCTTTTCTGGCGCCATTGCCGGGGAGGTAAGGTAAAAGGTACTCACATCCTTTGGCTACTAAGTCTTTTAGTTACTGGTGAGTGCTCAGAGTTATTTCCTTTAGATTCTGCAATTACATCTTTTTGTTTCTTGTTTTTATTTTCACTAGTTAGGCTTAATGGAAAACAAAGAGTTCTGTAGTCTTTTTCCTGAGTTTAGATATAAAGTGTTTGAAGAGAAAATTGAAAAACCTTTGGAGCTTAATTTGCATGCTAATAGTGTTGTTAGTATAAATGCTTTGAACACCGTTGTTGATAATCACCACTAATATAAAAAGAGACAGAGCGTCCCATCCAACAAATCAGAGCCGTAAATCTGATAGATCTAACGTCTCTAATCTAATCTATGATTTACGCGAGCAGACCTCCTGTCCTAATCATCCTCGCTAACACCGCATTAGCGAACGAAGGAACCGTCCCCCGCGCACTCCTCCCGCATCCTCCGCAGTCGCCGCGCACAGTCCTCTCCCAAACGCCGCGCCTCAGTGCTGTAGACGTCCTCGCGCTCCACACCACCGCCCTCCACACCAGGACCCTACACCACCGCCGGCGGATTCCAGTTCGCAGACTGGGGATCGCGTACTGCACGCCATGACGCGGCTGGGGATTCGAGGAAGCCCTCAACGCTGAGGCCGGGGATTCGAGGCGGCCCTCCACGCCGGAACTGCCGCCGCTGCCGTGGAAGCGACGCAGCCCTCCAAGCCGGTGTGCCGATGACATCCGCAACCCCCCGTCCTCGCCGTCGTTGCCGCCCCCCGCCCGGCTCTGCTCGCCGCTTAGCTGCCGGCCGCCGCCATAGCACTCCGGCTGCGCGCCGCTTTCCGCTCCCTGTCGCAGCACTCCCGGCTCCACCCGCCGTCCGCCGCCCACTGCCAGTGCGCCGCCAAAGCCTGCACGGGAGGGCCAGGGAATCGCGGCCGCCCTTCACGCTCTCTGCAGTTTTCTTCAGGTTGGCTTATTTAATTTCAACACTGACCTGTTTTAAGCACTGGACATTGAGCTTATATGATTCAGTTGGTTCAAGCTCTGTGCAAGAACCTGACGAACATGAAAGGTAGTTTTTTACAGTCTTCACTGCCATACTCAAGCTAAACCTTTTCTGTAGAATCATTTATGCTATCTTTATTTAGTGTAAACCTTTTGTAACAATGTGATTTACAAACAATTTTCCCATATATTAATTCATACTACAATTTGTAGGGAGGCGGTATTGTTTAGTCCCATATATCCACCAGTTAATCTGTATGTCGTCTTCCAGAAAGACTCCATCTGAGGATATAACCAACAAGCAAAATCAAGGTAATTCTACACAAACAAAAAATTTAGTACCATCATTGTTATCTGAAATACTGAAGTGTGATGTGTATGCAGATCCTAAAGAGGTCAAAAGGCAGAGGATAGGGAGCGGTATGCAAATAATAAAGATGAGATTTCAAAACACCTATGCCAATTACGGGAGCTCAGAAACTGTGAACGGCCACTGTGAATAATGAAAACATACTATGTGCTACACAGGCAAGTCACCCAGATACAAGACAGGGATACTGAAGAAGGTAATGGGTTCTATCATTGCAACACAGATTTGCCATGTTATAAAGAAGGCTGATTTTGTAACTGCAATGTATTTCTACGTATGGTTCCGGATGTTCCGGATGTATTTACCATCTTTAAATTTTCTTACAACCTATATGAATTTCAGTTTTGTTTTTTTAGAGTCTTCTTAATTTGTCTTTTGAGGATATATATTGTTCCATCAATGAAATATTAGTCTTCTTAATTTTGTGTCATTTTTTTCAACTTACAGGAGAGAGTGCAAATTATTCGCCTTTTATTTTTGTACAGATACAAGTCTTCGACAAGCTTCATGTTCGGTTAACATATCAATTTTCTTGGTCAGGGAAGCTAGCTGGAGCACCATCTCATTGATAAAAGAATGCATTGTTCCACAACGTCTCATGTTTATGTCTTGGTTAGTCAAACATTGCTCATCCTTTTTTATTCAATTTAGCTTCTAGAATGGTAGTTACACATCTGTTTTTGCTTTTCATCTCAGTTTCAATGTATTTTCACTAATTGTTGTTTCTCTGTTAGCACGTGCAACATTACAAGAGAAGAAAGTTTGCACATAGGATGTTTTACAGGGGTGCAGGTCCTGTATAGTTAAGTTTTTTCATATCACCACATATTTTTTGAAATGCACTTAAACAATGGTTGTGGTCAGATTTGTAGTAGAGTTTAAGATGTCGTACTTGATCTGTATTCCTATCTTGATTCAAACTACTACTGGAACACATGGCTGTGTGAGGCCCTTTGCCGAACAATGTCCTCTCAATATCATATTAATGTCCTATCACTTCTAGCTCTTTATTTTGGTCTACTAATTTAACATGATCTCTTGATATATACCACAACTTTGTATTTCCTTGTGTATTCTCCTGATTATCGAGTCCATATGCTGCTTGGGTAATAATTTATGTTTTTGAATATTAGTGCTGATGATGAGGGCACCTGAAGCTAAGAGATCATGCCCCATTGTATTCTCCTGATTACTGTGTCCTCGCCTTGACGCCGGCATGCGTAGCACACGCCGTCTCCTAATCCTTAAGACCTCTCTGCCATGAATTATTTACTGAACTCCTATCCAAAAGAGTTACGTTTTGCGGAGTCGTCTGTCTTCCTATTTCTTTTGTCTGGTAGTATGTTGGACATGTAAGCTTGCAATTATTGTTCAGATTTACTTATGCTTTTTATGCCTCTGATTCAGCTTAGAGTTTCTGATTCATGTAATGTATATTTAGGAGGCTAGCTGAAAGGTCATGCATGCTATTGAGTTGGTTGTGATATATTTGGAGTTGCCCAAAAGATGAATGGAGGTTCAAAGAAAGGGTTGGTCTTATCCATTTTATTTTGAGAGAAGATAGAAGGCAAATGCAAATTTCTGAACATCTGCAAAGGTAAAGGCAAGCTTGCACACCTAAATTTCAGAACCAGCAGCTTCAGTTATTTTGTGTTTATCAGATTGATTTACATTTCTTTAAGATTGGGATGTATGTTTCATGCTACTGCTTCTCATTTATTTTGTACATTTCTTAAACTGGACTGGCTCAGGCTTCCGCGAGGTTTTCCAGTGACGAGTGTGAGTTGATGATGTTTGCACCTCTAAGAGGTTCCTGGAGCTATGGCAGAGCGTCTGATCTTTCTCTGAGTGACCCGTTTCTGTCAAGGCATGGCATGGAGATCGGGTAGCTAGAGCATCAACCATTTCTGGCTTTTCTCTGAAGAACATAAGAGCAGCGCCGATGTAGCAGCAACTAGGCAAAAACCCTCTTGCATGGCTCGTGTAAGATTGCTTCTACAATTTTTCTAGGGAACTCTGTCTGTTTGTTGTAATCTGCAACAATGGGTTGTTCCTAGCTAGCCTTTTACGGATGTCACTCAATTGCACATGTTGTCATTTAACTTTGGCCTGACTTCGTGTTATTTAACTCCCAATAGTTCTATATCCATGGCCTGACTTCGTGTTCCATCATCTGATGATATATGTCCTATATTATACGTGCGTGGCACGTGCACATTTACTAGTGCTATAGAAAAGTCTAAGCTTGGGTAAGCTGGTTTTGTTAAGCATTATATTTGTAGTTCCCCAGCTTTAGTGGAGAAAGTTTGTTCTGATAATATTTTATCTCCCATATGTGATGTTCCTTCTTATGATGATATGTTTGAAGAATATGCTTTGAGAAATAGCTGTTCTCTAGCTTGTGATGATACTAAACCTCTAGCTTGTGGTGAGTATTAATTCTTTTATGCATGTGGCTCATGATAGGGATGTTTTATGTGATAGTTATTGACAAGGGTATAATTAATAGAGCCCGTTAGTTGAGTACCCCTAAGGCCCGTATAGCTAGGCCCAATTGTAATGATAGTCGAATACGAGTTCTCACCGTATGTCGATATTGTAATCTGTATCGGACCCTACCTGATCCTCGAGACCTGGCCATCTATATATAAGGGCCAGGAGGGGACGGTGTAGGGCAGATTGAAAGCAAGCCAGGTTGAACACCCACGTTTACTTTCGACATACACTTATTTCGACCAACCTTTACCTTCGAGTTCATCTGACACCCTCTTCCCCCGATCCTAAGTCCTTCATCTAGGACATTTGTCGAGTTAACCCTCGTCAATTGGCGCCGACCATGGGGAACTTGGGCGTTGGAATCATGAATTCGACGGCGTTTTCGCTTTTAGCCAACAGCAGTACAGAAGTCAACGAAAATCAAGAGATGGAGTTGACAATCGGAAGTTTAAGCATCCTCATCGGGCCATCGGGTTCATCTCGCCTTTCAGATCCGACGAAACAAGATCCGTCGGCAAGTGAGCCCGAAACAGTAGCAATGATGGAATATTCTGAAGGCTCTTCCAGTGAGGTAAACTCGCCGGTTAGCTTGGAAGAAGTGCAAAAAGGAAAAATCACAGAAGACAACGAAGCAATGGAAAATTTTGACGCAGGGGTCCAACTCAAAGATCTTATGATCTGCCTCGACGACATCTCAGACAAGTCAACAGATACATGGAAGACAGGATTAGAGCTTTCTGAGGATAGTAACTCGATCTTCTCAAGCTTCAATGGTAACATCGGCAAATAATGCCAGGTGCTCACCATTGTAGGAGATAACTCAGAAGAATTCGACGAAAACAACAATCCAGTGCTAAACCCAGCAAATATCGACAGAGGAGCAAATCACCTAGCAGAAGGGCAAACAGCAGAATCCCTCACAACCAGGGAAAAAATTTGACTATCAGTCGACGAATGGAGGATAATAAGAGAAGCCGTAGAACACGGCACGCCGATACCATCAAATTCCAGCAAAGACATGCTTCTAGGGTATCATTATGCCCTAAGGCAGCAGGCAAAGCAATTAGCAAAGGAGAAAATAGAGATACAGAGAAGAAAAGACTCAGCCATTGCAGCCAGCAACGCCGCTCGTAAAGCGCGAAGCGACGCATCATATAGTAACGCAAGGAAAAATCGCCAACATGGTTCAAGGTACGATAACCTCGAGTACTCCGACAGGCAAAGCATTTCCAAAAACCTCGACTCGTCCTTTTTATCGGTCGACGAACAAGGAAACATCGTACCAAAAACTCCTGAAGCAGCATTAGTGGCAGCTCAAGCTTATCTGCTCACAACTCGACCAAACCCGGGAGATCCTAGAGAACATATGCACAGAGCAGCATTGTACGGACTAAACATGGTGGGTCACAAGCTATCAGCAAAAGGAGAAGAAGCACACCACCATAAGGAAACGCACAAGCCAAGATCGCCTCGCCGTCATAGTAGTCCTCGGCGCAGAAGCAGCAATCAACGATCTCGATCACCATCACCAAAACAACACGGAGGAACCCGAAGATCACGATCCCCAAATGAAAAACGCGACTATGAAGAAGACGAAAAAGAGATGGGGGCGTCATGCTTTACCCGCAGGGTTCGCACCACTCCAGTTCCCAAGGGATTCAAGTTACCTCATGATCAGCAAAAGTACGACGGATCCCAGGAACCACAATCATGGCTCTCAGATTATCTACAAGCAGTACAAATATTGGGAGGAACCAAAGAAACAGCAATGCAAAGTCTGCAACTACACCTCACCGGCGCAGCAAGGTCATGGTTGAGCAAACTTGAGAAGGAAACTATTGGAAGCTGGGAAGACCTCACAAAGCAATTTACAAGCAACTTCAGGTCGACATACAAGCGGCCAACATCGATAGAAGAAGTCAAAGCGTGTGTGCAACAACGCGATGAAACACTGCGGGCATACATCCAAAGATGGAGTCTTATCAAAAATTCAGCAGTCGAAGTTTCAGATGAAAGAGCAATAGATGTGTTCATCATTGGATTAAGGCGAAGAGACCTAGTCGAAGAGATAGGCAGAATCAAGCCGAAAACAGTGTCAGACCTAATGGACGTAGCAAACAGATTTGCAGATGGAGAAGACGCATGCAACAACAAGCGGACGCGATCCCCAGAGGACGATAGAAGAAATAGATATGGAAGTCAAAGGAGACGGTCCAGAAATTACGACAACTATGGCTCCCATAGCCAAGTCGCCGTAGGATACAAAGACAACAGCTATCAAGGAAGTGATCGCCGAAGCTCGGGATATAGAAGCTACGGGAAAGAGGACTACAAAAAGTTTCCCACGAGAGAACCCAGAGAGTACAACCCATCGCCAGAAGATATGCTCAACGGACCTTGTCATATACACTCAGCGTTCGTCGATGGGAAGCGAGTATCAAGGCATGCAATGAAAGATTGCACAACATTCTTAAAACTACAAGAGGCAGCACTAAACAAGCAAACCGAAGCAAGGCGACAAGGATTTGAAGGAAGCAACAATCCTCCGACAAAACAACAAGGAAACAACGGAGCTCCTCAAGGGCAAGACCAGCAGAACCAGGGGCACGACGACGACGAAGGGTACGTTCCATCAAAAGGACACATCACAGCAATGATACAACCTGTGCCCAAGTCAAACAAACAAGAAAAGAGTATCACTCGACAAGTCAACTTCGCAGTCATCTCACCGCCAGCCGCAACGGAGTATCTGCATTGGTCAGAACAACCAATCGAGTTCAACAGAGAAGACCACCCTATAACAGTACCTCGGCCAGGAAACGCGCCTTTGGTACTTAAAGCTCAAATCGGCGCGTATGATGTCGACAGAATATTCATGGACGCAGGAAGTGGAATTAACCTGATATACGCAAAAACACTCAGAGCAATGCATATATCACTAGAGTACCTGAAACCAACGGATTGTTCCTTCCACGGAATCGTACCAGGAAGTGCCAACTACCCACTAGGTCGAATAGCACTCAATGTTTGCTTCGGCAACCGACAAAACTACAGGAGAGAAAAACTGGACTTCGAAGTCATGGACTGGCCATCTCAGTATCATGCGATCCTCGGGCGACCCGCGTTTTTGCGATTCATGGCAGTGCCTCACTACACATATCTGGTACTCAAAATGCCAGGACCAAGAGGAATAATTATAGTAAAAGGAAGTTTTGAAGTCTCAGATCTCTGCGACAGGGAGTTCCACAAGATGGCGCAAAACTTTGGCATGATAGCCAACTATGCAGAAAAGGCGAAAGACACGACTACAGAAGGCGTCAAGCTACTCGAAGGACGCGTTACGAAGCCCGAAATGAGGAAACCACGAGTAGAAGCATCAAGAGAAGACAAAGATATAGGAGAGGAAGAGAAAGCCATGACGGCATAAGCATCAAAGAACAATAAAGTAGGGTAGAAGAATAAGGCTGTAAAAGCCACGAGTTATACCAGGGGCACTGCCCTCTAGATCCAGAACATAGGTCATAGGCCGGATCTCTTGGGTCACCCCATGTATCTTACATTACAAGTATAATAAAGACAAAACGTTTCTCATGTTCGAGCTTACGAGTCTTTCAAAGAGAAAATGCGGCAAACGCACGAATCATACAAAAAAACGCTCTGAAAATATATTTCAGACATACAGTCGCGAAATAAGAAATTCTCGTGTTTCCCATAAGTATTACAACATCGGGTTGTCAGAATCATCTACACCCAAAGGGTCTAAATAGTGAAACTCGCGGAAAAATGCGGCATCTTCTTGCAACAGCCTGGCTATAATTCGTCGGGCGGGCTGCAAGGTACTCTCCAAGTGTACTCGAAGGCTAGCTCCACGTGGAGGGTAGCTCAGCGACATAGAACTATAATTGAGTCTTGGTTGCCACTTGCGTATCCACCCAAGAACAAAATTGGCACCTGCCACTAAGTTCAGTTCTATCAACCGATGAATTCGCTGGCTGGATCTAAAAGTATCAAGAAGTAGTGGGAAAGTCGCAGGTAGAGGATTGCGAGGAAGCATAACCGAGTGCATAGTTATGAGAGATCTTCTGCAGCCATCCACCGCTTCGCCAACGTGCTGGGCACGGTCCTGAAGCAATACAACAGCACTCCGGCGTCGAGGATCAGACCACAAATTTTCAACACCTGCGGACATTTTTTCTAGGGCCGCATTTCGCTCGGTAACCCGACGTTCCGCTGCCCGCACATTCGACTTGACGATTTCGTCGCCTCCTAGTCGATGCAGTCAATGCGCACGGTACTCTTTAAGAATTTATGATCTTGAAACTCGCTTGACTTTAGCCAAACGCCAGGCTCAGATGGCATTTGACAAAGCCAGCAAGACTTCTAATTTGATGAAGCAAGTATCTATTCTTGATGGTAAGGTGTCTAGCTTGACGGCAAAAATTTTGCATCACGAGGAATGCAATTCTTTTCTCCTTGGCATTATCGAATCCGCCTGCGAGATGTTGCGATGTAAGTTTCCTTTCGACTTATCTTTTTCTCTTTTTGTTCCACTGCTGTTTTTATGATATCCTCTTGCCCTCGTAGGCACTTGTTTAGATTTCGCTGCTGAGGATGCAGGCCCGCCAATCAAGGGATCGTTGGTATGCATCGACTGGAAGTCAAAAGAAAATAAAGAAGAAACATTTCAGAGAGGCAGCACAAGATTTCATGAGAAGGAAATATATTTACATAAGTGCAAAACCCTTTGGCTAAAGTTCTCGGGTTGCACACGACTAAAGGTTTTTACATTCAAAAGAAGAAATTGAAAGCTACAGAGGAGCCGAAGTCTACGCCACCTCAGCATTTTGCTCCGTGGCAGAAGAGGGCATGGCAAATCCGTCGCCAGAAGTTGACGGAGGTGCAGGCTCTTCCATCATTGGAGCCGGCGTAGTAGATGCCGCGGAGGCTGCAGAAGGAGAAATAATCACCGCCAGTGCAGGCGCCAACTTCTTCGCCTTCTCGAAGAAAACCTTCATCTCATCGCGGGTGCGGCCATGGGGAGAGCTCACCTTCTCCCAGTCGAAGTCCGCGCCGTGCGCAAAAGAAAGTGCAATAGCACCCTCAGCGCCACGCTTCAGAGAGAGCCCCTTCAGCTGGAGGGTCGGGTCCTCAATTGTATCGAAGGACTTGGCAAGATTCTCCAAGTTATCCTTTGGGACTTCTGCCTTCTTCTTCGGCCACAACCCAACGAACAACCGCGACAGAACGCGGCTAACCAACTCAAAAGTCTCCTGGATAGATATCCAGTTTGCCTCGAGTAGGTTAACCGCGGTCAGCAAAGGATCATCGCCCGATGGCAAAGATGAAGAAGACACCTTGGTAAATCCTGAGCGACAAAGGAAGTCAAAAAGAAAGAAGTAAAGGAAAGAATTAGCGAAGATCAACAATATAACAAGAAGTCAAAATAGAAGGCAAGACGAAACATTTACTCTCAGCAGAGGTAGACATTGTGTGAAGGCGCTCCATTACGGCCTGCTCTCGCTGAGCGTGCTCCCTGTTGGCATCGGCCAAAGCTTTTTCAGACTTTTTCGCCTTACCAAGCGCTGATTTCTGCGACTTCTCAGCGCTTGCTTTGGCAGCGGCCGCAATATCATATGCCTTCTGCGAGGCACTAAGCTCAGCCTCCAATGACGCAATTCGGGCATTGGCTGTTGCTAGAGCAGCTACAGTAGAAGAAGAAAGGAAGTCAGATAAACAGCAAACGATAAGCGTGGAGGAAAACCCATGACTGGATATAGAACATACCGTCGGAAGCTTTCGCAACCTTTAGGTACTCAGCGCATTCGGTGCCCAAGGCGACGAATCTCTTCAATAATGCCTAAGAGAAAGAGCGTGTAAGAAGCACAAGTGTATGCAAGGGAAACAAGTCAGGAAAAATTGCTCACATCATGGGGGGAAGCCGAGGATTCATGGGCTTCCAGAGAGACATCGGGTTCTTTGGCCTTCTTCAAGCGCTTGAGGTTTCGGGGTGCAGGAACCTTCTTTACAGAGGCCCTGGTAACCCTAGGCGCAATTTCTTGGGCAGGGGGCTCATCATCAACTGCAGGGGAAATTGAAGGAGTAGCTGCAGCAACTTTTGGCGGCTCTTCGTCATCTCTACACGAAGAAAATAAGTTATGTGTAACACGACAGAAACAAGGCAAGAGCGGTGCAATTGAAGAACTCGAATAAAAACACTTACGACGCCAGGAGGTCGAAGTACTCCGTATCTTCTGCAGGAACAGAGGCCTTATCAGCCGCTGCAGAACTCGAAGAAGCAAATTCTTCGACTCGTTTCCTCTTCTTGTCGATACCAGCATCTTCAGCAAGCACGGAGGGAGACGATGTCGACGAGCTAGTTTCCTCTTCCGATTCTTCGGCATCATCTCCGTCCTGATTCTCGTCAGCCTCGGGGGCTTCAGATGCAGATGAGGCCAGATCAGCCGGAAGGGGCCCTGCCTCTGGAAGAGGAGGGTGCAAAACAAGGAATTGGTGACCCTGCATATAAAATAAGTCAGCAGAGTACAAAGGGAAAGAATAACGTAAGTCGAAGCAAACAAAATTTGACAACAAGCGAACACAAAGATACATACCTCGGGCAAAGGGTGCACTGAGTCGAAGTAGTCAGCGGTCAAGTCAGCAACCGCATGATCCTTGGTGAGCTTGGTAAGGCTCCTAACTCTCTTGTCGACATCTTTTTTCTCTATCAAATCTTCAGAGACGCGAGTAGGATCTTCCAAGCCAGAGTAATTCCAGAGCTTGGTGAGGCGGTGCTGCAGGGGTTGAACTCGACATTGCACAAAGAACGCCATGAGTTGGATACCCGACAGAGCTCCTCCTTGTCCTCCTTTCAAAGCCTGAATGCGAGACAGAAGAGGAAGAACTTGTGCTATCTCCGCATCTGAGGGAAGCGCATCCCACGACGCCAATTTCTTCACTTCCTTGGAGGCTTCGAAAGGGGCTAACCCATATTGGTCTTCAGGGGAGGCTTTGCGATCTTTGATATAGAACCATTTGGTTCTCCACCCCTGGACAGATGCGGCAAAGGAAAACTCGAGGTACTACGCTTCAGGGCGCACAGAGACAATGGCTCTGCCCAATTCAGGCTTACTAGCCAGAGCAACATTGGGGCGAAGCCGAAAGATTGACCTCCAGAGAAGAAAGTGGGGCTCAATGCCCAAGAATGACTCGCAGAGAGTCACGAAACAAGCAATGTGAAGAAGGGAGTTTGGTGTGAGCTGGTGGAGCTGCACACCGTAGACAAAGAGAAGCCCACGGAGAAACTCGTAGGCAGGAAGAGAAAGGCCACGGAGGAGGAAAGCAAGAAACATTACCCGATAGCCGCTTGGGCTGCGGGATCCGCTCAGTACTGGGAAACTTGATGGAATCCTGGGCGGAGATGAGGCCATCCGCCCTGGCCTTCTCCACCTCCTTCGGCGTGATGGCAGAGCATACCCAGTTGGTGGCAGAGGAGTTCTTGGCCATGGTGTTCTTGGTGGCTAGGTGCTTCACACGCATCTATCGCACCGCGCTTGGGGGCTGTGCACGAACAGAGAGAGGAGAAGAGTTCGGCAATGGAGGCGGCGGAGGGAACGAGCTGGTAAACAGAAAAATCCCCCACTACGCCCCTTATATACCTTCTGGGAGAAGGATCGTGGGCTGAGACGTGGCGCAAAGAGCGGAAACGGCAGCCCACTAACGGTCAAAAATCGCGAAAATTACAGTGCTGCCCATAAAACGGTTCGCACTCATACAGAGTGACGTATTCATCGACGTCATAAAGATGATATAAGAAAGAAGAAGGATGGCGCTGACAAGTGCAAAATTTATAGACAAGATTATATGTGAAGGATTTTCGATTATAGCCTTGGGGGCTACTACTATCAAAGGTATTGAAAGCAACTCTTTACTGGAGTGGTGGACGCGTATTCGATGACAGGATGTTATTAAAGTATCTCGAGTTGAAGTATGATGGACCACACTATATTTTGAGCCCATACTCGAAAAAGTCTTTTTCGACTATAGCCTCGGGGGCTACTCCCATCGGGAGCGCTGAGCGTGCACCCGACGATATTTCTTGGTAAAGCATTGTGCAGGAGTGTTACTCCCATCGGGAGCGAGTTTTATGGTTGTTGAAACCCGAATATTTTTAGTCAAAATTTGACTGCGACATAAGCTTCTCGAGTTATGTTATCGCAACGCAACTCGAATGCCATGACCTGTCACGAAGGTAAGATCCCGGGATCCGTCCTATGTGGCCTGGTATACGCACATGGATGCGCTTTGCTGGTATGTATCCGTGTCTACGACGCGAAGAAAATCCTGGTGGACGCACTGGGTACCCTGAGAATCACTGGGATTCATTCTTTGTAAGTCCTAAATGCGGCAAAAGAGTGGGTTTGACCGGTATCCCGAATTCAAGTCCAAGGGGATTGAATTTGAAGTAGGTGACAGGTATCTATTCCGACAGTTAACTGACCTCTTGATCCGTCAGAGTTGTTAGGCTTGTTCATCAAAACCCGTTGCGAAAAATTATCATGAAAATAAGTCGAAAGACCAAGTCGAAGATTTGAAGATAAGAAGAAGTCGAAGAATTGATCAAGTCGAAGATTTAAAGATTAGAGATTCAACCCGAATCTGCAATTCTGGTAGAATCTGAGGGGCTACTGACAAGGGTATAATTAATAGAGCCCGTTAGTTGAGTACCCCTAAGGCCCGTATAGCTAGGCCCAATTGTAATGATAGTTGAATACGAGTTCTCACCGTATGTCGATATTGTAATCTGTATCGGACCCTACTCGATCCTCGAGACCTGGCCATCTATATATAAGGTCCAGGAGGGGACGGTGTAGGACAGATTGAAAGCAAGCCAGGTTGAACACCCACGTTTCCTTTCGACATACACTTATTTCGACCAACCTTTACCTTCGAGTTCATCCGACGCCCTCTTCCCCCGATCCTAAGTCCTTCATCTAGGATATTTGTCGAGTTAACCCTCGTCAGTTATATTGTTAGTTCTATTCATGATGCTACTGAAAGTTATTATGAGAGAGGGAAACATGGTTTGATGGATCTCAACAATATTAAGTTTCCCCTCTTTATGTTGCAAATCTTGAAGTCGCACTTGTTTTATCTATCCATGCTTGCTACTATGTGCCTCGTTGATTTATTTTCTTACAAGATTCCTATGCATAGGAAGTGGTTCAGATATAAATGTCTTTCACATTTGCTTTTTGATGCTCTCTATTGCTTTAAGTTCCTATATGGCACCTTTGCCTCAAGCTCTTATATGGCGCCCACATGAGCATCTTTGCGAATTACTGCGCCTAGCTCAAAGGCGTTAAAGAAAAGCACTCTTGGGAGATAACCCATTGTTTATTGTTCAGTAATTTTTCTTTTATTTGAGTCTTGGAAGTCATTACTACTGTAATGACCGCTCCTTATCCTTTTTATTTCATTGTTGTGCCAAGAGAAGCCTCTAATTTGAGTGAGGTAAGATTTGGGGATGTTGCTGTCCTGAAACAGTTTTCGGTGTTGCACCGTGATGACCCACAAGTATAGGGGGTATATCGTAGTACTTTCGATAAATAAGAGTGTCGAACCCAACGAGGAGCAGAAGGTGTTGACGAGCGGTTTTGATCAAGGAATCACTGTAAATACTAGCAAACAGGTTTTCAGGAGTATTTGGTAATATGAGTAAATAAAGTGTAAGTAAATAAAAGACAGTAGTAACAATTGCAGCAAGTGGCCCAATCCTTTCTTCAGCAAAGGACAAGCCGGTTGTGTACTTATAATAACCAAACGTTCTCGAGGACACACGGGAGTTTCTGTCAAGAGCTTTTGCTTCATAGAGCCAATAGTATTTATTGGTTTGATAGATGTTATGGGGGTGAACCTGTGCTAGCTCACTACCCTTACTAGGATAAATACACACTTGTGATTATACCCCTTGCAAGCATCCACAAATACAAGAAAGTAATTAAGATAAATCTAACCACAGCCTTAAACTCTAAGATCCTACGCTCCCTGGTGCAATGGTTTCCCAACGGAGGTTTAGGTTTCTGTCACTCCAGCAACCCCACAATCGGTAGCCAAATACACAATGCATCTCACTAGGCCCATAAATGGTGAAGTATCATGTAGTCTACGTTCACATGACACCACTAGTGAAATAGCACCACAACAATATCAAACCATTAAATATTTCTCAACAATAGTTCACTACTAACATCTTGACTTCTCCCATGTCCTCAAGAACTAAATGAACTACTCACAAGACATCATATGGATCATGATCAGAGGTGAAATAATGGTAAATAACAATCTGAACATAAACCTTAACCCAACGGTTCCACTCAATAGCATCAACTACAAGAGTAATCAACACCGGGAAAGTTTCCCCTATGAATATAACAAGATCCAACTCAAGATGTTACAGCGGGATGGCGTGGTGACGGTGGAGATGAAGGTGCTGGTGATGGAGATGATGATGATGATGATCCCGATGAAGTCCAGTGCGATGGTGATGACGATGGCAACGATCTACCCTCTCCGGGAAGGAATTTCCCCGGCAGATTTCTCCCTGCCGGAGAGCTTTTCTCTCTCTGGTGTTTTCCGCCCCGCAGAGGCGGCTGTGTCTAACTCTGAGCCCCCCCCTTGACTTAGGTTTTCGGGGACGATGATGTACGTGGAGGGGCGAGACCAGACGTGGGCCAGGGCGCCCTCACACAGGGCTGGCGCGGCCAGGGGGCTGGCCGCGCCACCCTGGCGTGTGGGGCCCCCCTGGCTCCTCTCGACTCCCCCTTCTGGCTTCCTGAGTCTTCTGGGAAAATATAATTTCTGGGTATTTTTCTAGAATTTTCCTGATCTTCAAAATATGGTCTCTTGATGGTCCTTTTTCCAGCAGAATCCTGACTCCGACAGCAACTCCTCCGATGATCATCAAACATGTGAAAGCAAAGGAAATAACATAAGTATCTTATCTAAATATGAAATATATCAATGAATAACAGTAAATTATGATACAAAATAGTGATGCAAATTGGACGTATCAACCCCCCCCCCCCCCCAAGCTTAGACCTCGCTTGTCCCCAAGCGAAAACTAAACTCGGTAAACATGACCACAGGTTTATGGAGTGAGGTGTCAATAATCAAAATACGGACAAGAAGCATCACATTTACCAAAGAACAAATTATAATAGACAGCAACTTCCCTTTATAAGATATAGACTTGCAATAGGTAAAAGGGAATCACATGTAAAGATGCACAAGGTAAACTATAATTGGCAATGGCAAACCTTAGTTCTTGGTCAAAGGATGGAGAACAAACTATTCTCTCTTTTAAACGGAGCCTTTTAAAACAGAGCTAATATAGCAAAGACTATATGCTCAACAAAGTAAACTTTTGCATTCATAGAAAGCTTTCAAAGATATATTCCTTCAGACAAAAACATTATACAAAACAAGGAAGATAATAAACATGATTAAACGGATCAACATATGGATGAGTGAAACATAACAACTCAAATGCTTGCTTTAGATAGAGGGAAATAGGTTGACTCAACATAATAGTAAAAGATAGGCCCTTCGCAGAGGGAAGCAGGGATTAAACATGTGCTAGAGCTTTTAATTTGTAAAACAGAGGTAAAAAGTTATTTTGAGAGGTGGTTGCTTTTGTCAACGACTAGCAACGGAGTTCTTGATATCTTCCATACTAAACAAGTGAGAGCGGTTCCGAGATGTTTGATTAATTGGCACTTTGGTGCTCTTTTATAGCTTGGCACTCCTCCCCACCTTTTTTCCTTTCTCAAACCATGGCTAACCGATTCCATCGGGTGCCGACCAACTTTCACATTCCATTGGAGGAGTGCCTTTTTCTTTCTTTTTCTTTTGAGATTATAATGGTCTGACCAGCTCCCTTGCAAAATTAATGACAAGCAGATGAAGCTGCCTAGTCGAGGGGTACTTAATTTAGTATGGAAGATAACAAACACATCCACTACGTCCTCATGAGCTAAAAACAGTGGCACAAAATGAGAAGTGTTTGAAGGTTTTTGAAAGGTAGCACATGAAAATTTACTTGGAATGGCTTGAAATACCATGCATAGGAATTTATAGTGGACTCTTTGGAAGTGACTTGGCTTTTGGGAATTGGATGCACGAGAAGTATTTCCTCTCAGTACAGGTTTTTGGCTAGCAAGGCTGGGTAGCAAGCATAAGAGTTGCATGAAACAAATAAACATACATATAATAAGAACAATCATGCAAACTCCCTTGAAGGTACAACGATTTTAACTTTAAGAATATCAATGCTTATAAGCCAAACATAAGGGAAAACTGAAGTGATGTAACTGCAAGCACTTCTTTATTCTTCTCTACTCCAACCTCAAGGTAAAGTTGCTACTGACCAAGCTAGGTTTGCCAAAACCAACTAAATCTACTCATGCTCCCAATATGATACCAATACCAATCAACAAGACTAGTCACATAAGAGAGATTGCAAACTAACATAAAGTGTGCGAAAAGTAAACGATAAAACTTCTCATTAATATTTTATTACCACAACTCACACCAAGGGATACATAGATAACTAACTAAGGAGGATACTTCCAAACTGCAAACTATTCTATATGATAACTTCTTTATTCATGATATGACTCTACTTGAAAAGTAAATGAGCAAAAGGTGATGATGTGATACCGCGGCACTCCCCCAAGCTTGGAACAAGCCAAGGGGATGCCTAAACCGATGACGAATTACTCCTTTGGCGGTGGCGGTGGCGGTGGATAATCTTTAATAAGCTTCTCAATCAAATCCTTTAGCTCATCAATCTTGTACTCAAGGTTGCGAATCATCTCAGAATTGTGATCAACACGATTCATGAACCTGTCGGCAAGAGAATCCCAGCTCTTGGAATTATTTCCCCATCCTTCTTCACTCTTGGCACTTCCTTCTCTTGCACTGTTAGAACGATCTATATCCCAACCCGAGGGTAGACGCGACCTAGGCACCCTTTGAAACTGATGTTCATGTATTAGAGTATGGAAAGGATTGTTGCCTGACGGAGATGTCCGTGGAGCCAAGGTGTGATGTGACACACCTCCCCCGGTCCTTATGCGTGCACTCTTCTTGAACTTGTCATGATCTGCCACCACCCCTATGCTGGCAATCATGGTATTTGGCCTTGGACTTTGATCTTCCTCCTCATCTTCGCTTTCAACCTCTTCTATCAGCCGGAAATCTTTGGTGTCATCTTCCGGAGGTGTCTTCTCCTTGTCACCGCTTGAAGAGGCCATGACTTCCCCAAGCTTAAGATCAACTCCTGACAGAAACAGCTTGAAACAAAACATGACGAGAAAACAATATACAGACCTCGGGGACTCCGGGGGGTTAAATAGGTGAAAATTATACATCGAAACGAGGTCACAGGAGGAAACCGGGACAGAAAAGAGTTCCGGGGTGTTCTCACACATGGGTGGCGCGGCCAGGGGTGGGCCCGCGCCACCTGTGTGTGAGACACACACGGACTCTTTTTCCTCCCCGTTTTCGTCTCGTGATTTTTCATATTTAGTAAAAACAGCAAAAATATTAAAGGAAGAACTTTTCGCAAAACTTTTCTGACTAGAACTGTTACCTATTCGAAAGCGAACTCTGCAGGTACCTGCAATTTGTCTTGGATGTATTCTTCTGGAGAAACTGTTTCAATAACATCAACATCTTCATTATAAGAATCTCCAGAAATATAATGCTTGAGTCTTTGCCCATTCACCACTTGTGTAGAGTCATCTTTCAATTAAGCAATCTTAATAGCACCTGAGCGGTACACTTCCACAATAACATATGGTCCTTCCCATTTAGAGAGTAATTTTCCTGCAAAAAATCTGAGACGAGACCTATACAAAAGAACTTTCTCACCAACATGGAACTCTCTCTTAAGAATTCTCTTATCATGCCATTGCTTGACTTTCTCTTTAAAAAGTCTGGCATTCTCATAAGCTTCGTTTCTCCACTCATCTAGAGAACTCAAATCTAACAACCTTTTCTTACCGGCTAGTTTAAAATCTCTATTAAGCTCTCTCACTACCCAAAAAGCTTTATGTTCTAATTCTAAGGGCAAGTGACACGCTTTTCCGTAAACCATCTTATAAGGGGACATACCCATGGGATTCTTATAAGCAGTTCTATAAGCCCATAAAGCGTCGTTTAACTTACTAGCCCAGTTTTTCGTAGATCTATTGACAGTCTTCTGCAAGATAGACTTGATCTCCCTATTTGAAAGCTCTACCTGCCCACTAGTTTGGGGATGATAAGCAGAAGCAATTCTATGATTAACATCATATTTAGCAAGAGTTTTTCTAAAACCACCGTGAATGAAATGAGAACCTCCGTCAGTCATAAGATATCTAGGCACTCCGAACCTAGGAAAAATAACATCCTTAAGCATTTTTAACGAAGTCTCACCATCGTCACTCTTTGTAGGTATGGCTTCTACCCATTTAGTAACATAATCAACAGCAACAAGTATATGGGTATAGCCTTTTGAAGGAGGAAATGGACCCATAAAGTCAAACCCCCAACAATCAAATGGTTCAATAACAAGAGTGTAATTCATAGGCATCTCATTGCGTCTAGAAATATTACCAACTCTTTGACATTCATCGCAAGATAAAACATACCTTCTGGCATCCTTAAAGAGGGTTGGCCAATAAAAACCTGATTGTAGAACCTTTTGTGCGGTTCTATCTCCAGCATGATGCCCTCTGAAAGAGCATGTGCCCCATGTGTGGTTTTGGTAATTAATGGCAATCCCTATGGACTAATGTTTGCATTGAGTCATATTTGTAGGACTTGTCCGTAGACAATGCTTGATCTATATGTTGGGTTCAAGGTTGTAAGAAGTTGAATATAAAGAAGATTATGTGATGACCAAGGTGGTATTCAAGGAGTGATCCGAAGATTGGTCATAAGGGAGTTGAGCCTATAGAGTGTGTCTTGAGGAATAAGATGGAGTGAACTCTCATGTGCATTCTCAAGACATCATCATTATAAAAGAAGAAGATGAAGTGCAATGTTGATCAAGTCGAAGCGCAAGTTCAAGATAGGCTTCTAGAAGATATCATTTGCTTGAAGCTCGGTGTCCATTTGGTGGTAATGGACATGTGAAGATATTTCTCTAGTGTCTCTCCCATAGTGAAGTATGGGGGAGCAATCCGCAAGACTTCACCGAGCAAGCGCAATCAAGAAAGGTTGTCCTACTTGAGGAGATCAAGATCGTCACCATCTAGCTCAAGTGGAATGCGCAAGGCAAAGGTATGTTCTTGATAGGGTTTCTTTCTTACCGGTCTCATAGTGTGGGAGACCGGGTTTAGGATCGATAGCCGTACTATTCAGAGGGGCTCTCGAGTGAGTAACTTATTCGTATCGTTCGGAGAGAGCTCAAACATTTGCATACTTGGCATTATCTTTCTTGGTTCTTATTTGGATTTTATCCATGTGAGGTTCTAGAGCTTGTGGTTATTTTCATGACAAGATCTAGCTCATCAAAAACGGATTTCGTATAGAACTCTTATTGCGTTTTTGGTGTTTGGAGGTTTTACCGGTTCTTCTTTATAGCTAAGTCAAACCTTTTATCATTTGGTTTCATCCTCCTTTGTTGGACTATGATGTTTCTATGGATGAAGGTGTAGAGCTCGTTGTGGTGATTCCAACGAGCCCAAGTTCATCAAAAACGGAGTCCGGATGCAAAAGTTATGGCCGTTTTCGTGTTGACGTTTTTTCTTGGCAGGAAGTTCGGCGCCAGGTCCGGCCGGGCCGGACTCTAGCCCGGGAAATCCGGCCCAAGAATGGAAAAATCCGGCAGACCGCCGAACCGCACTGCTGGGGGGCTTTTTGGCGGCCGCCGGACTGTCCGCCGGACCGTCCGGCGAAAAGTCCGGCGGCGCCGGACTTTCCGCCGAACTTTGGCGGGATTTGCTTCCAACGGCCAGTTTTTCCCCACCTATAAATACCCTTCTTCTTCCTTGAACCAACCACGTTTTTTTGGGCTTCTCTCTCCTCCATTGTTGACCTTCAAAGCTTGCCCTCCCTCCTCACTTCCCTCCATGTTTCTTGCATCTTTCTAAGGGAAAAGAGAGAGGAGATCTAGATCTACATTTCCACCAATCACTTTCTCCTCTAAGTGAGGGGAACCTATTGGATCTAGATCTTGGAGTTCTTTGTGGATTTCCTCTTTGTTCTTCCTCTCATATCCTACATAGAATTTGTTGCTTTGGTAGGATTTGGGAGAGAAGGATTTGAGCACTTCGTGTGTTCTTGCCATTGCATTTGGTGCATCGGTTTGAGTTCTCCTCGGAGATTCGGTGGTGAAAGCAAGAAGCTTATTTCCTCTTGGGTTCTTGGAACCCTAGACGGCTCAGTGGATTTCTTGGGGACCTCCAATTAAGTTGTGGGGATCTTCCCAAGCTTTGTGGTGCCTCCGTGGCGATTATTGGGAGCCTCCAATTGAGTTGTGGAGTGTGCCCCAATCTTAGTGGCTTTGTGGATTTGGGAGCCTCCAATTAAGTTGTGGAGTATCCCCAAGCTTTGTGCGGGATCGGTGACCGCCCTCAAGGGTCCCATAGTGGATCGGGTCTTCCATCTTGGTGGGAGGGCTCGAGGAGATTATGGTGAGCCTCCGTGGCGTTTGGGGAGCCTTGTGCCTCCACACCGCTCCAACGGAGATTAGCACCCGCAAGGGTGTGAACTTAGGGATACATCGTTGTCTCCGTGTGCCTCAGTTATTTCTATACCCGAGCTCCTTTACTTATGCAATTTACTTTGTGATAGCCTTCGTGCTTGAAGTTATATATATCTTGCTATCACATAGTTGCTCATCTTGTTTAGCATAAGTTGTTGGTGCATGATACGTCTCAAACGTATCTATAATTTTTGATGCTCCATGCTTGTTTTTACACCATTTGTATATTGTTTCGTTACACTTAGTGGCATTTTTATACATTTTCCGGAACTAACCTATTAACGAAGTGCCACAGTGCCAGTTTCCTGTTTTCTGCTGTTTTTGTGTTTCAGAAGTGATACACAGGAAATATTCTCGGAATTGGACGAAACAAGTTCCTGAAGTTATATTTCACGGGGAAGCTCCCAAACATCCGAAGACCTGACGGAGGGAGGCCACGTGGCCCCCACACACAGGGGCGGCGCGGCCACCCCCCTGGCCGCGCCGGGCCCGCGTGAGGGGCCGTGGTCCCTCCTCTGACATCGTACTTTCGCCTATATATACCCCCTGACGAGAAAAACCTAAAGACCCGATCAGTTTTCCAGAATACATCGCGATCCGCCGCCGCCGTCGACCCGAAGATCCGCCGCCGCCGTCGACCCGAAGATCGGGAGGGTCCAGAAGCTCTTCCCGGCACCCTGCCGGAGAGGGGAATCGCCACCGGAGGTCTTCTTCATCGCCATGCTTGCCTCCGGAGCGATGAGTGAGTAGTCTACCTTGGACTATGGGTCCATAGCAGTAGCTAGATGGTTGTCTTCTCCACCATGTGCTTCATGTTTAGATCTCATGAGCTGCCCTACATGATTGAGATCACCGTTATGTAATTCTATGATGTTGGTTTGTTGGGATCCGATGAATATTGGTGTTTATGATTAAGTTGCTGTACTGAATTATATCTTTTGTTATCTCTATGTTGTTTATGATCTTGCATGCTCTCCGTTGTTAGTAGCTATCTTGGCCGAGTAGTTGCTAGTGACTCCAAGAGGGGGTATTTATGCTCGATAGTGGGTTCATGCCTCTATTTCACCTGGGGGAGTGACAGAAACCTCTAAGGTGGTAGATGTGTTGTTGCTACTAGGGAGAAAACAACATTCATATGCTCAAGGGCATATGCTTTGTTTACATTACACACTTTGCTTAATGCAATTATCTGTTGTTCGCAACTTAATACTTTTGGGGTGTTCGGATGATATCCCCGAGGGTGGATTATTAGTCATAGATGCAGTTGGATGGCGGTCTATGTATTTTGTTGTAATGCCCAGAGTAAATCTCATAGTGATCTTCTTGACATATCACGTTATCTTTATTCTATCAATTGCCCAACTGTAATTTGTTTACCCAGCATGTTATTTATCTATGGAGAGACACAACTAGTGAACTGTGGACCCCGGTCCTATTTTAATCATATTGCAATCACCTGTTTACTTTTCCCGCACTGTTTATTTTACTAGCATATTACTACTGTTTTCCACTCGATACACTCATAACCTTTGTTTCAAGCAAACCGGTGAGATTGACAACCTCATCGCAAGTTGGGGACAAAGTATTTGTTTGTGTGTGTGCAGGTTCCACAAACACCTTCAGTCGTCATCGTCTCTCTTCTCCCGATCGATAAACCTTGGTTTCTTAACTGAGGGAAAACTAGCCGCTGCACTCATCATACCTTCCTCTTGGGGTTCCCAACGGGCTGGTCATTCACCACGCACAAGGACTGTCTGTTGCCACATTCACCTTAAACATCAGCTACTTTTCTGGCGCCGTTGCCGGGGAACGAAGAAGAATAATCTCCCTCATCAACTGGGCGCCATCAAACGCAGCAGCTACTTTTCTGGCGCCGTTGCCGGGGAAGAGAGAAGACTTCTGCGAGGGGAGTTCTTCGCACACACATTCTTTACTTTGTTATTTGTTTTGCTTTACTTTATTTTATTTTACCTGCATTGCTTTTTATAAAAAATCCAAAAAAATTAGAATCCTTGGTAGCTGTTTTTACTTGTTTACTTTCATTTTGCTGAAATGGGTACTCCTGAAAACACCAAGTTGTGTGACTTTGCTAGCACGAACAATAGTGATTTTATCTGCACTCCTATTGCACCAACTGTTCCTGCTACCACCTTTTATGAGATCAAGCCTGCTTTATTGAACCTTGTTATGAAAGAGCAATTTTCTGGTGCTAGTACTGAAGATGCTGCAGCTCATCTCAACAATTTTGTTGAGCTATGTGAGATGCAGAAATATAAAGATGTTGATAGTGATATTATTAAGCTCAAGCTGTTTCCTTTTTCTTTGAGAGGAAAGGCTAAAGATTGGTTGCTGTCTTTGACTAAGAATAGTATTGATTCATGGGCTAAGTGTAAGGATGCTTTTATTGGTAGATATTATCCTCCTGCTAAGATTATAGCTTTGCGCAGCAATATTATGAAGTTTACTCAGTTTGATAATGAACATGTTGCTCAAGCTTGGGAAAGAATGAAATCTATGGTAAAGAATTGCCCCACTCATGGACTGACTACTTGGATGATTATCCAAACTTTTTATGCAGGACTGAATTTTTCTTCAAGGAACCTACTTGATTCAGCTGCTGGAGGCACCTTTATGTCCCTTACCTTGGGCGCCGCATCAAAGCTACTCGACAACATGATGGTAAATTATTCCGAATGGCACACCGAGAGAGCTCCACAAGGTAAGAAGGTAAATTCTGTTGAGGAAACCTCTTCCTTGAGTGATAAGATTGATACAATTATGGCTATGCTTGCTAATGATAGGACTCATGTTGATCCTAATAATGTTCCTCTAGCCTCTCTGGTTGCTCAAGAAGAGCAAGTTGATGTGAATTTCATTAGAAATAATAATTTTAACAACAATGCTTATAGGAACAATTTTGCTAGTAACAATTATAGGCCGTATCCTTCTACCAATGGTAATGGTTATGGTAACTCTTATGGTAATTCCTACAACAACACTAGGGCCGCGCCCTCCGAGCTTGAGGTAATGCTCAAGGACTTTATCGGTAAACAAACTGCTTTTAACAAGACTGTTGAGGAAAAGTTAGGCAAAATTGATATTCTTGCTTCTAAAGTTGATAGCCTTGCTCATGATGTTGAACTTCTGAAATTACAAGTGTTCCCTAATGATGTGAATGTGAGTAATATTGTTGCTGCCGCTAATACTACCCAAGTTAGAATTGATGAAAATATTAGATTGTTAGCGGAATTGCATGCCAGGTGGGAAAGAGAAGATGAGATGGCTAGAGAGATGAAGGTATGTACTATTACTACCTCTAATTATGTTGCTCCTACTGATAGCAACCCTCTTACTTTGATTGGTGTAGAGAAAACTCCCACTCCTTGTGTTAAAAAGCCTAAAACTGCCAAAACTTTTTCTCAAAAGAGTGCTGAAATTTTTCGGAGTGTGGGAGATGATAGCTCTATTTCCTTTAATTATTTTGATGTTGATGGCTGCAATATATCTGAAGTTATTTTGTTCTTGCAAAAGCTTGCTTTGACTCCCAATGCTAGTTCTTTAAATATTGCTTTTACTAAGCATATTACCAATGCTCTTATAAAGATTAGGGATGAAAAGTTGAAGCAAAAAGCCTCTGTTCCCAAGAAGTTAGAAGATGGTTGGGAACCCATCATTGATATGCATGTTAATGGTTATGATTGCCATGCTTTATGTGATCTAGGTGCTAGTATTTCTATTATGCCTAGAAAGATTTATGACATGCTTGATTTACCACCGCTTGAAAAATGTTATTTTGATGTTCCTATTGCTGATGTTGCTAAGAAGAAACCTTTGGGAAGGATTAATGATGTTCTTATTGTGGTTAACAATAACCCTGTTCCCGTTGATTTTCTTGTTATGGACGTTGAATGCCATGCTTCATGTCCTATTATTTTGGGAAGACCCTTCCTTCGAACTGTAGGTGCTATCATTGATATGAGGGAAGGCACTATCAAGTATCAATTCCCACTAAAGAAAGGTATGGAACACTACCCTAGGAAAATAAAGAAATTACTTTTTGACTCTATTCTTAGAGCAAATTATGAGCTTGATGCTTCATCACTTGATATTACTTGATTCGCACTTTTCTGCGCCTAGCTCAAAGGCGTTAAAGAAAAGCACTCTTGGGAGATAACCCATTGTTTACTTTTCAGTACTTTTTCTTTTATTTGAGTCTTGGAAGTCATTACTACTGTAATGACCGCTCCTTATCTTGTTTATTTCGTTTTTGTGCCAAGAGAAGCCTCTAATTTGAGTGAGGTAAAGATTTGGGGTTATTGCTGTCCTGAAACTGTTTTCGGTGCTGCACCGTAAAAATTCGTGAAAATTCTCTGTTTATCTTTTGGACCTGCGATTTCTTGTGCATATGCCCCAGGTTATATCCAAACTTTTCTTAGTTGAACACTTTTTGATTTGAGCAACAGAAAATCCCTCAAAAATTCGTCCATTATCAGCTGTTTAGTTTTGACATATTTCTGCCAATATTTGTTTTTGCCACTTTATCGCTTTGTTTTGAGTTCTTTTTGATCATGGAACTCTTGTGGAAGTTGCTACAGTAGTATATACTTTATATGTGGTGGTTTTGAGTTGAAACCTGAAGCTAAAAGAGGTTGAATATATTTTATGCCTACACTAATGTTGCTAATAGAATTGTGTTTAGTTTTGTATGAAGGAAGTTTTCAAGTGTAGGGATTGGAGAATGATGAGATGAGTTGAAGAATGGACAAAAGCTCAAGCTTGGGGATGCCCATGCATCACCCCAAGAAATATCCAAGAAGTACAAGCGTCAAAGCTTGGGGATGCCCCCGAGGCACCCCTTCTTCATCGGCAAAAATCAGGTCACCTTTCAAAACACTATATTTTTATTGCTTCATGCACTATGTGTTTTTCTTGGAGCGTCAGTTGTTTTAGTTTTCTTAGTTTGTTTGTTTGTTTGCTGCAATAAATGGTTGGACCCCAACAAATTTCCTTTGGAGGAGACGTACTCGTTTTCATTTGCAAAGAATGCTCTAGTTTTCACTCTTATTAAAAATCGAGCGTTCTACTTTTTCTGCTACTGCTTTTGGTTTTCATTTTCGCCTTGATATGCGTTCAGATCTTGTCATATCTTTTCATCAAGGTGTATTTTTGCCTCTGATCTTCATTGTTTTTCATCAAAAGAGGTATTTATAAAAATTTCAAATGGTGTTGGAAAAGAGAAAAAGCTTTGTGCAAAATAGTGGTACAAGAAGGAGCTTGTGTAGACTGCGGCTTAGGCTTTTTCATGTCATGCTTGATGTCTTTTTGATAGTATGCTTAGTGGTTTTGCTGTAGCATGACTTGTCTCAAATAACTGAGATTGCTTAATGAGCCTTTGAAAAAAATCATGCGTTGTTTTTATTGTATGGAAGCATTATTTTGGTTTTCTCCTTGATGCTTTATTTGGGTTGACTTGGCGCATGCTCACACATGTTAGACTCTTACAAAGTCGCCATTAGCCTTCATGATCATTTAGTTTTTGACTTTTGATGCCATCGTATGCTTCTTTTAATGTCGCTTTGTCGCTTTGCATGATTATGGCCATTATTGCTCTCTTAGTTGGTCGCTCCCAGTCTTTTGCTAGCCCTCGCCTTGTACTGAGTATGAGCTCTACTCGTGCATCCAACTCCTAAAAGCCAAGTTTTCCATTGTGTCCACTATAAATTCCTATGCATGGTATTTGTAAGCCATTCCAAAGTAAAATTTTCGTGTGCTACCTTTCAAAAACCTTCAAAATACTTCTCGTTTTGTGACACTGTTTTCAGCTCATGGGGACGTAGTGGTCGGATTTGCTATCTTCCATATTGTTTATTCCAAAAAGAAAAAAAAAGAAAAAAAAAGAAAAAAAGGCACTCCTCCAAAGAATGTGAATGTTGGTGGGCACCCGATGGAATCGGTTAGCCATGGTATGTGAAAGGAAAAGGTGGGGAGGAGTGCCAAGTTTTATAAAAAGAGCACAAAGTGCCAATCTCTCTCTCAAAAACTTGCTTTATTTTTGTATGGAAGATAGTAAGAACCCCATTGCCAGTCGTTGACAAAGACAACCACCTGTCAAAATCAAGTTTTATCTCTGTTTTACAAATGAAAAGCTCTAGCACATGTTTAAATCACTGCTTCCCTCTGCGAAGGGCCTTTCTTTTACTTTTATGTTGAGTCACCACCTTCTTTCTTTATGCACCATTAAGAGAGCATAGTTGTCATTCTTAGTGTGATATGCATTGTCCCAAAGTTCATTGATTGACTCATATTGTTGGTTTCACTTGTTCTTAAATTATTTGTATCTAGTCGCCCTCTTAAACTTTGAGGTGTCCTATGCATTTATGTTTTGCTCTCTTTGAAGGACAAGCTGAAAACCATTTGTATGTTTTTCCTTATGATTTGAACACACGTTTGACTTTCATTGTTTCATTATCATGATCTTTTGTTTGTGTTCATTTGCATGTTTACAGCATGGTTGCTAAGTTCTTATTGTCATGATTATATCTTTCATGCCCATGTTTTAAGTTCTATTGATCCCAGCTCATCAATGCTTGCATATATGATCAAGATTGTGTAGGTGCATGTCACCTCAAAAATTATTCTTTTGTTATCACTTACCTACTCGAGGACGAGCAGGAGTTAAGCTTGGGGATGCTTGATACGTCTCAAACGTATCTATAATTTTTGATGCTCCATGCTTGTTTTTACACCATTTGTATATTGTTTCGTTACACTTAGTGGCATTTTTATACATTTTCCGGAACTAACCTATTAACGAAGTGCCACAGTGCCAGTTTCCTGTTTTCTGCTGTTTTTGTGTTTCAGAAGTGATACACAGGAAATATTCTCGGAATTGGACGAAACAAGTTCCTGAAGTTATATTTCACGGGGAAGCTCCCAAACATCCGAAGACCTGACAGAGGGGGGCCACGTGGCCCCCACACACAGGGGCGGCGCGGCCACCCCCTGGCCGCGCCGGGCCCGTGTGAGGGGCCATGGTCCCTCCTCTGACATCGTACTTTCGCCTATATATACCCCCTGACGAGAAAAACCTAAAGACCCGATCAGTTTTCCAGAATACATCGCGATCCGCCACCGCCGTCGACCCGAAGATCGGGAGGGTCCAGAAGCTCTTCCCGGCACCCTGCCGGAGAGGGGAATCGCCACCGGAGGTCTTCTTCATCGCCATGCTTGCCTCCGGAGCGATGAGTGAGTAGTCTACCTTGGACTATGGGTCCATAGCAGTAGCTAGATGGTTGTCTTCTCCACCATGTGCTTCATGTTTAGATCTCATGAGCTGCCCTACATGATTGAGATCACCGTTATGTAATTCTATGATGTTGGTTTGTTGGGATCCGATGAATATTGGTGTTTATGATTAAGTTGCTGTACTGAATTATATCTTTTGTTATCTCTATGTTGTTTATGATCTTGCATGCTCTCCGTTGTTAGTAGCTATCTTGGCCGAGTAGTTGCTAGTGACTCCAAGAGGGGGTATTTATGCTCGATAGTGGGTTCATGCCTCTATTTCACCTGGGGGAGTGACAGAAACCTCTAAGGTGGTAGATGTGTTGTTGCTACTAGGGAGAAAACAACATTCATATGCTCAAGGGCATATGCTTTGTTTACATTACACACTTTGCTTAATGCAATTATCTGTTGTTCGCAACTTAATACTTTTGGGGTGTTCGGATGATATCCCCGAGGGTGGATTATTAGTCATAGATGCAGTTGGATGGCGGTCTATGTATTTTGTTGTAATGCCCAGAGTAAATCTCATAGTGATCTTCTTGACATATCACGTTATCTTTATTCTATCAATTGCCCAACTGTAATTTGTTTACCCAGCATGTTATTTATCTATGGAGAGACACCACTAGTGAACTGTGGACCCCGGTCCTATTTTAATCATATTGCAATCACCTGTTTACTTTTCCCGCACTGTTTATTTTACTAGCATATTACTACTGTTTTCCACTCGATACACTCATAACCTTTGTTTCAAGCAAACCGGTGAGATTGACAACCTCATCGCAAGTTGGGGACAAAGTATTTGTTTGTGTGTGTGCAAGTTCCACAAACACCTTCAGTCGTCATCGTCTCTCTTCTCCTGATCGATAAACCTTGGTTTCTTAACTGAGGGAAAACTAGCCGCTGCACTCATCATACCTTCCTCTTGGGGTTCCCAACGGGCTGGTCATTCACCACGCACAAGGACTGTCTGTTGCCACATTCACCTTAAGCATCAGCTACTTTTCTGGCGCCGTTGCCGGGGAACGAAGAAGAATAATCTCCCTCATCAACTGGGCGCCATCAAACGCAGCAGTGCACATAGGTGAACCTAGTTTATTTAGGTTTTGTATGCTTGGCAAATTAAACGTTAGTTTTATTCCGCATTTGTCAAGCCGCTCGTAAAAGTTTTAAATCGCCTATTCACCCCCCCTCTAGGCGACATCCGTGTCCTTTCAATTGGTATCCGAGCAAGGTCTCTCATTTTTAGGCTTCACCGCCTTGAGAGCAAAGATGACGGCTAGGGGATTAGTGCACAATGACACCTTTATATTTGATGGCACTAATTATGATATATGGAAAATTTGCATGCTTAATCATTTTCATGATATGGACCCAAATATAGAGAGAATTTTAGATATGGGTTTCTCTCCTCCTAAGGATTCCCAAAGTCTATCTTTAGAGGAGAAGAGAAACTCTTATCTTAATTCTCGAGCTTCTAATGTGCTTGTTGATTTTGTAAGCAATGCAGTTATTCTTGCAATCATGCCTTTCCGTAACGCTCATGAGTTTTGGACAAAGATTCAAGAAAAATATGATGTGTCCAACACTATTGAGGATGATTGTATTCCCTCCACTTCCGGCCGTGATGAACTCTCATCCACTTCACCAATGTGTGGTAAGACACAAGGTAACTCTATGGTGAGTGGTGATGGAAATTGCAATGTTGATAGTGAGCTTATTTGTGATGATCATTCTTCTCTATCTCATTGCCATGCTTCATCTTTGGACTTAAACACTTCTAGCACCATAAATGCTTTACATGCTTGTGTTGATAGTCCTTGCATATCATGTGCAAGTTGCATGAATAAATATCATGATGATATGCTTGATTTGTCTTGTTTCCATGATACAATTATATCTACTTCCTCTAGTTGTTGTGTGTCTAACAATGTAGAGGAAAACAATTATTCCATGGGCCAAGACAAGATTTTAATTAGAGCTTCAAGTGATTCTTCTTCATCATCTCTTGGTTCCCACATGTGCCTTATGGCTAGGTTTTCAAAGGTAACTCCTACTTTGGAACCCAATATATCTAGTGATGATGATGAGGATAATGAAGAAGAGGATGATGACTTTGCCTCTTTATTTGAGAAGAGTGAAATGTTTTTTCATGCTATTTGTAAGAATGAAATTGCTTGCTCTTACTTCTATAAGATTTTGGCTATTGCCACCGAGAGCAATAAAATTATTGAGGAGCATGAGAATACCATTTCTAAAATGCAAGGTCATGCCCGTGATTACGCGGATGAGATCGCGGATCTAAAAGAAGCTCTAGAAGAAGAACAAACCACCAAGGAATCTCTTGAGGAGACCTTTACTTTAGAGTTATCTAAAATAAAGAAATCCTATGATAGAACTCTTGTGGTGGCAAATGATTTTGAAACTAAATATGAAGAGCTTGTAGTTACTTATGCTAAACTCCTTGAGAATGTTGTGCTTCTTAAAAATGACTCTAGGGTCATTTCTTGTGAGCCCATCATTATCACCGAGTCGCATGAGCAACTTAAAGCTTCTAATTCAAATGAGCTTACTAAATTGCCTTCTCCACTTTCCAATAGTGATGATGCTTGTGCTACTAACTCTACTTCTTGTGAAGCATCCATCTTGAAGGAGAATGTTGAGCTAAGGGCTCAACTTGATTTGCTAACTAGCAATTATGGGAAATTAGAAGAAAAACATGGAAAGCTCTCTAGCTCCCATGAGGATCTTCTAGCTTCCCATGATAGGCTAAAATTAGCTCATGAGGCTATTATGTCAAAGGTAACATCTAGTGAGCCTCATGTGGACATTTGCACTACTTCTCAAAATGTCATATTGCCTTATGCTAGTCCTAGTAATTCATCCACTCATAACATTGCTACATCTTGTGATGAATTACTTTCCTTTCCTTGTTGCTCTAACAATGAAGGTTCTACTTCCTCTAGTACTTGTGTTGTTACTAACCATGTAGAGGAAATCGAAGAGCTCAAGGCCCAAGTCTCTTCTTTGAAGAAAGACTTGGTAAAGAGTCATGAAGGGAAATCCAAACTCGACAATATGTTGAGTGTGCAAAAATCCCCCAATGACAAGAGTGGACTTGGGTTTATCTCTAACAACAACAAGAAGAAGTCCAAGGTTAACAAGAATAAGAAGGGCCAAGGACAAGTCAAAGATTCGGCCAAGATTGTTTGCTTCAAGTGCAAAATTGAAGGGCACCATGTTAGATCTTGCCCTTTGAAGATGAAGGCACTAGTTGAGAAGCAACAAGGGAAGCGGCCTCAAGTTCAAGGCCATGCTCAACCTCGAGTTGAAGAAAGGTCGCTTCCCAAGAAGAATCAAGCTAATGCTCCCATTGTGGAGAAATCAAGTGAGAAGAAGGTGAAGAGAAGAACTTGCTACATATGTCGTGAGAAGGGTCACCTTTCTTCTTCATGCACTATGGGTAACTCATCTAACCCTATCATAATTGATGATGCTTATTCCCTTTGCAAGGATAAGGTTGGCAATGTGTTTGCCAAATTTATTGGCACTCAATGTGGTGTCAAGAAAAGAACCATTTGGGTGGCCAAGCCTATTGTGACTAACCTCTTAGGACCCAACTTGGTTGGGGACCAACAAGCCAAAACTTGATCAATAGGTGTTTATTGGAGGGCATTGGAGACTTGGCTATATCATGAAGAATTAAGGGATCTTCATCAATATATTATCTCAAGTCAAGTCAATTGGATTATCTTGTTTATATCATATATCTAATGTTCCTCTTTGCGGTAACATGTTCTCAACTTATCTATATTGAAAGTTACTCGCCCCTTTTGCATGTGTTGGTTGTGTTCCATTACATGTGTTGGTATATGTTGTGCTACCTACTTGTTTTATTTTGATTAATCAAGTATGTACTTGTGGGTTTGCACACCATGTATGTGTGTTTGTGTTTGAGCCTATTGCATCTTCTTTTATATTATTTGGCTCTTTTGAGAGACTAATGGACTATCCCATTTTGGGGGAGTGATATGCTTTGGCACTTCACAATCCTAAATATGTGTGCACATGAGGAATACCACTTAGTGTCGATATTTGAATTTATCTAGTCTCTATGTGGTATGTCATGTTCATGAGAAATTCAAATTCTATAATGTCCATTAATCTTGTCATATTGGATTTCATTTGCCTCTTGTGAAAATAAATGCTTTATCACATTATGGGGGAGTAATATGCTTTGTGCATACTACAAACCAATAAAATGTGTATATTTGAGGTTCTGTCACATAGTGTTGATATTGCAAATTATCTTTCTTCTATGTGACATGTTTGCTCAAACAAGTTTCGATTTGCCAAATTGTTTTATTGCTCTTGTTTTAGATCTTGTTTGTGAGATACATTCTTGGTAGGGTTTTCCTAAAATGTGAAATTCTACATCAAAGTTGGGAAACCATTTGCTTCAAGTTATCCTAATCATTGCTTTGAGTGATTGTTTAACTATTTGAGTCTATCAAGAATATCTTCTTTAGCATGGTGTTTAATTCTTATCCTTTTCATATGCTTCTTGTTGTGAAGATGATCTTGGATTTATGTGTAAAATACCACCGGGAAATTAATAACTCCAAATACCTCTTGCCCTTGGACAATTGGTACTTTTTCATGTGGTATATATATTGATCATCTTTATTGGCTATTGCTTTTAATTACCTTATCTCTTGCCAAGAAATGTATTTGTTTTATTTTCCATCGTCTTCCTTGACTCTTGTGAGTCCATTTGTTTTTGTTGAACTTGTTTTGTGTTATTCTTAATGTAGGTAGAGATGATGATACCATTTGTGTGCATTTTGTATTCAAATGCAAAATCATAAATAATGCACTAATCTTGGGGGAGCTCTCCTATATTTGCTATAACATACTCTTATGGCTTATTTCAATTGGTATTGGTTATTGTTGGAAGACAAATCTTTTTGTTTTTGGTACTTAGTGTGCCATCATAAAAGAGTGGAGAGTTTGGTTTATTTGTTGGAACCTTGCTCTCTTTGGGAGAATGGCTATCTCTTTTCTTGATTTTGCTTTATATTCTTAAAATGAGATAAGTCATTGGGCATGTGTGTTTTAGTGTTCCTTTATGCTCATTGATATCTGCTTTGTTCACTTGGTGGACTTTGGAGTCAATCTTGTGTTGAATTGATTCTTTGATATAATTTGGACAACTTTTGGGTTTTTCACACCTTCGTGTGACTCTTTGGTCTTCTTGGTGTTTTGTCCAAATTGTATCTCTTTTGGCTCTTGAAAGTCTTGTGCATGCATATTTACTAAATGTATACTCTATGGCATGCTTTGCTTTCTTTGATCCAATATATAGGGTAAACTCCAATAAATCCTAAATCGGCTAAGATGTGCATGAAATTCAAGCTCATAACTATATGCACATATTTATGTGGAGCTTGTCCTATATATTGTAGTGTCTCTAACTACTTCGGACCCAATGAGTTTGGGGACCATATTGTACTTGAATATGTTTTAGGTACATGGGAGATATATTGGTGCTTGTCTCAATAATAAGGATGAAGCGGTGACTAGTTGATAATTTGTGGCAAGCTAGGATTATTGAAGAACTCCTATCTACTACATCCTTCCAATGATATCTCGGTAATAAGTATCTTATTCATGCATACTTTTATAGCATCTAACCTTGTGTGGGTCATTTCATGGCATGAAAATCGTTATTTGCAAGGATCTTAATGGAACCTCTCTATTGTAAATGTGTGTAATTTGAGATGAGTGCATATTTTTGGGGAATATATAAAATCATGCTCATGATTCACCTTTCCCAAATATGTCTATCTAGCAATTTTATTGCATATCAATTCCTCAAGTTCCTCACATGTGCAATATTGATGAAAGTGCAAATTTAGTTCTTTCTTTTGGTATACTTATTTGTGATACTTGTTGCTTTTCTCAAAACATCCCAACTATCTTCTTTTCCTTGTTGATATTTGTGATGTCTTTGACTTGTTTGTGGTTGAAGTTCTTCAATATGCAATAAGATAAATTGAGCCTTTGGCCATACTTTAAAAGTAAAAATTTCATTGGTATATTGCATGAACTCGTTTGGATATCATGTTTTAATCTTTGTATCTATTTTATGTGTACATGTTTCTTTGTGATAATTATCTTTGTGATGTTGTCTACTTAGAAACTTATACACATGAGAGATGATATCTCCTTATTTGATATCTTTTCAAACCTTGTGTGTTGGGATGGAATGCTAAGCAATATCATTCATTGAGGACTATGTGGATGCTCTATGTACATCTTTGTACTAGTCTTATAATATGCTTGGTCATTCCTATGACACATTCTTTTGGTTGAGCCATTTAATATGTCGGTTCCTTATTTGTTGCTCAACCATTTCCGTGATGCAAGTGTTAAGCTTGATTTCTTCTCTATGGTCTCTTGCTAATGGTTCCTTTTAAATGGTTTTGAGGGAGTGAGGATTCCATGTTGTGCAAATTGTATTCAAATGCAAACATTCTATCTTGTGCATGTACCTTGGGGAGCTTCCTCATTCCATTTTAAAGCACCATTTTGTGGTTATCATAGTATTTGATGTCACTTGGTATCATGATGTTTTGAATAATATCGAGGGAGTGATGATTCCATGTTTGTGCACCTTATACTTTAATTCAAATGGAATATGTTGTGCACAAACCTTGGGGAGCTTCTTCATATTATTTAGAGCACTAGTCGTCAACCCGTGCTACTGCACGGTCTAGTAATTTTTTTAAGAAAATACCCAGGGATTATAAGAGGTTCCATGCAAAACCTTTTGTTCAGGAACCCTTTTATGATCAGATTATAGGAAAAATAGAGAGTTATTTTCGGAGAGGTGACTTTATAACCATGTAATAGTTTGCTCTCATTCCATATAAATAAATTCTTTAGTCAGTTTCAAATTTTATGGTAGATTACTTTGAGATGCTCCGAGCTCCAACTATCTTGTGCTACACGTTATAGTAATATTTTTTAACAAATTACTCAAAGCGTCTCTAAATTATACACCGCTTAAGAAAATGCATATCAATGAGAAATTCTTAATGTATGGAGGTAAGCCGGACATATCCAGATAATTAACTTGGAGTGGCATGCATTTCTATTAATATGAGAGTTTATGATATTCTAAAAGTAATATGGAAATGGACAACTATAATAAAATAAAGATAAAAAATTTACTTACTTATTAATCATTGCCATGGAATTTGAAATTACTATGAAATATTTATATCATAAGAGGAGGAGGGATTTAAACACCTGTTTTTTTTAGTGTGGCAATGCGGCATTCACATTGACCTTGCATAAAACGTGCATTGGAGCAATCCACAACCCCTTGTACTTGCCTGTATGCTGCAGATTGGTGATGTAGAAGTGTGGACCTTCGCGAGAACAATTTCAAGGGCTCTCAGTCTGAATTGAAGTTATTTTTGAAACAAAATTAATGCACAAAATAGACCGGAATGATTTTCTCATGGAAGACTTTAGGAACATATTAAAATTGCGTTATATTGTGATAAGATGCTCCCATGTATACCTTAAAAACACTTCAAATTTTGGAGAATGATCGTTCTTGGCATACTTTGCAAGCGTAATCCGGGATGCGCTGTTGGATTGGATCACGATTGATGCATGACATCATAATAAGTTAAAATGCACATCCGGCATTGCACGATAAGGAGACGCATTCTAAGTCAACACCTTAAAATTTCAGTTAACAGTTTGGTTGCATCGGCACACTGTTTCTCAATTTTTTATTGTGTAAACTATCAAAAATTTCTTATTACAGAGGAAAATATAAAGGTACATAATTACGATCCGGTTAGTCTATCTGTGACATAAACTGATGATTAGGCGACATGTCTAAGTTACCTTCATCTAACATTATAACTCTTAATTTTACCATTCATTCCGGTTATCTAATTAATAATTAGTTCAAGAGTAGGACACACGGTAAAGCAAACTAATTGACACATGCTCACTGACTTATGGTGCAGTAATGCTACATATAGCACAAACCTATGTTATCTGTTGCCATTGGCATTGTATATTTTGTGACAAAGATTTCAAGAAATAAATACTTTTTGACAATATTAATAGTACCGAATTTAATTGATAGTACAGTAGTTATAAAATTAATACCTTGCTTCCACCATGGTCACATCTCTCGTTGTAACGCATAGCCCAAACCATTGTTAGGTGTTACCCACTGAGATTAAAAATTTGAGGATAAATACACTCATTATTTAGCAGGCCTGACCACATATTCATAGGAGTCGGCCAACTCAAAAAACGATAATAGAAAGAAGATATTTCAAAGTAAATAAACGTGATTCACTGTTATTGTCCTTGAGATAACAAATCTGAGTTAAAGGCGTCATGCCCGATATGCTATACATTTTATCAATGAAATCAGCACTTTGGTCTGAAGAACTCACAATGAACACGATACTAATTAAGCTGGGAGCTACACACAAAAAATCCAAACCAATACAAATGCCATGGAAAAGGGAGGATTACAGAATTCAGCGTGAGGCACCGGTCTTTTTTGGAGCGCACTAACCTAACTTTGCTCTATCACCTGGATTGATTGCTTGCAACCATATAGGTAAGGAAAACTAATTTTCAATTGGAAGCAGCGGAACACTAATTTTCAATTGGAAGCAGCGCACTAACCTAAGACCTGTCTACTTAGAGGAACAGATCTAAAATTTCTGTCAGTCTCACCTTGAAGCGCGCCCTTTCCATGATCGCCGGCGGGAGTCTGGGAATTGGTACCGCGGCGGCTCAGATCATGGTGTAGCGATATTTTTCCCGTGGATAGCCCGCTCCCGTGTGATATTACCGGTATTGCACATGGAGAAGACATGACTCTTTTCTACCGGTACGACTGGTTAATCTAAGGGCTCATAATTATCGAGAGGTTTATCAGACGGTGTATATTTTCTTTGGCTTGAGAGTTAACGTGAGGCTTCAAACAGTGCTCCCAATTAGTATATATAAGATTGTTTTGGTCTTCTCATAATATCTTTATTTGATTCGCTATTTGGATCTTTTGATTGCTATCTTCATTTGTTGGAAGTTTAACCATCATGTCATCCTATTTTGTTTGCAATCTTTGATCCTCAATATAGTTTGATTTCCTCCAAATTTTTGTCCTTGAATTTGTGCATGTGTTTTCATTTTTTGTGTGCCATGCACACCTTGAGGAGGAACTCTCACTATATTGGCCTTCTAAGCCTTTCCGCCCATTTTGGCAATGGATGCCAATGGGGGAGAAGTTTCGAGGGTTTGAAGGGAATTGGGTTTCATGCTTTTGTTTTGTTCTTAAGCATTTACCTTGCATGCTTTGCATGGTTAAGTATATATAGTGGAAACTCCACCAACAACATTGGTTGGCAATATATGCAATGAAATTCAAGTTCATTCACACGTGCATAGATTGTGGGGGAGTTTGCTTTATATATGATGGTTCTACTAACATCACATACTTTTGTAGTATTTTGATGTTAGTGTAATCATCTTAGTCCTTTAAATTCATTATATAAACCCTCTCAAAGATATTGTCATCAATTACCAAAATGGGGGAGATTGAAAGAGCATGTGCCCCCATGTGTGGTTTTGGTAATTAATGACAATCCCTATGGACTAATGTTTGCATTGAGTCATATTTGTAGGACTTGTCCGTAGACAATGCTTGATCCATATGTTGGGTTCAAGGTTGTAAGAAGTTGAATATAAAGAAGATTATGTGATGACCAAGGTGGTATTCAAGGAGTGATCCGAAGATTGGTCATAAGGGAGTTGAGCCTATAGAGTGTGTCTTGAGGAATAAGATGGAGTGAACTCTCATGTGCATTCTCAAGACATCATCATTATGAAAGAAGAAGATGAAGTGCAATGTTGATCAAGTCGAAGCGCAAGTTCAAGATAGGCTTCTAGAAGATATCATTTGCTTGAAGCTCGGTGTCCATTTGGTGGTAATGGACATGTGAAGATATTTCTCTAGTGTCTCTCCCATAGTGAAGTATGGGGGAGCAATCCGCAAGACTTCACCGAGCAAGCGCAATCAAGAAAGGTTGTCCTACTTGAGGAGATCAAGATCGTCACCATCTAGCTCAAGTGGAATGCGCAAGGCAAAGGTATGTTCTTGATAGGGTTTCTTTTTTACCGGTCTCATAGTGTGGGAGACCGGGTTTAGGATCGATAGCCGTACTATTAAGAGGGGCTCTCGAGTGAGTAACTTATTCGTATCGTTCGGAGAGAGCTCAAACCTTTGCATACTTGGCATTATCTTTCTTGGTTCTTATTTGGATTTTATCCATGTGAGGTTCTAGAGCTTGTGGTTATTTTCATGACAAGATCTAGCTCATCAAAAACGGATTTCGTATAGAACTCTTATTGCGTTTTTGGTGTTTGGAGGTTTTATCAGTTCTTCTTTATAGCTAAGTCAAAACTTTTATCATTTGGTTTCATCCTCCTTTGTTGGACTATGATGTTTCTATGGATGAAGGTGTAGAGCTCGTTGTGGTGATTCCAACGAGCCCAAGTTCATCAAAAACGAAGTCCGGATGCAAAAGTTATGGCCGTTTTCGTGTTGACGTTTTTTCTTGGCAGGAAGTTCGGCGCCAGGTCCGGCCGGGCCGGACTCTAGGCCGGGAAATCCGGCCCAAGAACGGAAAAATCCGACGGACCGCCGAACCGCACTGCTGGGGGGCTTTTTGGCGGCCGCCGGACTGTCCGTCGGACCGTCCGGCGAAAAGTCCGGCGGCGCCGGACTTTCCGCCGAACTTTGGCGGGATTTGCTTCCAACGGCCAGTTTTTCCTCACCTATAAATACCCTTCTTCTTCCTTGAACCAACCACGTTTTTTTGGGCTTCTCTCTCCTCCATTGTTGACCTTCAAAGCTTGCCCTCCCTCCTCACTTCCCTCCATGTTTCTTGCATCTTTCTAAGGGAAAAGAGAGAGGAGATCTAGATCTACATTTCCACCAATCACTTTCTCCTCTAAGTGAGGGGAACCTATTGGATCTAGATCTTGGAGTTCTTTGTGGATTTCCTCTTTGTTCTTCCTCTCATATCCTCCATAGAATTTGTTGCTTTGGTAGGATTTGGGAGAGAAGGATTTGAGCACTTCGTGTGTTCTTGCCATTGCATTTGGTGCATCGGTTTGAGTTCTCCTCAGAGATTCGGTGGTGAAAGCAAGAAGCTTATTTCCTCTTGGGTTCTTGGAACCCTAGACGGCTCAGTGGATTTCTTGGGGACCTCCAATTAAGTTGTGGGGATCTTCCCAAGCTTTGTGGTGCCTCCATGGCGATTATTGGGAGCCTCCAATTGAGTTGTGGAGTGTGCCCCAATCTTAGTGGCTTTGTGGATTTGGGAGCCTCCAATTAAGTTGTGGAGTAGCCCCAAGCTTTGTGCGGGATCGGTGACCGCCCTCAAGGGTCCCATAGTGGATCGGGTCTTCCATCTTGGTGGGAGGGCTCGAGGAGATTACGGTGAGCCTCCGTGGCGTTTGGGGAGCCTTGTGCCTCCACACCGCTCCAACGGAGATTAGCACCCGCAAGGGTGTGAACTTCGATCGGGATACATCGTTGTCTCCGCGTGCCTCGGTTATTTCTATACCCGAGCTCCTTTACTTATGCAATTTACTTTGTGATAGCCTTCGTGCTTGAAGTTATATATATCTTGCTATCACATAGTTGCTCATCTTGTTTAGCATAAGTTGTTGGTGCACATAGGTGAACCTAGTTTATTTAGGTTTTGTATGCTTGGCAAATTAAACGTTAGTTTTATTCCGCATTTGTCAAGCCGCTCGTAAAAGTTTTAAATCGCCTATTCACCCCCCCTCTAGGCGACATCCGTGTCCTTTCACCCTCCGTAGGCACTACTATGGCATTTTCTTAATATCTCTTGTTGCTCATATTCCGGTACGCATATTCTCATAATACCATCAACTACTTCTTTATATAAATGTGGATCATCCCAAAAATAATGCCTCAAATCATAAAAGAATTTTCTTCTTTGCTAAGCTGTAAAGGTCGGAGGCAAATACTTGGAAACATTAAAGTTAGCATAATCAGCATACCAAGGAAGGTCTCGCGAAGTTACGTTAATTGCAGCCAACTGTTCATTTGGAAAACTATCATTAACAGGAATAGGATCAAAAGAATTGTTTTCCAATCTAGAAAAGTTGTCAGCCACAGGATTTTCAGCGCCTTTCCTTTCTATGATATGCAAATCAAACTCTTGTAAAAGCAACACCCATCTAATAAGCCTAGGCTTAGCATCCTTCTTAGTCATAAGATATCTAATAGCAGCGTGATCAGTATGAATAGTAACTTTAGAATCAACAATGTAAGATCTAAACTTATCACATGCAAAAACAACAGCAAGAAACTCTTTCTCAGTAGTAGCATAATTCTTTTGAGCAGCATCAAGAGTCTTACTAGCATAATGAATAACATTCAACTTATTATCAACGCGCTATCCAAGAACAGCACCAACAACAAAATCACTAGCATCACACATAATTTCAAAAGGTAAATTCCAATCAGGTGGTTGAACAATAGGAGCAGTAGTTAAAGCCTTCTTAAGAGTTTCAAAAGCTTCCTTACAATCATCATCAAAGACAAATGGTACATCCTTTTGAAGAAGATTAGTAAGAGGCTTTGAAATCTTAGAGAAATCTTTAATAAACCTCCTATAGAAACCAGCATGACCAAGAATACTACGAATACCTTTAACATCTCTGGGACAAGGCATTTTCTCAATCGCCTCCACTTTTGCTCTGTCAACTTCAATACCTCTTTCAGAAATTTTATGTCCAAGGACAATTCCTTCATTTACCATGAAGTGACATTTCTCCCAATTAAGAACAAGGTTAGTTTCTTCACACCTCTGCAAAACTTTATCGAGGTTGTGCAAACAATTATCAAAAGAAGTTCCATAGACGGAGAAATCGTCCATGAAGACCTCCACAATTTCTTCACAAAAGCCATGAAAAATAGTAGACATGCATCTTTGAAAAGTAGCAGGAGCATTGCATAAACCAAACGGCATACGTCTATAAGCATAAGTTCCATAAGGACAAGTAAAAGTGGTTTTCTCTTGATCATCCTTCTTAACAGCAATTTGAGAAAAACCAGAATAACCATCAAGGAAACAAAAATGAGTCTTCTTAGACAACCTTTCTAGCATTTGATCTATAAACGGTAAAGGGTAATGATCTTTCTTAGTAACCTTGTTTACCTTCCTATAATCAATGCACATTCTATAACCAACTACTACCCTTTGAGGAATAAGCTCGTTATTCTGATTAGGCACAATAGTCATACCTCCTTTCTTAGGAACACAATGAACAGGACTAACCCATCTACTATCAGCAATAGGATAAATGATACCAGCATCAAGGAGTTTTAATACCTCATTTCTTACCACATCCTTCATCTTGGGAATTAGGCGGTGTTGATGCTCCACGACTGGCTTCGCATCTTTCTCCATATTGATGGCATGCTGACATAAAGTGGGAGAAATCCCTTTTAAATCATCCAGAGTATATCCCATAGCTCCTCGGTGTTTCCTCAATATCTCCAATAATCTTTCTTCTTCCTTTCCTGAAAGTTTAGAACTAATAATAACAGGATATATTTTCTTATCATCAATATAAGCATATTTAAGATCATCAGGCAAAGGCTTTAATTCAAACATAGGATCTTCTTTAGGCGGCAAAGTGGTACCAAGATCCTCCATAGGTAGATTATGTTTAAGTAACGGCGGCTGACGAAGAAGAATGTCATCAATCTCTTCTCTTTCCTTGCTAAAAACATCACTTTCGTGATCTTCCATGAATTGCTGCAAGGCATTATTAGGAGCAAGAGCAATAGAAGCAAGCTGTTCAACTCGAAAATTTTCATTAGGCGTGTCATTTTCATAAGAAGTCTTAGCAAACTTGGAAAAATTAAACTCATAAGACTCTCCATTAAACTTAGTAAAAAAATTCTCCTTCTTACAATCTATCACGGCGCCACAGGTGTTCAAAAATGGTCGACCAAAAATAATAGGACAAGTTTTACTAGCCTCCTTACCAAGTACTAGAAAATCAGTAGGGTATTTAGTCTTACCGCATAGAACTTCCACATCTCGAACAATACCAAGAGGCCACACAGTCTCTCTGTTAGCAAGCTGAACAACCACATCAATATCTTCAAGTTCACAAGCGCCAATCTCGTGCATAATTTCTTTGTAAAGCTCTAAGGGAATAGCACTTGCACTAGCACCAATATCACATAAACCATAATGGCAATGATCTCCAATCCTGACAGAAATAACAGGAACACTTGCTTTCCTATGCTTTTTAGGATATGAGAGAATGTTAGAAGCATCTTCACAAAAAATAATATATTCATCCCCTACATCTTTAGTAACAAGATCTTTCAATATAGCTACAGGAGACTTAATAGTAATTTGCTCATCCGGTTCTGCAGCTTTCTTAGTACTTTTATTAGACACACTTACCAAAGTAGAATACTTCTTTACCTTAGCAGGGAAAGGTGTCTTCTCAAAATAAGGTTCAGGCACAATGCTATCAACAGTACAAACTTCAGTAGCTGCAGCAGGAATATGACTAATAGAATCTTTATAAGGCGCATGATATTTGTTCCAATCTTTCTTTGGAACATCAATATAAGAGGCAAAGGCCTTAAGACAATTAGCAAGTATTTGAGAATCAAGACCATAAGCAGCGCTAACACTATGAAAGTCATCGGTCTCCATAAAAGATTTAATGCATTCATAATCATAGTTTATACCTGACTTCCTACCTTTGTCGTTTTCCCATCCTTCAGCATTTTCTTGTATACGGTCAAGAAGTTTCCACTTAGCATCTTCTTTCATATGAGTAAATGATCCAAAGCAAGAAGCATCCAAATAATCCTTATCAGGAAGAGTAAGCCGCGCATAAAAATTATTAATAACAATATTATTGGGGAGCTCATGAATGGGGCATTTGAGCATTAGTAACTTCAATCTCCCCCACGCTTGGGCAATACTCTCTCCATCATGAGGCCAAAAATTATATATCCGGTTACGATCTTTATGAATTTCACTTGGAGGATAAAACTTGGAATAAAAGAGAGGCAAAATATCCTCCCATGCCATAGATGGACCATCTTGGAGTAGTCGATACCACTCTTCAGCTTTGCCTTTCAATGATAATGAGAATAGTTTCTTCTTAACCTGGCTTGGTGAAATACCTGCACATCTGAACAACTCGCATAATTCATGTATAAATAATAAGTGATCACCCGGATGGACAGTTCCATCTCCTGAATAGCAGTTCTCCATAATACGCCCAACAATTTTCATAGGTATTTTAAAAGGATCAATTTCAGCAGGCGGTGGCGGTGGTGGTTCTCCGCATGTGCAGCAGCAGTAGTAGTAGTAGATGTGTTTCCAAATAGGAAACCAAATGGAGAGTTCTCCATAGCAGAGTAAAACAAAAATAAAAGACAAAATAAAAACAATACTCACAGCGACGGTTACCTTTACCAATTCCACTCTTCAATAGCGCTACACTCCCCGGCAACGGCGCCAGAAAATAGTCTTGATGACCCACAAGTATAGGGGGTATATCGTAGTACTTTCGATAAATAAGAGTGTCGAACCCAACGAGGAGCAGAAGGTGTTGACGAGCGGTTTTGATCAAGGAATCACTGTAAATACTAGCAAACAGGTTTTCAGGAGTATTTGGTAATATGAGTAAATAAAGTGCGAGTAAATAAAAGACAGTAGTAACAATTGCAGCAAGTGGCCCAATCCTTTCTTCAGCAAAGGACAAGCCGGTTGTGTACTTATAATAACCAAACGTTCTCGAGGACACACGGGAGTTTCTGTCAAGAGCTTTCGCTTCATAGAGCCAATAGTATTTATTGGTTTGATAGATGTTATGGGGGTGAACCTGTGCTAGCGCACTACCCTTACTAGGATAAATACACACTTGTGATTATACCCCTTGCAAGCATCCGCAAATACAAGAAAGTAATTAAGATAAATCTAACCACAGCCTTAAACTCTAAGATCCTACGCTCCCTGGTGCAATGGTTTCCCAACGGAGGTTTAGGTTTCTATCACTCCAGCAACCCCACAATCGGTAGCCAAATACACAATGCATCTCACTAGGCCCATAAATGGTGAAGTATCATGTAGTCGACGTTCACATGACACCACTAGTGAAATAGCACCACAACAATATCAAACCATTAAATATTTCTCAACAATAGTTCACTACTAACATCTTGACTTCTCCCATGTCCTCAAGAACTAAACGAACTACTCACAAGACATCATATGGATCATGATCAGAGGTGAAATAATGGTAAATAACAATCTGAACATAAACCTTAACCCAACGGTTCCACTCAATAGCATCAACTACAAGAGTAATCAACACCGGGAAAGTTTCCCCTATGAATATAACAAGATCCAACTCAAGATGTTACAGCGGGATGGCGTGGTGATGGTGGAGATGAAGGTGCTGGTGATGGAGATGATGATGATGATGATCCCGATGAAGTCCAGTGCGATGGTGATGACGATGGCGACGATCTCCCCTCTCCGGGAAGGAATTTCCCCGGCAGATTTCTCCCTGCCGGAGAGCTTTTCTCTCTCTGGTGTTTTCCGCCCCGCAGAGGCGGCTGTGTCTAACTCTGAGCCCCCCCCCTTGACTTAGGTTTTCAGGGACGATGATGTACCCGGAGGGGCGAGACCAGACGTGGGCCAGGGCGCCCTCACACAGGGCTGGCGCGGCCAGGGGGCTGGCCGCGCCACCCTGGCGTGTGGGGCCGCCCTGGCTCCTCTTGACTCCCCCTTCTGGCTTCCTGAGTCTTCTGGGAAAATATAATTTCTGGGTATTTTTCTGGAATTTTCCTGATCTTCAAAATATGGTCTCTTGATGGTCCTTTTTCCAGCAGAATCCTGACTCCGGCAGCAACTCCTCTGATGATCATCAAACATGTGAAAGCAAAGGAAATAACATAAGTATCTTATCTAAATATGAAATATATCAATGAATAACAGTAAATTATGATACAAAATAGTGATGCAAATTGGACGTTTGTCTCGTTTCAAAAATTATGGGTCATCAAGACTATTTTCTGGCGCCGTTGCCATCTCCATCGGTCTCCATCGCCGTCTCCGCCGTCTCCATCGACCTCACCGCCATCTCCATCAACCTTGCTATCTCCTATGATGAGGAGGGAGTAGTTCATCCCCGGGGCTGAGGGCTCTACCGGTAACCATGTGGTTCACCTCTCTCTCCCATGATGTGATCTTTATGTGATCGTGAGCTTTGTATCATGTTGAATAAGTAGATGTTACTCTTCTTCATTATGTGTACTCTAGTGTGTTATTAAAGTAATCTATTCCTCCTGCCATGGTGTAACGGTGACAGTGCGTACATCGTGGTGGTACTTGGTCTAGGCTACGATTGTGATCTCTTATGGATTATGAGAATAATTATCACTATGATAGTATTGAAGTGATCTATTTCTCCTTTCATGGTGTAATGTTGACAGTGTGTGCACCGTATTAGTACTTGGTCTAAGTTGCAATAATATCTATCTTGAGTTGTGATTTGATTTGGATATCTCTATGAGTGGTGTTTGTCAAGTACTAGATGAACTTTGAGGAGTGCTTCGTAGCCCTACGCAATGATTAGTGTTATTCAATAGGAGAGTAATTCAGAGTACCATAGTGAAGAGAAGTTATTTATTTGTTCAATTATGTTATATTTGTTGGGAGTGTGTCCACTAGTGAAAGTATGATCCCTAGGCCTTGTTTCCAAGCATTGCACACCGTTTACTTCCTGTTTTGTTACATGTTTGCTCGCAGCGATATTTGTTCCAGATTGCATTTACTATTTATAATCATCTATACCACTTGTATTTCACTATCTCTTCGCCGAACTAGTGCACCTATACATCTGACAAGTGTATTGGGTGTGTTGGGGATACAAGAGACTTTCTGTATCGTAATTGCAGGGTTGTTTGAGAGGGATAGCTTTGACCTCTTCCTCCCTGAGTTCGATAAACCTTGGGTGATCCACTTAAGGGAAACTTGCTGCTGCTCTACAAACCTCTGCACTTGGAGGCCCAACACTGTCTACAAGAACAGACGCGTGCATAGACATCAGCGGCGCGCGCGCTCTGCCTCGGCCCTCTTCGCGTCTTGCCTGGAACAGGGAAGGGCAAACTCCAAGGTCCCCGGCCGAACCTCGTTGAAGGACTCAACCTCCGCCGCCCTCAGGTCGGGGAATTCATCCGGGTCATTGGGGGCCTGGTAGTCGAGCTGGCCGGCGGCCTCGTCGGCGAGGCGGCGTGCCTTCTTCGAAGAAGGTGGCGCGGGCGTGCCGTGCTCCTTCTTGAAGCGCGTGAAGGAGACGGGCTCCTTCTTCATGCGCGTGAAGGAGGCCGGCGTGTCGGGCTCCTTCTTCACCCAGGCACTGGACGCGCCGAGTCCCGGCTCCTTCTTCGGGCGAAGGAGACGGGTGGGCGCCGATGATGGCGACCCGACGCCGCCACTGCCGCGCGGGGTCCTCGGTGCTGATGAGGAAGACCGTGAGGAAGATGACGCCGGGGCGTCCATCCTGCGCGTCAACCAGTGCCGCTGCGGCATTGTCAGCCGAGGGTTGTTACCCACGGCTATGTGGTCGAGGACGGCGGGAAGGGTGCGTCCCTCGACGCCCCACCACAACTTCCTCGCGGTGGCGTTCCTGTTGGGCAGCGGAGGGCCGTTGCCCTCATAGTGCGCCAGCTCCGCAAGACAGCGCTCAGTAAAGAACGTCGTCCAGTGGTCGATGTTGTCGGGGTCCCACTGCGGGTCGTTGCGCTCCTCCGGCGTGAGGACCTCATAGTAGTGCCGGTGGACGGCGGCTTGGCGCGCCGCGCCGTGGGGCACCGACGGGATCGGGATTCCACCGGCGCTCAGCCTCCAGGCACCGGAAGTCTGGCGGCGCCATGTACCTCGCCGCCACAACCCTAGTTTAGGCTAGGGTTTTATCCTTTATCCTTTTTCTTTTCCTTTTTTTAACTATATAAAATATCTAAGTTAATAAAAAATGGCCCACCCATCAGGGCAAAAAAAATGCGTCGGACCGTTGAGTTGCCCTCCCCCTCCCCCATCCAGACAAACTACATATGATGTCCTTGCATTGACGAGGGCAACATAAAAAACCTAACTAATTCATCCCGAGGCGGTGGTAGAAGACGCTGTAGTCCCCACCGTCGCTGTCGTCGTCGTCCGACGGCTCATCCTTGGGCGCCCAGGTGCTGCAGCCCTGGTCGCCATTGCAGCCGATGTCGTGGCGCCAGCTCGGTCCGGCGTCGTCCTCGTCGTCGTCGTCGAGGTTGACACAGAGGCCGAGGCGGCGCGCGCGCTCTGCCTCGGCCCTCTTCGCGTCTTGCCTGGACCAGGGAAGGGCGAACTCCAAGGTCCCCGGCTGAACCTCGTTGAAGGACTCAACCTCCGCCGCCCTCAGGTCGGGGAATTCATCCGGGTCATTGGGGGCCTGGTAGTCGAGCTGGCTGGCGGCCTCGTCGGCGAGGCGGCGTGCCTTCTTCAAAGAAGGTGGCGCGGGCGTGCCGTGCTCCTTCTTGAAGCGCGTGAAGGAGACGGTCTCCTTCTTCATGCGCGTGAAGGAGGCCGGCGTGTCGGGCTCCTTCTTCACCCATGCACTGGACGCGCCGAGTCCCGGCTCCTTCTTCGGGCGAAGGAGACGGGTGGGCGCCGATGATGGCGACCCGACGCCGCCGCTGCCGCGCGGGGTCCTCGGTGCTGATGAGGAAGACCGTGAGGAAGATGACGCCGGGGCGTCCATCCTGCGCGTCAACCAGTGCCGCTGCGGCATTGTCAGCCGAGGGTTGTTACCCACGGCTATGTGGTCGAGGACGGCGGGAAGGGTGCGTCCCTCGGCGGCCCACCACAACTTCCTCGCGGCGGCGTTCCTGTTGGGCAGCGGAGGGCCGTTGCCCTCATAGTGCGCCAGCTCCGCAAGACGGCGCTCAGTAAAGAACGTCGTCCAGTGGTCGATGTTGTCGGGGTCCCACTGCGGGTCGTTGCGCTCCTCCGGCGTGAGGACCTCATAGTAGTGCCGGTGGACGGCGGCTTGGCGCGCCGCGCCGTGGGGCACCGACGGGATCGGGATTCCACCGGCGCTCAGCCTCCAGGCACCGGAAGTCTGGCGGCGCCATGTACCTCGCCGCCACAACCCTAGTTTAGGCTAGGGTTTTATTCTTTATCCTTTTTCTTTTCCTTTTTTTAACTATATAAAATATCTAAGTTAATAAAAAATGGCCCACCCATCAGGGCAAAAAAAAATGCGTCGGACCGTTGAGTTGCCCTCCCCCTCCTCCATCCGGACAAACATATTTTAAATGTCCACGACCCGACCCAAATAAACCAATTTAAATATCAAAATGGGTCAACCCGCTAGAGACAGCCCGCACGCGGTGCTCGCAGCCCCGTCCGGCAGATCACACGCGGTACCCTGCTTTGTTCTGGCCCGCGACGCAGTACCTCTGTCGCTCCCATAGCCGCACGCGGTAGGCGGAGTACTGTACCCTATTGTTGTCGCCACGTTGCTCCTTAAAATCACACACCTAGAAGAAAAGGTACAGTTGCTGGGGCCCCCCACTTGCTGAACCTGGTTCGATCCAAACCCTCTGGGAAGGGATCGATATTCATTCCATTGTTGGGCCAACTTGCAGGTGTAGACTGGTGCTACGCAGGGACGGTGGGCACCTTGTACGTCCTGGTTTACAGGGCCACGTGCTGAATAACCAGCATTGAACAACCTGATCGCTCCCTGCAGTCGCGTGGTCGCATTGAACATACAGTTTGGTTTGTTGTAGTAGTACACTTGGGTTCCGTTCATAGGTCCCCGACGGCCAAGGTGGATTAGCATATAGTCTTACCCCATTTCAAGAGAATTAGTATCTATCACAAGATGTTTTCCACATCGAAGTAGTCCTAGCTTGGGTATTGTTCTGAAATTTGCACCATATTGGGTGGAGGAGGGTGATACTAGTAACAGTGAGCTACCAATTGCCAGTGGATTAACAAGGAAACATGCACGCGTTCACAATTAATCTTGTTAATCTGCCCTGCCCGCGCGTGTGCGCAGCTTATCCTACTCGTATATTTTTCCATGGCTAGTACTGCTACCTGTACTTTGGCCGTTTGCGTCTGGCCGCTAGTTAGTCTTTCATCATCTCTTTCTCTTCTGCTTCCGGTGGCGTGTGCGTTACCACGCTGCAGTTATTTTGTACTAGCTACTGGCTAGGACAGTCAGGCTCGGAGTTAATAATGGACCATGGAGTTTACATCGCAACAAGATCCTAGTTCAGAGGTTAGACACTAGTACTTTTTTTGCACGGAAAGTTAAAGCACCGTTTAAAACACACATACATTGAAACTTTCCTTGGCCCATGAGTTTTTTTTTTCAAACACAGTATAACACAAACACTTACAAATATGTACATATATAGTCATGAATGTACACACGCATACACGCACATCTTACCCCTATGAGCGTCTCTGAAGACTGAGTCAAGAAATTGATCCGGCGGGTCTTAAGATTAACGAAGTCACCACGGAGGCCTCGTTGTCGACGGGAACATCGCCTGCATTGAAAGAATATTTCTGCTTTTTTATGAGATATCAATGTATCAAACCTAAGGTTTAATCCCTGATAGACTAGGGGTGCCACTATCCTCCTAACCATTAACCATAGGTTGGTTCTCCCTGGGCACATGAATCCAAGGGGGTGGAGCTCGTGTCGCCATGAGTTAGCGTGCAGTGTGTGTGTGCCTAAAACTGTGGATTAGACTCTTGCATAAACGCACACGTGCAGGCTTCCACTTGTAGGCAAGCTAGGCATTCCAGACCAGTGGCCGAGCTAGGATTAGTGGGATGTGATATCAAATGCCAACATAAGTGATAAATTGAGCTAGTGAGGTCATTAATTAATGTTTTCAGGTTAAATTTCTGCATCCATAGCTACTCCCTCCATACCGGATTAATAGGCAAACATGGGTATTGATGAGGGGTTAACTCGACAAATGTCCTAGATGAAGGACTTAAGATCGGGGAGATAGGGCGTCGGATGAACTCGAAGGTGAAGTTAGTCAAAATAGGTATGCGTCGAAAGTAAACTTGGGTGTTCAACCTGGCTTGCTTTCAATCTGCCCCACACCGTCCCCTCCTGGCCCCTATATATAGATGACCAGGTCTCGAGGATCGGGTAGGGTCCAATACAGATTACAATATCGACATACGGTAAAGACTCGTATTCGACTATCATTACAATTGGGCCTAGCTTAACGGGCCTCAGGGGTACTCAACATACGGGCTCTATTAACTATACCCTTGTCAGTAGCCCCTGAGATTCTACCAGAATTGCAGATTCGGGTTGAATCTCTAATCTTTATATCTTCGACTTGATCAATTCTTCGACTTCTTCTTATCTTCAAATCTTCGACTTGGTCTTTTGACTTATTTTCATGATAATATTTCGCAAGGGGTTTTGATGAACAAGCCTGACATCTCTGACGGATCAAGAGGTCAGTTAACTGTCGGAACAGATACTTGTCACCTACTTCAAATTCAATCCCCTTGGACTTGAATTCGGGATACCGGTCAAACCCACTCTTTTGCCGCATTTAGGACTTACAAAGAATGAATCCCAGTGATTCTCAGGGTACCCAGTGCGTCCACCAGGATTTTCTTCGCGTCGTAGACACGGATACATACCAGCAGAGCGCATCCATGTGCGTATACCAGGCCACACAGGACGGATCCCGGGGTCTTACCTTCGTGACAAGTCACGACATTCGAGTTGCGTTGCGATAACATAACTCGAGAATCTCATGTCGCAGTCAAATTTTGACTGAAAATATTCGGGTTTCTACAACCATAAAACTCGCTCCCGATGGGAGTAACACTCCTGCACTTTTCCAACTTTAATGCTTTACCAAGAAATATCGCCGGGTGCGCGCTCAGCGCTCCCGATGGGAGTAGCCCCCGAGGCTATAGTCTAAAAGGACTTTTTCGAGTATAGGCTCAAAATATAGCGTAGTCCATCATACTTCAACTCGAGATACTTCAACTTCAAGATACTTCAACTTCGAGATACTTTAAGAACATCTTGTCGTCGAATACGCGTCCACCACTCCAGTAAAGAGTTCCATTCGATATCTTTGAGGGTAGTAGCCCCCAAGGCTATAATCGAAAATCCTTCACATATAATTTTGCATTTGTCGGCGCCATCCTTCTTCTTTCTTATATCATCTTCTTTATGACGTCAATTAACACGTCACTCTGTATGAGTGCGGACCGTTTGATGGGCAGCACTGTAATTTTTGTGATTTTTGACCGTTAGTGGGCTGCCGTTTCCGCTCTTTGCGCCACGTCTCAGCCCATGATCCTTCTCCCAGAAGTTATATAAGGGGCGTAGTGGAAGATTTTACTGTTTACCAGCTCGTTCCCTCCGCCGCCTCCATTGTCGATCTCTGCTCCTTTCTCCGTTCGTGCATAGCCTCCAAGTGCGGTGCGATAGATGCGCGTGAAGCACCTAGCCACCAAGAACACCATGGCCAAGAACTCCTCTGCCACCAAGTTTGTATGCTCTGCCATCACGCCGAAGGAGGTGGAGAAGGCCAGGGCAGATGGCCTCATCTCCGCCCAGGATTCCATCAAGTTTCCCAGTACTGAGCGGATCCCGCAGCCCCCAAGCGGCTATCGGGTAATGTTTCTTGCTTTTCTCCTCCGCGGTCTTTCTCTTCCTGCCCACGAGTTTCTCCGTGGGCTCCTCTTTGTCTACGGTGTGCAGCTCCACCAGCTCACACCAAACTCCCTTCTTCATATTGCTTGTTTCGTGACTCTCTGCGAGTCATTCTTGGGCATTGAGCCCCACTTTCTTCTCTAGAGGTCAATCTTTCGGCTTCGCCCCAATGTTTCCCTGGCTAGAAAGCCTGAATTGGGCGGAGCCGTTGTCTCTGTGCGCCCTGAAGCGCAGTACCTCGAGTTTTCCTTTGCCGCATCTGTCCAGGGGTGGAGAACCAAATGGTTCTATATCAAAGATCGCAAAGCCTCCCCTGAAGACCAATATGGGTTAGCCCCTTTTGAAGCCTCCAAGGAAGTGAAGAAATTGGCATCGTGGGATGCGCTTCCCTCAGATGCGGAGATAGCACAAGTTCTTCCTCTTCTGTCTCGCATTCAAGCTTTGAAAGGAGGCCAAGGAGGAGCTTTGTCGGGTATCCAACTCATGGCGTTCTTCATACAACGTCGAGTTCAACCCCTGCAGCACCGCCTCACCAAGCTCTGGAATTACTCTGGCTTGGAAGATCCTACTCGCGTCTCTGAAGATTTGATAGAGAAAAAAGATGTCGACAAGCGAGTTAGGAGCCTTACCAAGCTCACCAAGGATCATGCGGTTGCTGACTTGACCGCTGACTACTTCGACTCCGTGCACCCTTTGCCCAAGGTATGCATCTTTGTGTTCGCTTGTTGTCGAATTTTGTTTGCTTCGACTTACGTTGTTCTTTGCCTTTGTACTCTGCTGACTTATTTTATATGCAGGGTCACCAATTCCTTGTTTCGCACCCTCCTCTTCCAGATGCAGGGCCCCTTCCAGCTGATCTGGCCTCATCTATATCTGAAGCCCCCGAGGCTGACGATAATCAGGACGGAGATGATGCCGAAGAGTCGGAAGAGGAAACGAGCTCGTCGACATCGTCTCCCTCCGTGCCTGCTGAAGATGCTGGTGTCGACAAGAAAAGGAAGCGAGTCGAAGAATTTGCTTCTTCGAGTTCTGCAGCGGCTGATAAGGCCTCTGTTCCTGCAGAAGATGAGGAGTACTTCGACCTCCTGGCATCGTAAGTGTTTTTTATTTGAGTTCTTCAATTGCACTTCTTTTGCCTTGTTTCTGTCATGTTACACATAACTTTTTTGCTTCGTGTAGAGATGACAAAGAGCTGCCAATAGCTGCTACAGCTATTCCTTCAATTCCCCCTGCAGTTGATGATGAGGCCCCTGCCCAAGTAATTGCGCCTAGGGTTACCAGGGCCTCTGTAAAGAAGGTTCCTGCGCCCCGAAACCTCAAGCGCTTGAAGAAGGCCAAAGAACCCGATGCCTCTCTGGAAGCCCATGAATTCTTGGCTTCCCCCCATGATGTAAGCAATTTTTCCTGTTTTGTTTCCCTTGCATACACTTGTGCTTCTTACACGCTCTTTCTCTTCAGGCGTTATTGGAGAGATTCGTCGCCTTGGGCACCGAATGTGCTGAGTACCTAAAGGTTGCGAAAGCTTCTGAAGGTATGTTCTATATCCAGTCGTGGTTTTTCTTCCACGCTTATCTTTTGCTGTTTATCTGACTTCCTTTCTTCTTCCACTGTAGCTGCTCTAGCAACAGCAAATGCCCGAATCGCATCATTGGAGGCTGAGCTTAGTGCCTCGCAGAAGGCATATGATGTTGCGGCCGCTGCCAAAGCAAGCGCTGAGAAGTCGCAGAAATCAGCGCTTGGTAAGGCGAAAAAGGCTGAAAAAGTTTTGGCCGATGCCAATAGGGAGCATGCCCAGCGAGAGCAGGCCGTATTGGAGCGCCTTCACACAATGTCTACCTCTGCTGAAAGTAAGTGTTTCGTCTTGCCTTCTATTTCGACTTCTTGCTATATTATTGATCTTCGCTAATTCCTTTCTTTACTTTTTCCTTTGTCGCGCAGGATTTACCAAGGTGTCTTCTTCATCTTTGCCATCGGGCGATGATCCTTTGCTGACCACGGTTAACCTACTCGAGGCAAACTGGATATCTATCCAGGAGACTTTTGAGTCGGTTAGCCACGTTCTGTCGCGGTTGTTCGTCGGGTTGTGGCCAAAGAAGAACGTAGAAGTCCCGAAGGATAACTTGGAGAATCTTGCCAAGTCCTTCGATACAATTGAGGACCCGATCCTCCAGCTGAAGGGGCTCTCTCTGAAGCGTGGCGCTGAGGGTGCCATTGTACTTTCTTTTGCTCACGGCGCGGACTTCGACTGGGAGAAGGTGAGCTCTTCCCATGGCCGCACCCGCGATGAGATGAAGGTTTTCATCGAGAAGGCGAAGAAGTTGGCGCCTGCACTGGCGGCAATTATTTCTCCTTCTGCAGCCTCCGCGGCATCTACTACACCGGCTCCAACGATGGAAGAGCCTGCACCTCCGTCGACTTCTGGCGATGGATTTGCCATGCCCTCTTCTGCCACGGAGCAAAATACTGAGGTGGCGTAGACTTCGGCTCCTCTGTAGCTTTCAATTCCTTCTTTTGAATGTAACAACCTTTAGTCGCGTGCAACCCGAGAACTTTAGCCAAAGGGTTTTGCACTTATGTAAATATATTTTCTTCACATGAAATCTTGTGTTGCCTCGCTGAAATGTTTCTTATTCATTTTCTTTTGACTTCCAGTCGATGCATACCAATGATCCCTTGACTGGCGGGCCTGCTCCTTCCGCTGCCCGCATGTTTGACTCGACGATTTCGTCTCCTCCTAGTCGATGCAGTCAATGCGCAGAGTACTCTTTAAGGATTTCTGATCTTGAAGCTCGCTTGACTTTAGCCAAACGCCAAGCACAGATGGCTGTGAGCAAAGCTAGTACAGCTTGTGGTTATCTGAAGCAAATATCTTCTCTTGATGAAAAGGTTTCCAATTTGACGGCGAAGATTGTCCATAATGAAGAATGCGAATCTTTTATTCTTGGCATTGTCGAGTCTGCCTGCGAGATGTTGAGATGTAAGGCTTTTTTTGGCTTCTCTTTTCCCTGCTTCTTCACTGCTGTTTTTGTGACGTCCTTTGATGTTACAGGCACTTGTCTGGATTTTGCTGTTGAAGATCGTCGGGTTATCGAGTGAAATGCAGCTTTGGAGAGAATGTCAGAAGGCTGTGAGACCTTATGGTCTGATCCTCGGCGTCGGAGTGCCATTGTACTGCTTCAGGACCGTGCCCAACATATTGGCGAGTCAGTCGATGGTTGCCGACGAGCTCTGACAACCATGCATTCTGTCATGCTTCCTTGCAATCCTCTGCCTCCAACTTTCCCTCCTCTTCTTGATACTTTTAGGTCCAGCCACCGTATTCATAGATTGATAGAGTTGAACTTGGTGGCGGGTGCCAATTTTGCTCTTGGGTGGATGCGCAAGTGGCACCCAAGGCTTAATTACAGCACTATATCCCTGAGTTTGGCTCCTGGTGGAGCTAGTCTTCGAGTTCATATGGAAAATACTTTACAGCCTGCTCGGAGGCTTGTAGCTAGGCTGCTTGAAGCAGACGCTGGGTTTTTCCGCGAGTATCACTATTTAGATCCTTTAGGCGTAGATGATTCTGACAACCCATTATTGTAATACATTTTTGTATGTGTGCAACGCGAGAGTATTTTATTTCGCGACTTCATGGTGAAAATTTGTTCTCAGAGCGTTATTGTATGATCCGTGTGTTTGCCGCATTTTCTCTTTGAAAGACTTGTAAACTCGAATATGAGGAACGTTTCATCTTTATTATACTTGTAATGTAAGATACATGGGGTGACCCAAGAGATCCGGCCTGTGACATGTGTTCTGGATCTAGAGGGCATTGCCCTTGGTATAACTCGTGGCTTTTACAGCCTTACTGTTCTACTCTACTTTATTGTCTTTTGATGTTTATGCCGTCATGGCTTTCCCTTCTTCTCCTGCGTCTTTGTCTTCTCCTGATGCTCCTACTCGTGGTTTTTTCGTTTCGGGCTCCGCAACGCGTCCTTCGAGTAGCTTGACGCCCTCTGTAGCTTTGCTTTTTGCCTTCTCTGCATAGTTGGCTATCATGCCAAAGTTTTGTGCCATTGCTACTTGTGTGATGGCACCAGAAAAGAGCTGTGGCGTTTAGTTGACGTGGGAGCAGTATGTCCTTGTGCGTGGTGATGACCAGCCCGTTGGGAACCCCAAGAGGAAGGTATGATGAGTGTAGCGGCTAGTTTTCCCTCAGTTAAGAAACCAAGGTTTAATGTCGATCTTGAAGAAGAGAGACGGTGACGACTGAAGGTGATGCGGACTGGATTAGTAACACTCCAACAAGGGCGCCGTTAACGATACTTGTTGACTCGTCTTCGGCCAGCAGCAACGCGGAACCTGCACACACACAAACAAATACTTTGTCCCCAACTTGCGATGAGGTTGTCAATCTCACCGGTTTGCTTGAAACAAAGGTTATGAGTGTATCGAGTGGAAAACAGTAGTAATGTGCTAGTAAAGTAAACAGTGCGGGGTAAGGAAACAGGTGATTGCAATATGATTAAAATAGGACCGGGGTCCACAGTTCACTAGTGGTGTCTCTCCATAGATAAAATAACATGCTAGGTAAACAAATTACAGTTGGGCAATTGATAGAATAAAGATAACGTGATATGTCAAGAAGATCACTATGAGATTTACTCTGGGCATTACAACAAAATACATAGACCGCCATCCAACTGCATCTATGACTAATAATCCACCCTCGGGGATATCAATCCGAACACCCCAAAAGTATTAAGTTGCGAACAACAAATAATTGCATTAAGCAAAGTGTGTAATGTAAACAAAGCATATGCCCTTGAGCATATGAATGTTGTTTTCTCCCTAGTAGCAACAGCACATCTACCACCTTAGAGGTTTCTGTCACTCCCCCAGGTGAAATAGAGACATGAACCCACTATCGAGCATAAATACCCCCTCTTGGAGTCACTAGCAACTACTCGGCCAAGATAGCTACTAACAACGGAGAGCATGCAAGATCATAAACAACATGGAGATAACAAAAGATATAATTCAGTACAGCAACTTAATCATAAACACCAATATTCATCGGATCCCAACAAACCAACATCATAGAATTACATAACGGTGATCTCAATCATGTAGGGCAGCTCATGAGATCTAAACATGAAGCACATGGTGGAGAAGACAACCATCTAGCTACTGCTATGGACCCATAGTCCAAGGTAGACTACTCACTCATCGCTCCGGAGGCAAGCATGGCGATGAAGAAGACCTCCGGTGGTGATTCCCCTCTCCGGCAGGGTGCCGGGAAGAGCTTCTGGACCCTCCCGATCTTCGGGTCGACGGCGGTGGCGGATCGCGATGTATTCTGGAAAACTGATCGGGGACTTAGGTTTTTCTCGTCAGGGGGTATATATAGGCAAAAGGACGATGTCAGAGGGGGGACCACGCCCCCTCACACGGGGCTGGCGCGGCCAGGGGGGTGGCCGCGCCGCCCCTGTGTCTGGGGCCCACGTGGCCCCCCTCCGTCAGGTCTTCGGATGTTTGGGAGCTTCCCCGTGAAATATGACTTTAGGAACTTGTTTCGTCCAATTCCGAGAATATTTCCTGTGTATCACTTCTGAAACACAAAAACAGCAGAAAACAGGAAACTGGCACTGTGGCACTTCGTTAATAGGTTAGTTCCGGAAAATGTATAAAAGTACCACTAAGTGTAACGAAACAATAGGCAAATGGTGTAAAAACAAGCATGGAGCATCAAAAATTATAGATACGTTTGAGACGTCTCAAGCATCCCCAAGCTTAACTCCTGCTCGTCCTCGAGTAGGTAAGTGATAACAAAAGAATAATTTTTGAGGTGACATGCACCTACACAATCTTGATCATATATGTAAGCATTGGTGAGCTGGGATCAATAGAACTTAAAACATGGGCATGAAAGATATAATCATGACAATAAGGACTTAGCAACCATGTTGTAAACATGCAAATGAACACAAACAAAAGATCATGATAATGAAACAATGAAAGTCAAACGTGTGTTCAAATCATAAGGAAAAACATACAAATGGTTTTCAGCTTGTCCTTCAAAGAGAGCAAAACATAAATGCATAGGACACCTCAAAGTTTAAGAGGGCGACTAGATACAAATAATTTAAGAACAAGTGAAACCAACAATATGAGTCAATCAATGAACCTTGGGACAATGCATATCACACTAAGAATGACAACTATGCTCTCTTAATGGTGCATAAAGAAAGAAGGTGGTGACTCAACATAAAAGTAAAAGAAAGGCCCTTCGCAGAGGGAAGCAGTGATTTAAACATGTTCTAGAGCTTTTCATTTGTAAAACAGAGATAAAACTTGATTTTGAGAGGTGGTTGTCTTTGTCAACGACTGGCAATGGGGTTCTTACTATCTTCCATACAAAAATAAAGCAAGTTTTTGAGAGAGAGATTGGCACTTCGTGCTCTTTTTATAAAACTTGGCACTCCTCCCCACCTTTCCTTTCACATACCATGGCTAACCGATACCATCGGGTGCCCACCAACATTCACATTCTTTGGAGGAGTGCCTTTTTTCCTTTTTTTCTCTTTTTTTTCTTTTTTGGAATAAACAATATGGAAGATAGCAAATCCGACCACTACGTCCCCATGAGCTGAAAACAGTGTCACAAAACGAGAAGTATTTTGAAGGTTTTTGAAAGGTAGCACACGAAAATTTTACTTTGGAATGGCTTACAAATACCATGCATAGGAATTTATAGTGGACACAATGGCAAACTTGGCTTTTAGGAGTTGGATGCACGAGTAGAGCTCATACTCAGTACAAGGCGAGGGCTAGCAAAAGACTGGGAGCGACCAACTAAGAGAGCAATAATGGCCATAATCATGCAAAGCGACAAAGCGACATTAAAAGAAGCATATGATGGCATCAAAAGTCTAAAACTAAATGATCATGAAGGCTAATGGCGACTTTGGAAGAGTCTAACATGTGTGAGCATGCGCCAAGTCAACCCAAATAAAGCATCAAGGAGAAAACCAAAATAATGCTTCCATACAATAAAAACAACGCATGATTTTTTCAAAGGCTCATTAAGCAATCTCAGTTATTTGAGACAAGTCATGCTACAGCAAAACCACTAAGCATACTATCAAAAATACATCAAGCATGACATGAAAAAGCCTAAGCCGCAGTCTACACAAGCTCCTTCTTGTACCACTATTTTGCACAAAGCTTTTTCTCTTTTCCAACACCATTTGAAATTTTTATAAACACCTCTTTTGATGAAAACCAATAAAGATCAGAGGCAAAAATACACCTTGATGAAAAGATATGACAAGATCTGAACGCATATCAAGGCGAAAACGAAAACCAAAAGCAGTAGCAGAAAAAGTAGAATGCTCGATTAATAAGAGTGAAAACTAGAGCATTCTTTGCAAATGAAAACGAGTACATCTCCTCCAAAGGAAATTTGTTGGGGTCCAACCATTTATTGCATCAAACAAACAAACTAAACAAGCTACGAAAACTAAAACAACTGACGCTCCAAGAAAAACACATAGTGCATGAAGCAATAAAAATATAGTGTTTTGAAAGGTGACCTGATTTTTGCCGATGAAGAAGGGGTGCCTCGGGGGCATCCCCAAGCTTTGACGCTTGTACTTCTTGGATATTTCTTGGGGTGATGCATGGGCATCCCCAAGCTTGAGCTTTTGTCCATTCTTCAACTCATCTCATCATTCTCCAATCCCTACACTTGAAAACTTCCTTCATACAAAACTAAACACAATTCTATTAGCAACATTAGTGTAAGCATAAAATATATTCATCCTCTTTTAGCTTCAGGTTTCAACCCAAAACCACCACATATAAAGTATATACTACTGTAGCAACTTCCACAAGAGTTCCATGATCAAAAAGAACTCAAAAGAAAGCGATAAAGTGGCAAAAACAAATATTGGCAGAAATCTGTCAAAACTGGACAGCTGATAATGGACGAATTTTTGAGGGATTTTCCGTTACTCAAATCAAAAAGTGTTCAACTAAGAAAGTTTGGATATAACCTGGGGCATATGCACAAGAAATCGCAGGTCCAAAAGATAAACAGAGAATTTTCACGAATTTTTACGGTGCAGCACCGAAAACAGTTTCAGGACAGCAATAACCCCAAATCTTTACCTCACTCAAATTAGAGGCTTCTCTTGGCACAAAAACGAAATAAACAAGATAAGGAGCGGTCATTACAGTAGTAATGACTTCCAAGACTCAAATAAAAGAAAAGGTACTGAAAAGTAAACAATGGGTTATCTCCCAAGAGTGCTTTTCTTTAACGCCTTTGAGCTAGGCGCAGAAAATTGCGAATCAAGTAATATCAATAGATGAAGTGCTAGTTACCTCAGTAGGCTCTTTGAAGGTTCCCGAAGATGATTCAACTTGCAAGTCACCCTTAGTAGAACTAAGAGTCTTACCAATCTTAAGAACATGTTGAGATTTAAGCGCAGAAACCATGGGAACATACATAAATTTTTGCTCTTTTCCAACAAACACTTTCTCCTTCTTAAATTTAAGAGAAGAGAAGATTAAACTAAGAGTTTCCATAGACTCCTCTAGTTTACCAATCCTCAAGTTTTGATTGTCATGAGTAGTGCTAGCCTCTAAAATGGTAATTCTCTTACCAATATTTTCTATTAATTCACTATCGCGGCTAGCATTTTCTAGGATACTTGGCAAAGTTTTTTCTAAGGAGCTGAGCTTTTCTACCACCTCTTCCAAGGTGGTCTCAGTCTTAGCAACATGAATAGGCGGTACTCCCACTAAACTTTCAATTATAGTGCATGCTTCTCCCGTGGGAGTACCCAGAAAATTACCTCCTGTAAGAGTATCAAGAACATACCTATTCCAGCTAGATATACCAACATAAAAATTTCTAAGGAGGATCGTGGTGGAGTGCTTTTTGGTACACCTATGATGAGCATTGTTAATACGGTACCAAGCATCTTTTAAACTTTCTCCCCCTTGTTGCTTAAAACTACGAACTTCTACTTTAGGATTACTCATTGTAACAAAACTAAAAGCAGATAAGTAAAAACAACTACCAAGGATTCTAAATTTTTTTGGGTTTTTGATATAAAAAGCAATGCAGGTAAAATAAAATAAAGTAAAGCAAAAAAAATAACAAAGTAAAGAATGTGTGTGCGAAGAACTCCCCCCCGCAGAAGTCTTCTCTCTTCCCCGGCAATGGCGCCAGAAAAGAAGCTGCTACTCGTGTGATGGCGCCAGAAAAGAGCGGTGGCGTTTAGTTGACGTGGGAGCAGTATGTCCTTGTGCGTGGTGATGACCAGCCCGTTGGGAACCCCAAGAGGAAGGTATGATGAGTGTAGCGGCTAGTTTTCCCTCAGTTAAGAAACCAAGGTTTAATGTCGATCTTGAAGAAGAGAGACAGTGACGACTGAAGGTGATGCGGACTGGCTTAGTAACACTCCAACAAGGGCGCCGTTAACGATACTTGTTGACTCGTCTTCGGCCAGCAGCAACGCAGAACCTGCACACACACAAACAAATACTTTGTCCCCAACTTGCGATGAGGTTGTCAATCTCACCGGTTTGCTTGAAACAAAGGTTATGAGTGTATCGAGTGGAAAACAGTAGTAATGTGCTAGTAAAGTAAACAGTGCGGGATAAGTAAACAGGTGATTGTAATATGATTAAAATAGGACCGGGGTCCACAGTTCACTAGTGGTGTCTCTCCATAGATAAAATAACATGCTGGGTAAACAAATTACAGTTGGGCAATTGATAGAATAAAGATAACGTGATATGTCAAGAAGATCACTATGAGATTTACTCTGGGCATTACAACAAAATACATAGACCGCCATCCAACTGCATCTATGACTAATAATCCACCCTCGGGGATATCAATCCGAACACCCCAAAAGTATTAAGTTGCGAACAACAAATAATTGCATTAAGCAAAGTGTGTAATGTAAACAAAGCATATGCCCTTGAGCATATGAATGTTGTTTTCTCCCTAGTAGCAACAGCACATCTACCACCTTAGAGGTTTCTGTCACTCCCCCAGGTGAAATAGAGACATGAACCCACTATCGAGCATAAATACCCCCTCTTGGAGTCAGTAGCAACTACTCGGCCAAGATAGCTACTAACAACGGAGAGCATGCAAGATCATAAACAACATAGAGATAACAAAAGATATAATTCAGTACAGCAACTTAATCATAAACACCAATATTCATCGGATCCCAACAAACCAACATCATAGAATTACATAACGGTGATCTCAATCATGTAGGGCAGCTCATGAGATCTAAACATGAAGCACATGGTGGAGAAGACAACCATCTAGCTACTGCTATGGACCCATAGTCCAAGGTAGACTACTCACTCATCGCTCCGGAGGCAAGCATGGCGATGAAGAAGACCTCCGGTGGCGATTCCCCTCTCCGGCAGGGTGCCGGGAAGAGCTTCTGGACCCTCCCGATCTTCGGGTCGACGGCGGCGGCGGATCGCGATGTATTCTGGAAAACTGATTGGGGACTTAGGTTTTTCTCGTCAGGGGGTATATATAGGCGAAAGGACGATGTCAGAGGGGGGACCATGCCCCCTCACACGGGGCTGGCGCGGCCAGGGGGGTGGCCGCGCCGCCCCTATGTCTGGGGCCCACGTGGCCCCCCTCCGTCAGGTCTTCGGATGTTTGGGAGCTTCCCCGTGAAATATGACTCCAGGAACTTGTTTCGTCCAATTCCGAGAATATTTCCTGTGTATCACTTCTGAAACACAAAAATAGCAGAAAACAGGAAACTGGCACTGTGGCACTTCGTTAATAGGTTAGTTCCGGAAAATGTATAAAAGTACCACTAAGTGTAACGAAACAATAGGCAAATGGTGTAAAAACAAGCATGGAGCATAAAAAATTATAGATACGTTTGAGACGTATCAGCCATCTTGTGGAACTCCCTGTCGCAGAGATCTGAAACTTCGAAACTTCCTTTTACTGTAATTACTCCTCTTGGTCCTGGCATTTTAAGTACCAGATATGTATAATGGGGGACTGCCATGAATCGCGAAAACGCGGGTCGTCCGAGGATCGCGTGATATTGAGATGGCCAGTCCATGACTTCAAAATCTAGCTTTTCTCTTCTGTAGTTTTGTCGGTTGCCGAAGCAAACGTTGAGTGCTATTCGACCCATTGGGTAATTGGCACTTCTTGGCACGATCCCGTGGAATGAACAATCTGTTGGCTTCAGGAACTCTAACGATATGTGTATTGCTTTGAGTGTTTTTGCATATATCAGATTAATTCCACTTCCTGCATCCATGAATATCCTGTCGACATCATATGCGCCGATTTGAGCTTTGAGTACCAGAGGCGCGTTTCCTGGCCGAGGTACTGTTATGGGGTGTGCTACCGGTTGATGGCGCCAGAAAATAAGCTGATGGCGTGTGGTTGACGTGGGAGCAGACGGTCCTTGTGCGTGGTGGATAACCAGCCCGTTGGGAACCCCAAGAGGAAGGTATGATGAGTATAGCAGCTAGTTTTCCCTCAGTTAAGAAACCAAGGTTTAATATCGGTCAGGAGAGGAGAGACAATGACGACTGAAGGTGATGCGGAACCTGCACACACACAAACAAATACTTTGTTCCCAACTTGCGATGAGGTTGTCAATCTCACCGGTTTGCTTGAAACAAAGGTTATGAGTGTATCGAGTGGAAAACAATATAGTATGCGAGTAAAGTAAACAGTGCGAATAAAGTAAACAGGTGATAGCAATATGATGGAAATAGGACCGGGGTCCACAGTTCACTAGTGGTGTCTCTCCATAGATAAAATAACACATGCTGGGTAAATAAATTACAGTTGGGCAATTGATAGAATAAAGATAACGTGATATGTCAAGAAGATCACTATGAGATTTACTCTGGGCATTACAACAAAATACATAGACCGCCATCCAACTACATCTATGACTAATAATCCACTCCCGGGGATATCAATCCGAACACCCTAGAAGTATTAAGTTGCGAACAACAGATAATTGCATTAAGCAAAGTGTGTAATGTAAACAAAGCATATGCCCTTGAGCATATGAATGTTGTTTTCTCCCTAGTAGCAACATCACATCTACCACCTTAGAGGTTTCTGTCACTCCCCCAGGTGAAATAGAGGCATGAACCCACTATCGAGCATAAATACCCCCTCTTGGAGTCACTAGCAACTACTCGGCCAAGATAGCTACTAACAACGGAGAGCATGCAAGATCATAAACAACATAGAGATAATAAAAGATAATATTCAGTACAGCAACTTAATCATAAACACCAATATTCATCGGATCCCAACAAACCAAACATGTAGAATTACATAACGGTGATCTCAATCATGTAAGGCAGCTCATGAGATCTAAACATGAAGCACATGGTGGAGAAGACAACCATCTAGCTACTGCTATGGACCCATAGTCCAAGGTAGACTACTCACTCATCGCTCTGGAGGCAAGCATGGCGATGAAGAAGACCTCCGGTGGCGATTCCCCTCTCCGGCAGGTTGCCGGGAAGAGCTTCTGGACCCTCCCGATCTTCGGGTCGACGGCGGCGGCGGATCGCGATGTGTTCTGGAAAACTGATCGGGTACTTAGGTTTTTTTCCGTCGGGGGGTCTTTATAGGCGAAGGGGGCGATGTCAGAGGGGGAGCCAGGCTCCCTCACGCGGGCCCCATGCGGCCAGGGGGCTAGCCGCGCCGCCCCTGCGTGTGGGGCCCTGGTGGCCCCCCTCCTACTCCTCTTCGGATCTCTGGAAGCTTCCGGGTAAAATAAGACTTCAGGATGTGGTTTCGTCCAATTCCGAGAATATTTCCTGTGTATCACTCTGAAACACAAAAACAGCAGAAAACAGGGAACTGGCACTGTGGCACTTCGTTAATAGGTTAGTTCCGGAAAATGCATAAAAGTGCCACTAAGTGTAACGAAACAATAGGCAAATGGTGTAAAAACAAGCATGGAGCATCAAAAATTATAGATACGTTTGAGACGTATCAAGCATCCCCAAGCTTAACTCCCGCTCTTCCTCGAGTAGGTAAGTGATAACAAAAGAATAATTTTTGAGGTGACATGCACCTACACAATCTTGATCATATATGTAAGCATTGGTGAGCTGGGATCATAAGAACTTAAAACATGGGCATGAAGATATAATCATGACAATAAGAAACTTAGCAACCATGTTGTAAACTTGTAAATGAACACAAACAAAAGATCATAAAAATGAAATAATGAAAGTCAAACGTGTGTTCAAATCATAAGGAAAAACATACAAATGGTTTTCAGCTTGTCCTTTAAAGAGAGCAAAACATAAATGCATAGGACACCTTCAAGTTTAAGAGGGCGACTAGATACAAATAATTTAAGAACAAGTAAAACCAACAATATAAATCAATCAATGAACTTTGGGACAATGCATATCACACTAAGAATGACAACTATGCTCTCTTAATGGTGCATAAAGAAAGAAGGTGGTGATTCAACATAAAAGTAGAAGAAAGACCCTTCGCAGAGGGAAGCAGTGATTGCAAGTTTTATAACCTTAAAAAATTATGGTACTTACCGGCTTTGAGATCTCATTGCCCCCATCATAAGCATCTTGAATGGTTAAAGTTAATGCGAGAACAATTATGGTGCATATGCTTGACAAATCATAAGTTGAAAACCTCGTGCCCCATGAATACGAGTACCCAAACCTCATGCTACTTTACTTAGAGTCCCAAGCAAGGCTCTTGTCATTGTAAGTATATGGATATCATTGAGAACCGCCAATGGGGTACCTCCGTGCCCGATGACATGGAACAAGCCCACACCAAAATGACAGGACAAGCAGACAATGAACACCTCGACATCTCTTTTATTTGCCTTTTGTTTAGCTTTTTATTGTGAGATGCGTCGTCGAATGTTCACCATGGGTATGCTACAAATTTCCACCATGAATTATGCATGGCTTAGATTGGTGGCCCGGCGTTTCCCTAACACATATACAAACTCCATGATCCCCACAAGATTCCCAATTCATTTCACACCGCGGGCATCCATAAACAAAAGATCATGATATCAACTCAAATAAGAAGTGCAATGTTGAAAGCTTGCCCCATGACAGCATGGCTGGGCTAGAATCCAACTTACAACTTGCAAGCATAACAACTCAACATAAGAGACCACAATGTCAAATTTTTAAGAACGGGA